>JBBDGP010000158.1:16095000-16507500 GCA_037952835.1 Lithobates septentrionalis | reverse complement strand
CTTTTTTTTTATTTTGACCATGAATAAATGGATCTTTTTTTGAGTTTAGCAAAAGATTTTATGTGTTTTCTTTTAAATCATTGATTTTACACACAATGTTAAATTATCAAGGGACAACAATCTCATTGAGTTTGCAAAAACACACCAAAAATACATTACTAATGTTAATAATGTTCGAGTGGTAAGTCTGGGAAAGAACAAAAATATACATAACCAAAAACGGTGCTTTGGGTTAACTTTATCTTAAAAATAAAAAATAATCACTAGAAAAAAAAAACATTATAATGGGTTCTTTGTAGTAACTTTACAAACCTAAAAAATTAAAAAAAAAAAAAATTAAAAAAAAAATAAAAAAATAAAATACAAATGGGTTATTTGTGGTAACTTTACAAACCTAAAAAATATAAAAAAATAAAGTAAAAAAGAAAAAGAAAAAAAAAAAATACAAATGGGTTATTTGTGGTAACTTTACAAACCTAAAAAATATAAAAAAATAAAGTAAAAAATAAAAAGAAAAAAAAAAAATACAAATGGGTTATTTGTGGTAACTTTACAAACCTAAAAAATATAAAAAAATAAAGTAAAAAATAAAAAGAAAAAAAAAAATACAAATGGGTTATTTGTGGTAACTTTACAAACCTAAAAAATATAAAAAAATAAAGTAACAAATAAAAAGAAAAAAAAAAAATACAAATGGGTTATTTGTGGTAACTTTACAAACCTAAAAAATATAAAAAAATAAAGTAACAAATAAAAAGAAAAAAAAAAAATACAAATGGGTTATTTGTGGTAACTTTACAAAACTAAAAAATATAAAAAAATAAAGTAACAAATAAAAAGAAAAAAAAAAAATACAAATGGGTTATTTGTGGTAACTTTACAAACACCAAAAAATGAAAATTAAAAATCTAGAGATAAACATATAAAAAAGTTCAACACCAATCATAAAATAAATATCTTGATAAAAATTACAAGAAAATATGATTCCACACAAAAAAAAACCAAAAAAAAAAAAAAGGTAAAAAGTATTATATTAGTATGGAAACATTGTTTTTAAAAAGCATACTATATCATTCATGAGATCAAAGAGAAAAAGAATCCAGAAAGCAGTTTGGGAGAACTCTGAATATGAACAGCAAAACACCTTCGTTCTTTATAGAGCATTCGTAATGAAGAAATAAAATGCGCTGCATTCAACGATCACAGATTTTGCAGCGTGATGAATGTGCTACCTACAATACGAACACTAGTTTTACTAGACCGAGTGCTTCCGTTTAGTTTTTGCTTATGAGCATGCGTCGTTTTTTTGTCCGTCGGACTAGCATACAGACGAGCGGACTTCGGGGTCCGTCGTAGGTACGAAGTAAAAGTTTTGAAGCATGTTTCAAATCTAAAGTACGTCGGATTTGAGGCTAAAAAAGTCAGTTGAAAGTCCGGAGAAGCCCACACACGATCGGATTACCAGCCAGCTTTAGTCCGTCAGCGTCCGTTGGACTTTTGTAGACGAAAAGTACGACCGTGTGTACGCGGCATAAGTCTAACATTGGTATTATGTAAACTATTGGAGGAGATGATTAGGCCTTGCTAGTTACTTTCTTTTTTAAAAAAAAAAGGGCAACGAACCCTGGTGATCTTTGATCTCTTTAAAGGACTGAGCGTCTTTCTGAGATTTGTTGTTTACAAGTTAAAGACAGTTTTTTTTGCCAGAAAATTACTTAGAACCCTGAAACATTATACATTTTTTTTCTAACGACCCTTTCTGTCGCACTGTATTTGCGTAGCAGTCTTACAAGCGCATTTTTTTGGAAAAAAAAAACACTTTTTTGAATTAAAAAATAAGATGACAGTAAAGTTAGCCCAATTTTTTTTATATTGTGAAAGATATTGTTACGCCGAGTAAATTGATACCCAACATGTCATGCTTCAAAATTTCAACATATAACTGGATATTAACCACTTCCGGACCGCCTCACGCCGACATACGTCCTTATTTTGACGTGGGATATCGTTGTTATGGCAGCAGCTAGCTGCCATAACCCCAGTATCCTCTTGTTCGGCCGGCGGTCCACTTCAAGATAAAAGTGGTCTCTGCGGCGGATTCGCCGCGAGATCACTTTTTTCGGCGGTGGAAGAGGCCCCCCCCTCCTGCCGCGCTCCAATGCCCTTCGCCGCTTACAGGAGCCTTTGGCAGTGGTGGAGGATGTTCCTCCTTCCTTAGCATGGAGACGAGTGAGGGGAAGATGGCCCCCACCCGTCTCCATGACATTGCAGGGTGGAAGCAACGTCAAAACATCACTTCCGCCCATAGCTCTTAAAGGGCCATTTAAAATTTTTTTTTTTTTAAATGACAATTTTTTTTATTACATTTTAGTGTAAATATGAGATCTGAGGTCTTTTTGACCCCAGATCTCATATTTAAGAGGTCCTGTCATTCTTTTTTTCTATTACAAGGGATGTTTCTATTCCTTGTAATAGGAATAAAAATGAGACATTTTTTTTTTTTTTTTAAACAGTGTAAAAATAAAAGGTAAAATATATAAGAAAAAAAATGGTTTTTAAACAAGCCCCATCCCACCAAGCTCGCATGCAGAAGCGAACATATACTTGAGTATCGCCCGCATATGAAAACGGTGTTCAAACCACACATGTGAGGTATCCCTGCGATCGGTAGAGCGAGAGCAATAATTCTAGCTCTAGAGCACCTCTGTTACTCAAAACCTGCAACCTGTAGAATTTTTTAAACGTCGCCTATGGAGATTTTTAAGGGTAAAAGTTTGTCGCTATTCCACGAGCAGGTGCAATTTTAAAGCGTGACATATTGGGTATCAATTTACTCGGCATAACATTATCTTTCACGATATTAAAAAAAAATTGGGCTAACTTTACTGTTGTCTTATTTTTTAAGTAAAAAAAGTGTATTTTTTCTAAATAAAGTGCGCTTGTAAGACCCCTGCGCAAATACGGTGTGACAGAAAGTATTGCAACGACCGCCATTTTATTCTCTAGGGTGTTAGGAAAAAAATGTATAAAGTTTGGGGGTTCTAAGTAATTTTCTAGCAAAAAAAAATGTTTTTAACTTGTAAACAACACATCTCAAAAAGAGGCTCGGTCCTTAAGTGGTTAATATTTAGATGTAATAACACCAGGAATACCTGATTCAGGAAATATCATATTCAATACCAAATATCAAATTGCCTCCTGGGGGATCAGGAAATATTTTTTTCCCCCATTGGAGCGAATTTGATCATGCTTTATTGTTTTTTTTTTGCCTTACTCTGGATCAGCTGTGGGTACAGGATAGTATAAATGGAGGTTTTCTATTTGTGTGTGTGTGTGTTTTTTTATTTTATGTTAATGGTTGCACTAGTGTTTTTTTTTAACCTGACTAACTATGTAACTATAGTGAGCTCCATTTTCTTCAGCATCATTTACATTCAACTTATTTTCATCTGATAACTGGTGAGTGCCTTATCCTTTTTTAGAGATTCTGACAGTCCTTGTTGGTCATTTGAACAGCCAATCTTAGGATTAACAACCCTTTTCTTCTACCTGAAATGATGAGTACCAGTATTGCAACCGGCTCTTTCACACATCCAGTGACACATCTAGTGACTATAAGGAATGGTAATATGGGGACAGGGGTTGGGTGCAGTTTACCTGCCTCTGGAGTAAAACCCTAAATGCATTGCCTTGCCTCTATAATCTAGTAAAAAACCTTTATAAACTTAATATACAAAGTAATTGGCTGGGTCAAGTAAATCAAGTAAACAGGGATGAGCTTTGGGTTCAGGTAAAACATGTCTGTTCACAGCTCAGCAAACGGGTGAACACATTTTCCATATTTTGCAAGCTCGCATGCCCGAACTGCTGTTGCTGAATGACTGATGTTTGTTTGCAGTTGGACATTTTGAGGTGATAGCACTACTGCTGCAAAATGGTAGATCCTCACCTGACTAATTGGTGACTTTTTTCACATATCTGAAAAGGCAAACAAATCTACCTCCAAACAGTGTATATAAAGAAAGGTAAAATACAAAAACATACTGAAAATCTGGCTTTGCAATAATTTATTTAAAGTGTAACTATGCTCACCTTCACTCCTGCCATGCATACCTAGTTACATAGTTACATAGTTAGTCAGGTTAAAAAAAGAGACACAAGTCCATCTAGTTCAACCAAAAAAAAATACAATCCCATATACACAACCCTTCACCCATAGTTGATCCAGAGGAAGGCAGAAAAACTCCAGCAAAGCATGTTCCATATTGCTACAGCAGGGGAAAAAATTCCTTCCTGATCCCCCGATAGGCAATCGGATTTTCCCTGGATCAACTTTACCTATAAATGTTAGTACCCAGTTATATTATGTATGTTTAGGAAAGAATCCAGGCCTTTTTTTAAAGCAATCTACTGAGCTTGCCAGAACCACCTCTGGAGGGAGTCTATTCCACATTTTCACAGCTCTTACTGTGAAGAAACCTTTCCATATTTGGAGATGAAATCTTTTTTCCTCTAGACAAAAAGAGTGCCCCCTTGTCCTCTGTGATGACCTTAAAGTGAATAACTAAACACCAAGTTCACTATATGGATCACTTATGTATTTGTACATGTTGATCATATCCCTCCTTAATCTCCTCTTCTCAAGAGGGAATAGATTCAGTTCCTCTAATCTTTCCTCATAGCTGAGCTCCTCCATGCCTCTTATCAGTTTGGTTGCCCTTCTCTGCATTTTCTCCAGTTCTCCGATATCCCTTTTGAGAACTGGTGGCCAAAACTGAACTGCATATTCCAGATGAAGACTTACTAATGATTTGTACAGGGGCAAAATTATATCTCTCTCTCTGGAGTCCATACCTCTCTTAATACAAGAAAGGATTTTGCTTGCTTTGGAAACCCCAGCTTGACATTGCATGCTATCATTGAGCTTATGATCTACCAAAACCCCCAGATCCTTCTCCACCATGGATTCCCCCAGTTATACTCCTGATAGTATGTATGATGCATGCATATTCTTACCCCCCAAGTGCATAACTTTACATTTATCAACATTAAACCTCATTTGCCGCTTAGCTGACAATTAGACATTGGGGTTGGCTTGCAAATTGTAGACATCCTGTAAGGACATTATTCCACTGCAAAGCTTAGCTCCTTTAATCCCGGGACCCTATATAATTTATAAAGATATAAAAAAGTAAGGGTCCCAGCTAGAGGTCGACCGATATATCGGCCGGCCGATATATCGGCCGATAGCATCGGCCAATTGTGCTGATAAAAAAAGCCGATTATAACTTCAGCGGGACTTGCAAATGACTTCTGTAATAGAAGTCAAGGCAAGCTGTCTTCTCTCCTCCTCTGGGCAGCCTGCCAAGTCTGATAAGAAGATACATTGTATCTCTTCGGGTTCTTTTTATCAATAGACTGAACTCCGTGTGTAGAAGTTCTCAGTTTAACCATTTAAAGACTAAATCTTTTCTGACACTTGTTGCTTACAAGTAAAAATCCTGTATTTTCTGCTAGAAAATCACTTAGGACCCCCAAACATTATATATAATTTTTTTAGCAGAGACCCTAGGGAATAAAATAGCGGTTGTTGCAATATTTTATGTCATACGGTATTTGCGCAGCGGTCTTTCAAACGCAATTTAAAAAAAAAAATACGCTAATGAAATTTTAAAAAAAAGCAGTAAAGTTAGCCCATTTTTTTTCATCCAAAAGTTTTGATTACCTGTTTTTGTGTATTTAATATTTAAGATATCGTTATTTTTTTTTTAAATCTAAATTATACATACAAGTGAACTGATTGGAGGTTTGTTTTGTTTTAATAAATTAATACATTAATAAATGTATAAATGTAAAAAATTTTCTCTATCACTTATTACTTCAGGCTGCTTTCACACTGGAGCGGGCAGGCGTTGACGGTAAAACGCTGTTAGTTTTAGCGGCGCTTTACCGTCATTTTAGCGGCGCTATTCGGCTGCTAGCAGGGCGCTTATAACCCAGCTAGCGGCTGAGGAAGGGGTTAAGTGCGCCCATGAAGCGCTGCTGCCGAAACGCTTTGCAGGCGATTCGGCAGCGGTGCGCATTCATTTCAATGGGCAGGAGTGGTGGTATACACCGCTCCAAAGATGCTGCATGCAGGACTTTTTCTTAACATCCTGCCAGCGCATCGCCTCAGTGTGAAAGCACTCGGGGCTTTCACACTGAGACTGCAGGGGAGCCATTTT
The DNA here is from genome assembly GCA_037952835.1 of Lithobates septentrionalis. Taxonomy (NCBI): domain Eukaryota; kingdom Metazoa; phylum Chordata; class Amphibia; order Anura; family Ranidae; genus Lithobates; species Lithobates septentrionalis. The sequence goes on along the minus strand of JBBDGP010000158.1, from coordinate 16,501,276 downwards.
ACAGGCACTTTACAGGCGCTATTTTTAGCCCAAAAGCGCCTGAAAAACGCCCCAGTGTGAAAGGGGTCTAACTGTTAGATTTTATGAGATGAAGGGAAAAAAAAAAATGAAAAAAAAAATCGGCCTAATATATCGGCCCAAAAAAAATCGGCATCATATATCGGCCATCGGCCACCGCGATTTCTAAATATCGGCATCGGCCAGAGAAAAACCCATATCGGTCGACCTCTAGTCCCAGCACTGAACCTTGGGATACACCACAACCTTAGACCATTTAGAGTAAGAGTCATTAACCACTGCTCTCTGAATTCTGTCTTTTAGCCATTTACAAATTGATCTCTCCAAGCCTGTAGACTTTACCTTACACATGAGCCGCGTGTGGGGAACTGTGTCAAAGGCTTTTGCAAAATCCAAGTATACCACGTCCACCCCCACCCCTCTGTCCAAGGTTTTACTTATCTCTTCATTAAAAGAAATCAGGTTTGTTTGACAACTTCTGTCTTTCATGAACCCATGCTGTCTGTTGCTTAAAATATTTTTTTTCAGCAAGAACTCGTCTATGTGGTCTTTTATTTAACTCTCCAGCACCTTCCCGACTATAGAAGTTAAACTAACAGGTCTATAGTTACTTGGTAAAGACTTTGATCCCTTTATGCAGTGTCCCAAACCCCCACCGGCCGCTGACATCTTTGGTCTGTCTGCTTTTGGGTACCAATCTTCAACCGTTTTCACTGGCCGGGGCGTGATGACTTCACTCCTGTGCATGCGTGGGGGTTGATTCATATCTGCATTGCCGAAATTGTACACTCATAAAAATCTCACATATCTATGGGATTGAAGTCAGGGCTTTAATCAGGCCAGCCCATTACCCTCCATTTAATCTTCTTGAGCCAATTTTTTTTGGTGGATTTGCTAGTGTTTGTTCTACAGATAATTGTTTTGTTGAAAAATCCATTGCGGGCTGAACTTCAACTTTCAAACATCAAGGATGCGATATGATATAATTTATTATGCCCAGGGCCCTAAAGCAGTGAAGCAACCTCAAATAGTACCTTTTCTTCTACTATGTTTGACAGTTGATATGAGGTCCACCTCCTGAAATGCTGTCTTTAGTTTGTGTCAAACATGTCTATTTTGGTCAAACAACTTTACCTATGATCCATCAGTCCACAGCACATATTCTAAAGGCATGATCTTTCTTTATGTGTTCAATGACAAACTGTAATCTTGTTGTAATGTTCTTTTTGGACAGCAATGTTTTTTTCTGGCACACCTTCGATGCAAGTTACATTGGCATAATCTCTTTCTTATTTTGGATGCATGCACTTTGACACCAACTGTTAAAAGAATTACTTGCAAATCCCATAATGAAATTTTGTGGTTCTTGGAGATATTTAAGCATCAAATAGTCATCTCCTTGGCTAAATTTGCTGACCAGTCTTCAATGCTTTACTGACATCTAACTATAAAAGTAACATTCACTGGGCGTTTGTCCGCTGTCACATTTCTTAAAGTGGTAGTAAACCGCTGAAAAAAAAAAAAAACCCTGCAAGACAATGGCATAATGTGCTAGTATGCATTGCATACTAGCACATTATGAAATAATCACCTTAGAATGAAGCCCTTCCAGCGGCACCCATTCATCGCTGAGAGGTCTGACATCTTCTCCTGTCCTTTCTTCCGGGATAGAGCGATATGAGTGGCTGGAGCCACGATGACATCGCTCCCGCACATGTGCACAGTATCATGGACCTTCAGATTGCATGCGCCGCTGACTTCAGCGGCTGCATGCAGGGTGAATATTTCCTAAACGGTGCACGTTTAGGAGATATTTATTTTACCTACAGTACATGTCTCATCCATCCATCCATGCTCCATCCATGGCTCATCCATGCTCCATCCATGTCTCATCCATTCATCCATGCTCCATCCATGGCTCATTCATGCTCCATCCATGTTCCATCCATGGCTCATCCATCCATCAATGGCTCATCTATGCTCCATCCATGTCTCATCCATCCATCCATGGCTCATCCATGCTTCATCCATGGCTCATCCATCCATCCATGGCTCATCCATGCTCCATCCATGACTCATCCATCCATCCATGGCTCATCCATGCTCCATCCATGGCTCATCCATGCTCCATCCATGGCTCATCTATGGCTCATTCATGCTCTATCCATGCTCCATCCATGGCTCATCCATCCACATTCATGGCTCATCCATCCCCATCCATAGCTCATCCATCCCCATCCATGGTTCATCCATCCCCAGGCATGGATGATTTATGCTCACCCATCCCCATCCATAGCTCATTCATTGCTCATCTGTACCACATCAGTGATCATTCGTGCCACATCAGTGATCATCCATGGCACATCCATGCCACATCAGTAATCATCTGTGACACATCCATGCCACATCAATGATCATCCATGCCAAATCATGCCACATCGGTACTCTGTGCCACATTAGTGCTCATCCATGCCACATCAGTTCTCATCTGTGCCACATCAGTTCTCATTCGTGTCACATCAGTTCTCGTTCGTGCCACAACCATGCCACATCAGTGCTCATTCGTGCCACATCCATGCCACATCAGTACACATCCATACCACATCAGTTCTCATCTGTGCCACATTCGTACCACATTCGTGCTCATCTGTGCCAAATCAGTGCTCATCTGTGCCACATCCATGCCACATCAGTGCTCATCCGTGCCACATCCATGCCACATCAGTACTCATCCGTGCCACATCAGTTCTCATCCATTCCACATCAATGCCACATCCGTTCCACATCAGTTCTCATCCATGCCACATCCATGCCACATAAGTGCTTATCCGTGCCACATCTATGCCACTACAGTGCCCATCAGTGCCTCACAAATGTGTAATAGGTAGTCAAATTAGATTTGAAACGTATGTCCCTAGAATACCTGATGGTGCTTCCTGCATGTTGGGCCTCTGTATGTGGCCAGGCTATGTGAAAGTCTCACACATGTGGTATTGCCATACTCGGGACGAGTAGCAGAATGTATTTTTGGGTGTCATTTTTGCTATGTACATGCTATGTGTTAGAAATATCTTATAAATCGACAACTTTGTGTAAAAAAAAATGCATTTTCATTATCTTTTTCACATTTTCCCAAATACTTGTGGAAAAAATGACATGTTCAAAAGACTCATTCTGCCTCATAGATTATACATTGGGTTGTTTACTTTCCAAAATGGGGTCTTTTTTTTGGCGTTTCCATTGTCCAGGCGCTCCTGGACCCTCAAAAGTGTAATGGCCCGTACACACGGTCGGATTTTCCGAAGGAAAATGTCCGATCGGAGCGTGTTGTCAGAAATTCCGACCGTGTGTGGGCTCCATCGGACATTTTCCATCGGATTTTCCGACATACAAAGTTGGAGAGCACGAGATAAAATTTTCCGACAACAAAATCCGATCGTGTGTACACAAATCCGACGGACAAAGTGCCACACATGCTCAGAATAAATAAAGAGATGAAAGCTATTGGCCACTGCCCTGTTTATAGTCCCGACGTACGTGTTTTACGTCACCGTGTTTAGAACGATCGGATTTTCCGACAACTTTGTGCGACCGTGTGTAGACAAAACAAGTTTGAGCCAACATCCGTCTGAAAAAATCCTAGGATTTTGTTGTCGGAATGTCCGAACAAAGTCCGACCGTGTGTACGCCCTATAAGAGGTAGTCTAGAAATTATATGTATAATTTATGCTGATGGTGCTTCCTCTGCATATTGGGCCTCTGTATGTGGCCAGGCTGTGTAAAAGTCTCACACATGTGGTATTGCCATACTCGGGAGGAGTAGCAAAATATATTTTGGGGTGTAATTTGTGGTATGCATATGCGGTGTGAAACAAATGGCTTGGTAATATGACAATTTTGAGGGAAAAAAAATCTTAATTTTGAAAAGAATTGTGAGAAAACAATCACAACTTAAAAAAACTCGCCATGCCTCTTACTAAATACCTTGGAATGGCTATGTTCTAAAAAGGGGTCATTTAGGGGGTATTTTTACTTTCCTGGCTTGTTAGGGTCTAAAGAAATGAGATAGGCCCTCAGTACACCAGGTGTGAACAATTTGCAATAACTGGCACCATAGCTTGTAGACTCTATAACGTTCACAAAGACCAAATAATTTACACTAATATGAGTTATTTTTTCCATAGATATGTAGCAGTATAAATTTTGGCCAAAATTTATGAATAAAAATCACTAATTTCTAATTAGTAAAATTTTATAACAGAAACAAAAAAAAAAGCTTTTTTTTTAATTTTTTTATTTTTTACAACATTTTCAGTCTTTTTTAATTTATAGCGCAAAAAACAAACAAACCCAGAGGTGATCAAATACAACCAAAAGAAAACTCTATTTGTGTGGAAAAAAAGTACAAAAATGTAATATGGGTACAGTGTTGCATGACTGAGTAATTGTCATTCAAAATGTGAGAGCACCAAAAGCTGAAAATTGGTCTGGTTAGGAAGGGGGTTTAAGTGCCCAGTGGGCAAGTTGTTAAAATATGGTAAATGTGACCATCAACTGTAGGCTGATGTGCCAGCAAATGTTTTATAATTATGCCCTTTGACACTTTTTGATAATGCAAAGAGCCATATGCAAAGTGCGATAAACTATTAAAACTAAATGGCAAACATATTGGGGTGGATTTGCTAAAGTCAAATAGACTGTGAACTTGCAGTTGCACCCATTTTCTTAGTAAGGCTGGGTTCACTCTAGTGCTCATCCAATTCGCAATAGCAGGAGATTGTAACTGGCTCTCTATAGAGCTGGTTCACATATCTCCGCTGTGGCTCTGATGCGAATTTGCACCTGGTCCTGTGCGTGTTTTGGTCTATTTCAGGTTCGAATTCAGCCACCAGACCCCTGCTTTGAGCCGCATGAAGCTTAGATGTGAACCCAGTCTGAATGTAAATGTGGTAAAGCTTCACTTGGTAAAGAATACCCAATCAAATGCAAGGGAAAAAAAAGCATTTTTGCCTTTTTTGCTTGCATGTGATTAGCCGATGTAAAGCAGCAGAGCCTTACCACTGTAAAGCCCTGGGAAAAATGAGTGCAATTGCACTTGCAAAGTGTAGTCTATTTGCCTTTAGTAAACCCACCCCATTGATTGTGATTGTGAATGATCCATACAAAGGAAAATACAATGGAAAAATCTAAATCTCAGTATAAACATTTTTTTTTTCAGGATACAGTCTGTTTCTTGTGGCTGCTCATGAGTTTGGACATGCTCTCGGATTGGAACACTCTGATGACCCAGGTGCTTTAATGGCCCCAATTTATACCTACACTAAAAACTTCCGCCTCTCACAAGATGATATCAGTGGAATCCAAGACCTTTATGGTAAGTTGTTTCAATTGTAAATTCAGTCTGATTTAACCAGCTAAAGTTTAGAACTTGAAAACGTGCTTGTGTTTACAAAAGGCAAACAATACTCAGGGCCGTCTTTTCACATGGGCACGCTGGGTAGTTGCCCGGGGGCCCCACTTGCCTGGGGGGCCCCACCTGCCCAGCGACCCCAGCCAGGGCCGGACTGGCCTACTGGGAAATTTCCCGGTAGGCCGTCTGCCCTGGGGCCGCTTTGAGATGCGGCTGCAGCGCTCCACTCTTTCCCTCTCTCCTCCTCCTGTGTTCCACGGAACTGTGATGTGAGAAAGTAGATGAGCAACCCAGAAAAAGAAAAAATCTAAAAATCAAGTGTGTGCAAAATAGAAACACCAATTAATGTAATGTCCTGTCAGGACAAATCAACCAACTAAGACCATGTACCAGCAAACGAAGGCATTACCTGAATAAAACCTGTATCAAGATAAATTATATATGCTAACATAAAAACACAGAAAAAAGTCCATAGAGTGTTCTATAAAGTCCAATAAAGGATGCAGATAGAAAACCCCCAAATGGTCCTTCCAAAATGGGATCACACACTGTAGCCAGCAGATGATAAATGATAAGGAATGCCAGATGGCCGCTTACCAGAACCGTGGGACCTCTATTACGGAGGTCTAATGGGCACAGACAGGAGGAAACACTCAGGCGAGGGCGGTAGATTTAAGCATCCGTCCAACTTAACTCTTCCAGCGGTAAAAAACCTGGATCCACTAAGCTTCGTAGAACCCACACTGTTGAGCATGAATGGGGGCTTTCAGGGTGTATATCATAGGAACTAAGAAGAGGGCTTCATAGTGCAGTCCATTTAAATGAAAAATTCATTTATTAAAATGCCGACATGCACATAAACAAGCAGACAGGCAGACTCTTCAAAGCGAAAGGAAAAAAACACAGCCGCGGCTCACACCAGCTGACTGGTATGCAGTGACGTCAAATCCTCTAGCTCCGCGGTGTGTGTGTGTGTGATGGTAAGTCTGTATTAATTGGCACAGTGATGCTGCATTCATGGAACATACTTACAGTGTGTAACAAGTCTAGTCTTTCTCTGACCAAGATGATGTGGTTACATTCTTAAATCAAGATGTCTCTTTTATCATGGCTTCTGTCCCCATCATTGTTGAAAGACAAGTTTTTTCTTCCTTGCATCAGAAATTTGTCATGACAGATATGGAACTTCTAAGTTGGGATAGAGTTTTGAACCATCTGTCAGTTCAGAGTTGTTGGTCTCTGAAGGGATCCAAACAACATACTCTGTCATTAGACTGGTCATTCAATCTGGGTTCAATAGGACAGTATTGATTATCAGGGCAGGGGGTTAGCCAGGAATATTTAGTGGGACCAGGAGTGTTCTAGCAGCAACAGAGATGGAAGCAAACCTGTCCTGGGTGGGGTTTAATGATCTCTGCATTGCACATTCCCAGAGTGGAGAACAGGAAAGCAGATTTTCTCTGCAGACATCATCTGGACCAGGCCCGGACTGGCCATAGGGCAGACCGGGCATTTGCCCGGTGGGCTGGGACCTCCAGCTCCATAGCCTGTTGATGATCAGGCCGCACAGCGGGAGGTAAGCGGCGCCCGCGGCCTGGACAGGGTTAACACAGGCCACGGCCGCCGCTCACCCACCGCTATGCGGCCGTGCCTGTGTCATCTCTGGGCTCCGGCGCAACTACGATAGCGGCTGATTGGCTGAGCTGTGTGTCTCTCTCACACACAGCTCAGCCAACGCTGACAGTTCCACTGCTCCTCCTCTTCCCGCCCCTCTACTCTATCTGCTCCGCCCATACCCCTGTGTCTGCCCCGCCCATACCCCCTGTGTCTGCCCCGCCCACACCCCCTGCGTCTGCCCCGCCCACACATCTATGGGGTGTAGGAAGAAAAGATTTAAAAGCTGCAGGCAGCCCGCTCCTGAGCCTCATCCTGGGGTGAGTAAGCTCACCCTCTCTCCAGCCTTCCATTGTGTATAGAAAACTAATTTAAGGGGTGTTCTGTGGACTCTGATACAAGAGGGGGACTTTGGTGAGCAGAGACCCCCTTAAATCAGTGTTCCCCTTTACATTAGAGTCCACAGAGCTCCCCCTTACAGTAAGTGGGGGCTCAGTGCGGACTCTGATGTAAGGGGGCTCAGTGTGGAATCTGATGTAAGGGGGCTGAGTGTGGACTCTGATGTAATGGGGCTCAGTGCGGACTCTGATGTAAGGGGGCTCAGTGCGGACTCTGATGTAAGGGGGCTGAGTGCGGACTCTGATGTAAGGGGGGTCAGTGCGGAATCTGATGTAATGGGGCTCAGTGTGGACTCTGATGTAATGGGGCTCAGTGTGGACTCTGATGTAAGGGGGCTGAGTGCGGACTCTGATGTAATGGGGCTCAGTGCGGACTCTGATGTAAGGGGGCTCAGTGTGGACTCTGATGTAAGGGGGCTCAGTGTGGACTCTGATGTAAGGGGGCTCAGTGTGGACTCTGATGTAAGGGGGCTCAGTGCGGACTCTGATGTAAGAGGGCTCAGTGCGGACTCTGATGTAAAGGGGCTCAGTGTGGACTCTGATGTAAGGGGGCTCAGTGCGGAATCTGATGAAAAAGGGGCTCAGTGCGGACTCTGATGTAAGGGGGCTCAGTGCGGAATCTGATGTAAAGGGGCTCAGTGCGGACTCTGATGTAAGGGGGCTCAGTGCGGACTCTGATGTAAGGGGGCTCAGTGCGGAATCTGATGTAAGGGGGCTCAGTGCGGAATCTGATGTAAGGGGGCTCAGTGCGGACTCTGATGTAAGGGGGCTCAGTGCGGACTCTGATGTAAGGGGGCTCAGTGCGGAATCTGATGTAAGGGGGCTCAGTGCGGACTCTGATGTAAGGGGGCTCAGTGTGGACTCTGATGTAAGGGGGCTCAGTGTGGACTCTGATGTAAGGGGGCTCAGTGCGGAATCTGATGTAAGGGGGCTCAGTGCGGACTCTGATGTAAGGGGGCTCAGTGCGGAATCTGATGTAAGGGGGCTCAGTGCGGACTCTGATGTAAGGGGGCTCAGTGCGGAATCTGATGTAAGGGGGCTCAGTGCGGACTCTGATGTAAGGGGGCTCAGTGCGGACTCTGATGTAAGGGGGCTCAGTGTGGACTCTGATGTAAGGGGGCTCAGTGTGGACTCTGATGTAAGGGGGCTCAGTGCGGACTCTGATGTAAAGGGGCTCAGTGTGGACTCTGATGTAAAGGGGCTCAGTGTGGACTCTGATGTAAGGGGGCTGAGTGCGGACTCTGATGTAATGGGGCTCAGTGCGGACTCTGATGTAAGGGGGCTCAGTGTGGACTCTGATGTAAGGGGGCTCAGTGTGGACTCTGATGTAAGGGGGCTCAGTGTGGACTCTGATGTAAGGGGGCTCAGTGCGGACTCTGATGTAAGAGGGCTCAGTGCGGACTCTGATGTAAAGGGGCTCAGTGTGGACTCTGATGTAAGGGGGCTCAGTGCGGAATCTGATGAAAAAGGGGCTCAGTGCGGACTCTGATGTAAGGGGGCTCAGTGCGGAATCTGATGTAAAGGGGCTCAGTGCGGAATTTCCGCCAGCAAATGATTGAGAGCGTGTTCTCAATTTTTTCGACTGAAAAAGTTTCTATCGGAAATTCCCTTTGTGTGTATGCAATTCCGACGTGCAAAAAAACACGCATGCTCAGAATTAGGTACGAGACGGAGCCCGCTCAGTCTGGTAAAACGACTGTTTGTAATGGAGATGGCACATTCATCACACTGCAAATTTTTAACTCTTTCAATGCAGCGCATTCTCTTCTTCTTTATAATGCTAGAAGAATGAAGTTGTTTTGCTGCTCATATTCACAGAGTTTTTACAAACGTATTTCTTTATTTTTTCTCGTGATGTCACAAAAAATCTTTTTTGTTTTTAAAGCCAGATCTCCATAATAATGTTTTTAATTTTTTTTATAGTAATTTTTTTTAAATCAAGATCTCCTGTTGTATTTTTTTTTTTTTGTATGTCACGTTTCCACAACACCATTATTATCTTGTATTTGTAAACCTCAAGGAGGTTGCTTGGTGTTGGTGTCCCTTGTTAATTTGACATTGTATTTTTCAAATATACCTGCCTACTCACAAACAAACTGTCCTTTTTGAAGCTCAACACATAGGCAAGTATTTCTGAAAACAAAATATTCATTTATTCTGAGTCATAACAAAATAAAGAGGAAGGCAACGCTGGAGAAACTGGTGAAATTTTCCAAGCCTTTTTACTCCAGGGCAGACATCAATAATTTTACAGTCAAAATTGGTGGCCTGAGGAGTCCTTATAATAGTGAGCACAATCCAGTCCAGGACTACAAGAGATCAGGAACAGCAGCAGATGACATATCTGTCCCCAGGCTGTGGTCATACCACAACCTGCATCTTTTGCCAGACCAGACTGAACCCAGGCCATCACTCTCTGGTCTTCCTTAGACGCTTCCTTCCAGGCTGTGGCTGTGGTGTTGGAGGTGTGGCAGGAGGTGGAGGAGGAGGAGCAAGACCTAGAGGAGGAGGAGGGCCATGGTTCAACTCACAAATGTGGCTTTGACTTTTGAGTTGGCCCCTCAACCCCTTATTTAGGGCTTGTAACATAACTTCCTCACATAAGAGGCGTTGGCCCTCCTCCATTTCCAGCATTTTGCAGGCTGTAATGTACACAAAGTCCTCTTGAACACTGTGGGGGGTTCTGAGGACTGCAGTAGCCTTCAGAAATAGGCCAATTGCTGCCTCCTTAACGTTACTCCTCTTCCTGCCACTTTTTGGTGGAAGGCGGAGCGGAGGGACCTGCGATTCTGGCAGGCTACTGGGCCCGGCCACCTCCTGGCTGCCACTTTCCACAGCCTGGCTGAGGCTTTCCTGTGTATGAAAGAGGGACATCGTTTTAGTTTTTGGTTCATCAATCACACACAATTTTCATCTCATGAATTTGCATGAATTGCAAATTTAATGTTAATAAATAGAAAAGACTATCATTCTGACCTTAGCATTTTTCATTCTTGTACCAATCTCTGTCTATTGATATGTAAAACACTTTGTGAAATCAGAAATTAGTGATCAAAATTAGCATATATTTAACATCATTAATTTGACAACCAGAAATATTTTGAACAATGCTATACCTGGCTCAAGCTGGGCTCCTCCACAAGTTGCTGCCTGGAAGGCCCAGGTTGGACCTCAGAAGCCTCAGCTGGGGGGGGGGGGGGAGTGTGGAAGGAAGACTGGAGAGTGCTGGCCTGGGTTCATTCTGGCCTGCCAGAAAATGCAGTCTGTCATAGTATAGGGCGACCAGACATCCCCGGTTTCTGGGGACAGTCCCCGGATTGAGGACACTGTCCCCGGACCAAGTCTGTCCCCAGTTTTGTCCCCGGATTGGATTTGAACAGGGGCTGGGGCAATTTCAAAGACAGCCCGTGCAGAATAAAAAGATAAAATCTGAATTGCACCCCCCCCTCCTTATCCGCTCCTACTAGCTTATGGGGATTAATTTTTTTCCATTATCTGTGCCCCTTTCTGATGATCATGTGCTGGTCGGAGCAGAGGGACTATTTCTTCAGTTTTGAGCGCATGCCCATTCAGCTCCACTCGCATGTTCTTCTGCCTTGGCTCAAGTCCCGGCCAGCCACCTGCCTGCTTAACTCCTTGCCTTCCCTGGTGGAGTGATCTTCCTCTGCACTCCACCCAGTAGTAGCCGGGGCCCGAAGAGTAAAGCCCCATACACACTATCAAATTTTCTGCTGATTTCTTTCTTCAGATTTACCAAAACCATTTAGTGCAATGGCTTGCCTGATTGCATACAAATTGAAACTCCTAAGGTTTGACCTCATATTATATGGTTTTGGTAATTCTGAAGGAAAAAATCAGCAGAAAATCTGATAGTGTGTATGGGGCTTTAGACTTGACAGGCTGTGAGGCGGGCGGCAGCGGAGGAGACGGGCAAAGAGTCGTCCATTGCTGCCATTACAAGTAAAAAAAAAATATGTCCCCGGATTTCATTTTAAAAATCTGGTCACCTTATCATAGTACCACAGCCTGGTTACATAAATGTCATCTGCTGCAGCACCTGATCTCAGGGAATCCTGGACCTTCTTGAGCTCCCTATTATAAGTGCTCCTCATGCCACCAATTAGGGCCTTCAAATATGGGATGTCTGCCGTGGGGATCACCAGCTTCACAAATTCCACCAATTGATCCAGCGCTGCCTTTCTCTTTGGTTTATTGTTATAAAAGGGGTGGTTTACCTGCCACAGACAGGGCAGCTCCCTGTACATATCAATGAATATGGGCATAAAGTCCTTGTCATTGAATAAACCCATTTTCTCTGCAAGACACAACACAAGACAAACCCTAATGTCAGGCTAAACTCTCCTAATCTTGACCCAATATAGGCCTCAGTCTATAAGCAGTACAGGCCACTGATGCACCAATTTAAAATTGTACCTTCGTTATAACGATCGGCGCTTCCGCTACACCTTCCTCCGCTCACAGATCGTACGCACAACGCACGCGTGTTACGCTTTATATACACTGTGCATGCGTGAAACCCTGCCGGCGTTGCCCGCTCCTGACGTTCTTTCTAGAATATTCCCCGCCCTGTCTCTTTTGTCGCAGTGGGAGAGGAACATGGCGTAGCCTCAGTAGGTGCTTAATAGCAGTAATGAAGAGGAAAGCCCTGAGAAAGAAACGTCTCAATCCCAGAGGAGGAGATTTAGGGCCTCAAATATGTCCTTTGAAGAGATGGTGGAGATGGTGGACATATTGAAGAGGGCCGAATATGATGGGAAGTATGGACCTTACCTAAACCCAAATGTGAGAAAGGCCAAGATTATGACTAAAGTTGTGAAGAGTCTGCGCCGGAATTTTGGGGTACGGCGATCCAAGGAGCAATTGAGGAAACGCTGGTCAGACCTCAAATTAAGGGAGCAGGATCAGTACAGAAGGATCAAGAAAGTTCTTCTAAAAAGTAAGTAGTTGTCCTGTGTTCCTATTATGATTATTACTTGCATGCTGCACCATGTGCTTTTCTTTACTGTTGTACAGTTTAAAATGACTACTTTTATGTTCGTGGACACAGTAATCGTTCGTAGTAAACATCGTTCGTTTGCCAACTAAGTACAATGTTTTTTCCAGATACAGGGTTAACTACATTTGGTCGTGATAATTTGTATAAAAAGAAGTTTAGGACATTGTTGTCTAGATGTCTTTGAAACTAGAATGAATTGCAAACTTGATTCAGTGGAATGTAAGGAGAGGACACTCAGCAGCTGTTTACACATCTGGACTCTGGAACACTAGTGTGGGACACCAGAGCACATTTTTTAGGGTGTCCCACACAGGTGCTCCAGTGGATACTTGGGGTGTCTCCATGTGTAAAACTTGTCCAAAAAAGGTAAGTATTCCAGCTTGGTTAAGGGAATTAATCATGTCTTCAGCTTGGAAATCTGCCCAAACAGACAATTGTACACCACTTCCAAGCAATATTTCACATTCATATTTCTGTCCACAAATATCTGTGTGCTAAGTATACCTTTTGTTTTCATTCTCATAGGGAAGAAAAGATTTGCTCCGTAGAGTATTGTGATACCTCAGGATGTGGAGGAAGGAGAGGTGGAAGAAGTGCTCGAATTTGGCACCACAACAGGTCAGTGTCGGACACCACAGATTCAGGTAATAGATGTATGCCTGCATATTTTTAATACATGGTGTGTATTTTTATTTTAGGTGATGTTCAGGTTGTGATACCAAAATCGAGTCATTTCACCACGGCTTATCCAGGAAATCATGTTTTGTAGTCGTGATTTGGACCTTATCAAGGAAAAAACCAAGGAGATTGAACAAAGACTGAAGAACATGATTGATGTACTAGGGAGAATCTAAATCCTAAAAAGATTCCTGGACTTTTTAAAAAAAAAATTCAAAAAATTTTATCTAAAGTTTTAATACAGTTTAAAAGCCAAATTTGGAAGATGCACACAGTGTGTCAACATGTGCTATCTGCCATCAGGGGATTTCAATGTACGCGTTTTGTGGATGCAACCCCTTCCTCCCAACTCTAGTAGGTGAGAGGAAGTGGTTGCACCCCCAAAACACGTCCATTGATCCCCCATGATGGGAGATAGCACATGCTGACATTAGGTATGGATTCAGAAAGGAAATCCGCATTTTGACTCACAATTTGTGTGCATCTTCTAAATTTGGCTTTTACAGGGGTGACTTCACCCCATCTGATGAAGGCAAGATCAAGACCTTTTTGACACTATAAAATGTCTGATATTGCCTTCTTTTTTGCAATGTTGAACTTTGTAAGTTCTAGAGTTGTGTATGTTATGTTTGGAAACATGCCTGTTTCTGTATTTTTTCAAAAATTTCAAGGTAAGACTTTGAAAAAACAAGATGTGTTTTTTTTACACCCAAATGTTTTATAAAACGCACATGTGAATGTGCACGGAGTAAAAGGTTTTATACTCAACAATGTGTGGCTTCTTCTTTCAATGATCAATACCAGTTTTTTTGTTAAGTTGGTTTTTACAGTGACAATGGGTGTTATTTAATAATTTAAAAACCACTTGGCACTACAAGTGCAATAGGAGAACCTAGGAGACAGCAAAAATAAACTCAAGCAGTAAATGAAAATCAATATTTTATCTGATAAAAGAGAGAATTTATTCAAAACGTGCTGGCATAGCAATGGTCCCCCTACCTGTCAAATATTCTTCATATTTTTCTCACACTTCATGGGCGCTTTGGGGGGGGGGGGGGGGTAAGACAGGATGGACAGCTTCCAGGGCCATCATTGTTTCCTGAAGTCCGGCCTCAGGCCCAACTGAGGCAAGATAATTAGGACTTTTGCGTTTCAAAAAGTTATGCAGGATGCAGCAACATAAAATGATGTGATTTAGTTTGTACATATTTATGGCTGTTTGAAATAGGCGGAACCGGCTGGCCAGTATCCCAAAGGCATTCTCCACAGCTCTTCTGGCTCTGGCCAGCTGGTAATTAAAAACCCTCTTTTCTGGGATGAGGGTCCTCTGGGGAAACGGCCTCATCATGTGGTCACCCAGACCGAATGCCTCATCTGCGACAAAGACAAATGGCAGTCCTTCCACGTTCTCCTCCGGAGGTGGCAATCCCAAGCCACCACTCTCGAGACGTCGATAGAACTCGGTCAGGCCAAATACTCCACTATCCGACATCCGGCCATTCCTCCCAATGCCCACATACAGAAACTCATATGTCGCCGATACCACCGCCATCAACACAATACTATTAAACCCCTTGTAATTATAATAGTATGACCCCGAATGGGATGGTGGGACGATGTGGACGTGCTTCCCATCGATTGATCCTCCACAATTAGTCCCACCACTTGGCAAATTGGGAAGCCACAGTCTGCCATTCCTGTGGCGTTGAAGGAAACTGTGTAGTCAAACAAGAAAAAAAAATAGTCATTTTGCACATTGCAAGCAGATTAGACACAAACATTCTTGGCCAACATCAGTATAACATTTATTTTAAGGAGTATTTAAAGGCAAAAATATAAGGTCCACTTATCGTGTTTCTCACCCCCTCTGATGGCCCCTTGTAAAAATTTTAGGGGGGTATGTTTTGGACAGGAAACCTTCTCAACTTCATTGAGAGCTGAATGCATAAATAATGTGTTTTACTTTGGCCAGCCCCTCCTTACTTACACTATTGGCAGCCCACTGGACAGGTAAGTAGTGTCATAATACAAATATATAAATACACACTGTACAAATGGAAGCACATGTTTACATTCTGCAATTACCTATCAAGATAATAATAGGAGAACAAAACTTTAAACAGTACCATTTGAAAGTTTTCGGGAAGGCCCTTTCACTACATGCTTTGGTGAATTCACCCATAAATATGAACACAAAAGAGGTAGGTATAGTGTGTATGGGTTTGGCAAAGTCAGCAGATAGAGGATTGGTATGGGTTGATTTAGCAGTTGGCTGGCACTATGCCGGCACTATGCCTGAATTTAAGGACACAAATAACATTTGGACACATTTTAGGGGGAGTTTAGGGTAAAGCACTACAATGGAGCTGACAAAATACATTGTTAATTGACTAGGCTAGGTGTATATGGGCCCAGGATAGCATGCTGGGGAGATTAGTGAAGGCAAATATGCATGAAGGACAAAAAACAAAATTTTAAAAATTGCAGCATGCATGAGGACAAAGGGGACATTCACAGCATATTACAATCATAGTAATTAGGGAATGATGAAAGAAATACAATACATTAGCAAACAATAAATATATAGAATGTGATGTTAAAGGAGAAATCTTACCTTAATATAGTTCTTCTGCAGGACCTGAATGATGGCAGAACAGGTCTCTTGGATAATGATCCCCAGAGCCTGGGGGGAGATGCCTATTGAGAACTTGAGGTCCTGCAGGCTTCTCCCAGTCATCAAGTACCGCAATGTGGCGACTAGCCTCTGCTCCGGAGTGATGGCTTGCCGCATGCAGGTGTCCTGCCTGCTGATATAAGGGGACAGCAAAGCCAACAAACGGTGAAAAACTGGGTCTGTCATCCGGAGAAAATTCCTGAAATCATCAAGGTTATTCTCCTGGATCTCCCGCAGCAAAGGCATATGAGAGAATTGGTCACGCTGGAGCAACCAATTCTTGGTCCATGAACTCTTCCTCGCCCTGTTCATGGACTGGGCTTGGGTAAAAGCTAGAAGCCCAACACCAAGCCCCCGCACAGCAAGAACTCTACGACGAGCACAACGAGCATGTACCCGCAACATGGCTTCAAAACGGTCAGCTGGTCAGAACAAACTAACCAGAACACACTGAAGAACAGCAAGGCCTGTGAAGAGCGAGCTAAAAAAAAAGTAAGGAGCGGACAAGAACGCACTGAAAAACAGATACGAACTGACTACACGCACTGAAAACCAGATACAAACCCACAAGCAAAAAACTGAACAGCAGTAAAACGATCTGATAAAGCACGAGTCTGAAATACGCGAATCGCACTGGGTATTGAACTTCTTTTTTCTAGTCCTGTTGTATGTGTTGTACGTCACCGCGTTCTTGACGGTCGGAATTTGGTGTCACCATGTGTATGCAAACAGCTTGAGCGAAATCCCGTCGGAATTCCGTCGAAAAAACCATCAGAGCTTTTTCCGACCAAAATTCCGATCGTGTGTATGCGGCATAAGACATTGTTGTTTTGAGGCCAAAAACCTCTTCTTTGTCCAAGATGGTCTCTGATTTTCACCTTCATAGGATATTGTATTATTTTCATTGTGTTCAGCTCCAGTTCACCCCAACGAGATCTCTCTCCCTTAGTGACGGACTAATTTGCTTTGGTTCGGATTTGCTAGAACTCATGGTAAAATCTGCCAACTTTAATGGAAACCTCACTGAAGTCAATAGGAGGGGAATTTTGAAATCAGTTCTGTTTTTCAAGCTAATGGTCTAGTAATTGAAAGACAAAGGGCACAGTAGGCGGGGCTCTAATGGAAGACATGTACCGAGGCAAAAAAACATATTCATAAATACCGTTGACTGGTGTCCATTTTATTCAACTTCAAGGTGACATGGGAAAAACACCAATTCTTCAAATGACATGCTTCAGAGATGCTTTAAAGCTACACTATATTACCAAACGTATTGGGACACCTGCCTTTACACACACATGAACTTTAATGGCATCCTAGTCTTAGTCTTTAGGGTTCAATATTGAGTTGGCCCACCCTTTGCAGCTATAACAGCTTCAACTCTTCTGGGAAGCCTGTCCACAAGGTTTAGGAGTGTGTCTATGGCAATCTTTGACCATTTTTCCAGAAGCACATTGGCACTGATGTTGGAACAAAGGCCTGGCTCGCAATCTCCCAAAGGTGTTCTATCGGGTTGAGGTCAGGACTCTGTGTAGGCGAGTCAAGTTCCTCCACCGCAAACTCACTCATCCATGTCTTTATGGACCTTGCTTTGTGCACTGGTCCAAAAAATTTGGTTGAGGGGGGATTATGGTGGGGGTTTGTTTTTCAGAGGTTGGGCTTGGCCCTTTAGTTCCAATGAAGGGAACTCTAAAGATGTCAGTATAACAAGACATTTTGGACAATTTCATGCTCCCAACTTTGTGGGAACAGTTTGGGGATGGCCCCTTCCTGTTCCAACATGACTGCGCATCAGTGCACAAAGCAAGGTCCATAAAGACATGGATGAGCGAGTTTGGGGTGGAGGAACTTGACTGGCCTGCACAGAGTCCTGACCTCAACCCGATAGTACACTATTGGGATGAATTTGAGAGGAGAATGCAAGCCAGGCCTTCTCGTCCAACATCAGTTTGTCCAGGGTCCAATCAATATTAAAGACAGCCCTGGCTGCGCCTATCACTAAGTGCATACAGCACCCAAGGGCGGACTGAGCAGTCAGTGGGGGGCCCCATGAGAGGTTCCTGTTTCCTATTGTTGGTTGATGCAGCGGCCCTGGGAGAGCAAGAAGGACTCGTTGGCTGGGATGAGAGGGATGGCAGAGCCATACGAATGAGGACAGGTGTTCTGATAACTTCTCCTCCTGAGGAGTTCTACATGTGGACTGTGGCCCCACCTATCCTTCCAGCTATGTGGTCAGTGGAGGGGCGGGGGCACAGTTCCACATCTCCACTGTGGGGAACAGCAAGTCCATGACAAGAAGAGAGCCAGAGGTGGCAGAATGTATGGAGCAGCAGCCTGCCTTGTGTGCAGGTCAGTGATTGCCAGCAGCTTAGTGTGTGCTTTATTCTATAACAGGCTCTTTTTGACAGTGACCGCTCATGCCCTGGGTGCTATAACCTATAATTCAAAAGAGAGAGTGGCACTCACGGGTCATGAAAGGTGAATGTGCAACGCATAATGAAGGTTTGGATTTAACGTTTCGAAGAGGCACAAAATCATCTTCCTCAGGAGGTGCTATACCCAATATATAACACTAATCTCTATATACTGAGTGCTATTAACTATATACTGTATAACACTGATATCTGTTGGTAATCTCAGACTCTATTTATCCCCACCCTTCAAGCCACGCCCACTACTTAAGAGCAATTTAAACCACACCCACTCTTCGTCACAGTCCATGTTGCACGCTGCTTTTTTCTCTACAAAACTAGGGCCCACTTTTGATCTTGCACACAGGCCCACTGATTTCATGATACAGCTCTGATGTATATGTTTGTTCCTTTGCATATAGTAACATTGGGGTGTTATATGATGCTGTGTACAGAATTTCCCCAGAAACATTATTTCCTGCTTATGGTGTTTGTCCACTGCTTTTCTCATAAGTTAACACTGAAATATAGTCAGATTGCAACCATTTTATGCAATAGGTCTTTTATATCTGCACACATAATTTTTGAAAATAAATGGAAGAAAACTACAATTTTTTTTTTTTCTATTAAAATTTAATAGTGCCAGAAAGAAATAATGCTAATAGCAGTTGTTCAGGTTATACAGAACTGATATGTTTCTGTGTCAGAAAGGCCAAAAAAGGGTGCATGCCTAAGCTGTTGATGTGAGCGGATGCTGAGATGCTTGCTGCCACCGATACCTCATGATTTACCCCGCACCACAGCTAACCAGAAGTGCGCAAAAGGAGTGTTTACTGACCAACTCTGTCTGTTACACGGAATGGGAAGAGCAGACACCCACTGTACTGCAGGATACCCCTCCAGAACCTACCCTGAGTGATGTATTCAAAGTGGTGCAGAGGGAAGGGAAGATATAGGTCTCATTCGATACGATGTTCAAAAAGTGCGGGAGCGCACATCAGCGTTGGAGGGTAGAGTGAGCTCCGTAGAAGATGAAATGGCCCAGAGCAGACGAAATGTTGCTGCTAATACTGTGGTGGCCCAACTCCATGCTAATAAATTAGATGACAAGGAAATTCGATTTAGACTAAACAATGTCAGGATTCTCGGTCTACCTGAAAAAATGGAAAGAAGGGAAAAGATCCAACTGCATTAATTGAGCAATGGTTACTAGACACCTTTGACAGAAAAAGCTTAACACCATTTTTAGCAGTTGAAAGGGCCCACCGCATACCTGCTCGCCCGCTCCCTTCGGGGAAGTTTCCCAGACCCTTTATCCTCAAAATGCTCCACTATGAAGATCGGGATATCATTCTCACACTGGCCCGCACCAAAGGATCAATAAAAGTGAATGGCTGTAAGATTTCCTTCTTCCCCGATTTTTCTGTAGAAGTACAGAAACTTCGGGCACAGTACGATGAGGTGAAACGTAGGCTGAGGGCCTTTCAGATCCCGTACGCAATGTTATATCCTGATAAATTAAGAGTGGTAGAGAAAGGAGAAACCCACTTCTTCAACACCCCCAAAAGTGCTACTCAGTGGCTGGATAGAAACGGGCAACACCTGTCCAGGTCTTGATCTCAGACCTGAGCATCTTAAGATGGCATTAAGTCCAATAATCTTGCTGTGGGATTCGATATCTGCTGAAGGCCATATTTGCCTATTTTTCTCAGCAGGGATCTTCCATTGTCTGCATACAGGAGATGCATTATATCGCAGACACTACTCACTTGCTTAACTCCTGACTTTTTCCAGTACAATTCCACTCAGTTTTTTCATCCTATGCAAGGGGAGTCAGTATCCTAATTTTATCCAAACTGCAATTTTCTTGTCAACAAGCCTTCATTGATCCAAATGGGCATTATATATTTTTATTATGCTATATTGATCATTTTTCTGTTTACTGGGGGCGTGTATGTGCCTCCTCCCTACAACAGCAAGGTAATCCAGGTGTTGGCTACATTACTGGTGGATAACCCCGGAGTCCCCTTGTTGGTGTTGGGTGACTTTAATGCAGTATCTAACCCTAGTGTGGACCATTACCCAGCAGGGACTCAGACTGAATCTCCCTTTTCTCTGCAATTTTAAGAAATTGGCCTCCAGGACATATGGAGACAGTGTAATCCTTTCACGCTTCAATACTCATGCTGCTCTAGCACATATCAATCCTTATCGAGGGTTGACCTGGCCTTAGGCATGGATCCGAAGGTACCGCGTCTCTTGGATGTCTCATATAGGGGTAGAGTCCTTTCCGATCATTCTCCTTTGGTTCTTAGTTTCCATACAGCCCAACCTGAATGAAAATGTTGGAGAGTCACTCCCTTCTGGTTAAAAGTGCTCCCGCGGGGTGAAAGGGTTAAAATGTATCTAACTGAATTTTTTCAAACAACAAAGGTTCATCTTCCCCTCTTATTGTTTGGGATACAATGAAAGCGTACTTCTGTGGTGTGTTGATCAAAGAACTTAGTATATTAAAAAATCCAGTAGGGACTGGGAACAATTCTTATCTGAGGAGGTACGAATAACAGAGGAAACCTATTTGTCCACCCCCTTCATCAACACTCTTAGGTCATGGAAAGATGCTCAGCTAGTATACAAGCAAACTTTACTTGAAAAGGCTGAGAGTAAACAGTTCTTTACCCACTGTCAATACTTTGTGAACGGGGAAAATACTGGCCATATGCTGGCAGGTCTCAAAACCCTCCCAACTAGGTATCATGCATATACTCCACCTTAGGGGTAGTCACCCAGAAACCAAGGGAGATATTAGAAGCAATCCATTTGTTCCACTCTTACCTTTGTGATAGCAAAGTTAATTATGAGATGGACCAACTCACTGAGGTTTTAGACCCCCTTAAGATCCCATGCTTGTCGACGGCAGACAGGGAACAATTAAACTCCCCTATAACACTAGAGGGACTGAGAGACGTGGTAAAAGAGTCACCTAAGACCCCTTTCACACCGAGGGCGTTTTGCAGGCGCTATAGCGTTAAAAATAGCGCCTGCAATCCGCCCTCAAACAGCTGCAGCATTGTCTCCAGTGTGAAAGCCCAAAGGCTTTCACACCGGACCGCTGCGCTGGCAGGACATCAGGAAAAGTTCTGTCAACAGCTTCTTTAGAGCGGTGAAGGAGCGGTGTGTTTACCGCTCCTCCACCGCTACTCCCCATTGAAATCAATGGGGCAGCGCTGGGATATCGCCGGCAAAACGCTGCTATTCGTGCGCATTGCGGGCAGTTTTAACCCTTTCTCGGCCGCTAGCAGGGGGTAAAAGCGCCCCGCAAGCGGCCGAAATGCACCGCAAATCCGACGGTAAAACGCCGCTAAAAATAGCGACATTTTACTGCCGACGCTATAGGCGGCTCGGTGTGAAAGGGGTCTAATAATAAAGACCCGGGTTAGACGGACTTCCTTCTGAGATATATAAAACGTATGGTAACATTCTTCTACCTGAACTCCTAGAGGTGTTAAATTTGGCCTATGAGTCTCAGTGTCTACCCAACTCCATGAATATGGCATGAATTATTGTGCTACCCAAACCTGGTAAAGATGACTTGCATCCTGAATCATACCGCCCTATTTCACTCCTGAATTCAGATGTCAAGCTTCTTGTCAAGGTGTTGGACAATCGTTTAAGTAAAGTAATACAACATTTAATACACCCAGACCAGTCCAGTTTTATCTCCACCCGATCGACAGCTACTAATATACGCAGACTATTCCTTAATCAGAAGCTCCCGGCAGATAATATAGGTAATAGGGTCATTCTTTCACTGGACGCGGCTAAAGCGTTCGATAGTGTGGAATGGCCCTATCTATGGGAGGTTCTGTACCAGTTTGGCTTGGGAGATCGTTTTATTGGGTGGGTACAACTAATGTATTCTAATCCTCAAATGACCATAGTGATTAACGGCTCTCAATCTGATTATTTGGCTTACACAGAGGGTCTGGGGTGTCCCCTTTCCCCTCTTTTGTTTGGTATGGCAATTGAGCCACTGGCTGCGGCAATACGCCAGACTGACTCCATAGTGAGTTTTAGGAGGGGGCAGGTGGAGGATAAAATAGCATTTTATGCAGACGATGCTTTATTGTTTTTGGGTGGTGCGGAGGGCTCTCTTTCTTCCCTAATGTTCACTATTAGTCTTTCTTTATTGTACATCACGGGACACAGAGCCATAGTAGTTACTATGTGGGTTATATAGGCCACCTTTAGGTGATGGACACTGGCACACTCTAAGACAGGAAGTTCACTCTCTATATAACCCCTCCCATTACTGGGAGTACCTCAGTTTTTTCACCAGTGTCTTAGGTGTTGGTCAGGAGTAAAGATGTGCTATGCTGAGCTCCACTGGAGTAATCCTTTGCTGGGGCAAGCTATGCAGCCGGATCCATTCAAAGTGTCTTTTCAGGCTGAATTGAATGGTACCCGGGCCTCGTGGAGGAAGAAACCATGTTTAGCCCGTAACGCTTCTCTTGTTTGAGAGCTGGACCCTGGGATCAAGCAGTTTGGTTTTCTCAGCCATAATGCTTCCTGACGGGGTGCTTTACGGGTCCAAGGGTGTGGATCCCCTGATAAAAAGGGGCCCCGGTCCTTGAAGGTTTTTTTTTTAATGGAGCCTGCCGTGAAGGGTGAAGATTGGGTCTGTCTGGTTTTACCACAGAATCCCTGTAGCGGGATAAGGTAAGTGAAGATTCCTAAGGAATTTTACATTTTCTTATGCATTGTCTCCTTTAAAAGTAAATGCTGTCATGCCTATAGCCACCACTGGGGCTGTATAGAGCACGTACCTTGTTCTTGCTTCCATACCTTACTCTGTGTCCGCAGAAGCAGCAGACTTCCTCCGGCTAAGCAGTCCCAAGCCTCGGTAAGTTGATGGAGGGGGGATTTTTTTTCTAAAAACACCCCCCACCTGGGCAGAAGCTCTTTCCCTCTCCTGAAATAGACAGGGGAAGCCCAGAGAGATCGGCGGATGCTGCTGCGCTCTTTCACCGCCTCAGCACGGCGGTTCTCCATCTCCTCTCCTCGCCACCACCCCCACCACACACACTGTCGGATCAGAGGCCCACTCTCGCGCGGGAAAACGCTCTTTTTTTAAGAGGGGGCGTGGTGGGAAAACGAAGGGGGTGTGGCTTAGCGTGGCATTGGCATGCAGCAACGTCCAGCGGGGGACTGCACGATAAAAACGCTCCATTTGCAGTCTGCCGGCTGACGGAGGGACAAAAGGGCAGAGGGGGGCATGTAAGTGGTGACACAGGCATTCCCTAGGCACATTTACTGAGCATCAGGCTGAGCATTAATAGCAATGGCAGTTGCTGGACTATTTGCTTAAGCAGTGGGTGCAATTTCTTCTGGCAGTACCTCTGCATTTGTGCATCGGGCTATGGTCAGAAGGGGAGGTAGAAGCACCCCAAAAAAGGGCCCAAAAGGGTCTTCCTCAGGCTCTAACCCTAGTCCCATCTCTACAATGTCATCCTTCCCTGAGAGATCTGGGGTGGCTGATCAGGTTGAGCAATTGGGGCCGTCAAATGTTGCAACTGTTTCCAACACTGCAGCCCCTGTCTATATTACTGAGGAGGTTTTTTCCTGAGCTATGATGGGATTGGAAGAAAAGTTAGCGGCTTTAATCGCATCTTCCCAGAGTGGGACAAAACGCGACAGGTTCCCTTCCACTACCCAGGACCCTCAAACAGAGGAACTGGGGGCGGGAGAAGATGAATTACCCTCAGGGGATCGTGAAGAGGCTGATGACCCCTTCTAAGGGGTCAATTGCAGAAGGACCTCCTTCAGCTTCACAATCTGAAAGATTGATGGTGCAATCTCTTACTGAAATGGTCTGCTCCACATTTATGCCACCCTTAACTGAGTCGGTAAGCCCACTTCTTGTTTGAGTTCGCTGAAGCCTCCTCAAGCTGTGCATGCCTTTCCTGTCCATTCATTGCTGGAACAGCTTATGTATTCTGAGTGGGATCACCCAGATAAGCATTTTTTTCCTCCTAAAAAGTTTTCAACACTTTAGCCTATGGAGGAAAAATTCACTAAAAAGTGGGAGATACCAGCAATTGACGCTGCTATATCCTCTGTGAATAAAAGTTTGACTTGTCTGGTAGACAATGCTCAAATGCTTAGGGATCCAACGGATAAGAAATTGGAATTCCTGTTAAAAAAGGCATTTTCTTTGGCAGGTTCAGTGACTCAACCTGCGGTGGCAGCAATTGGTGTATGTCAATCCTTGAAAGACCAGTTTAAACAGGTGCTCAAGGTTATCTCTGATCAGCAGGCCCAGAATTTTGCCGAGCTACCAGGGGATTTATGTTTTGCAATAGACGCTATGAGAGATTCTATTCTTTTTTTTAACAGAAATTTTTTTTTATTAAACAAATCAGCAATACAATACAAGAATTTAGTACAGTCATTGCAGTGAGAATAATGACAGTAAGATTTACCCTTAAGCGATAGCCATTATTTATGAGATATTCCAGATATGCAAACGTCAGAAGTTTCACTTAACCATACTTCTCATGGCTCATATCATCATTAATTCTTAGATAATATAAAGTGAATAGCCCAATATTCAACCAAACCCGGTAGGGGCAGCAGGGGGGAAATGGGGGGGAGAAGAAGGGAAGGGGGAGCGGGGGAGGAGAAGAGAGGAAGAGGGAGGGAGGAGGGGAGGGGAGGGAGGGAGGAGAAGGATGGGGATGAAGGGAAACGGGCATAAGAAGAATAGACGTGAGATGTAGGATGTCCTCCACTATGTTTCACGTCCTGCCTATGGGGTAGGGGGTTCAGGGTCTCCGGAGGCGTCGACCCAGGACGACCAGATTTTATCAAACTTCCCCGGGCATTGCCTACTTTCATACGTCAATCTATACAGGGGGAGTACCTTATTCACCGACCTTATCCACGAGGCCAGGGTAGGAGGCTCTACCAGTTTCCATCGCAGTAGAATTTCCCGCCTAGCATAGTACAATGGGAAGGTTAGACACAATTTGCTATACCTATCACCCTCAACATCCTCCAGATGACTGAGCAATAGTATTTGGGGATCCACCGGTAAGTTTGATCCTATGACATTGCTCAGTGTGGATGCCACTGCTGACTAGGGATGAGCCGAACACCCCCCTGTTCGGTTCGCACCAGAACATGCGAACAGGAAAAAAGTTTGTTCGTACACGCGAACACCGTTAAAGTCTATGGGACACGAACATGAATAATCAAAAGTGCTAATTTTAAAGGCTAATATGCAAGTTATTGTCATAAAAAGTGTTTGGGGACCTGGGTCCTGCCCCAGGGGACATGGATCAATGCAAAAAAAAGTTTTAAAAACGGCCGTTTTTTCAGGAGCAGTGATTTTAATAATGTTTAAAGTCAAACAATAAAAGTGTAATATCCCTTTAAATTTCGTACCTGGGGGGTGTCTATAGTATGCCTGTAAAGGGGCGCATGTTTCCTGTGTTTAGAACAGTCTGACAGCAAAATGACATTTTGAAGGTAAAAACCCATTTATAACTACCCGCGGCTATTGCATTGCCGACAATACACATAGAAGTTCATTGATAAAAACGGCATGGGAATTCCCCAAAGGGGAACCCCGAACCAAAATTAAAAAAAAAAAATGACGTGGGAGTCCCCCTAAATTCCATACCAGGCCCTTCAGGTCTGGTATGGATATTAAGGGGAACCCCGGCCAAAAATTTTTAAAAAAATGACGTGGGGTTCCCCCTAAATTCCATACCAGACCCTTCAGGTCTGGTATGGATTTTAAGGGGAACCCCGCGCCAAAAAAACAAAAAACGGCGTGGGGTCCCCCCAAAAATCCATACCAGACCCTTATCCGAGCACGCAACCTGGCAGGCCGCAGGAAAAGAGGGGGGACGAGAGTGCGGCCCCCCCCCTCCTGAACCGTACAAGGCTACATGCCCTCAACATTGGGAGGGTGCTTTGGGGTAGCCCCCCAAAACACCTTGTCCCCATGTTGATGAGGACAAGGTCCTCATCCCCACAACCCTGGCCGGTGGTTGTGGGGGTCTGCGGGCGGGGGGCTTATCGGAATCTGGAAGCCCCCTTTAACAAGGGGACCCCCAGATCCTGGCTCCCCCTGTGTGAAATGGTAAGGGGGTACTTACCCCTACCATTTCACTAAAAAACTGTCAAAAATGTTAAAAATGACAAGAGACAGTTTTTGACAATACCTTTATTTAAATGCTTCTTCTTTCTTCTATCTTCCTTCATCTTCTGGTTCTTCTGGTTCTTCTGGCTCTTCTGGTTCTTCCTCCGGCGTTCTCGTCCAGCATCTCCTCCGCGGCGTCCTCTATCTTCTTCTCCTCGGGCCGCTCCGCACCCATGGCATGAGGGGGAGGCTCCCGCTCTTCTCTTCTTCTTTTATTCTCTTCTTCTCTTCTTCTCTTCTTCATTTTCTTCTCTGGGCCGCTCCGCACCCATGCTGGCATGGAGGGAGGCTCCCGCTGTGTGATGATGCTCCTCGTCTGACAGTTCTTAAATAACGGGGGGCGGGGCCACCTGGTGACCCCGCCCCCCTCTGACACACGGTGACTTGACGGGACTTCCCTGTGACGTCACGGGGAATGCCACAGGGAAGTCCCGTCATGTCCCGTGCGTCAGAGGGGGGCGGGGTCACCGGGTGGCCCCGTCCCCCCGTTATTTAAGAACTGTCAGACGAGGAGCGCCGTCACACAGCGGGAGCCTCCCTCCATGCCAGCATGGATGCGGAGCGGCCCGGAGAAGAAAATGAAGAAGAGAAGAAGAGAAGAAGAGAAGAAAAGAAGAAGAGAAGAGCGGGAGCCTCCCCCCATGCAATGGGTGCGGAGCGGCCCGAGGAGAAGAAGATAGAAGACGCTGCGGAGGAGATGCTGGACGAGAACGCCGAAGGAAGAACCAGAAGAGCCAGAAGAACCAGAAGAACCAGAAGATGAAGGAAGATAGAAGAAAGAAGAAGCATTTAAATAAAGGAATTGTCAAAAACTGTCTCTTGTCATTTTTAACATTTTTGACAGTTTTTTAGTGAAATGGTAGGGGTAAGTACCCCCTTACCATTTCACACAGGGGGGGGGCTGGGATCTGGGGGTCCCCTTGTTAAAGGGGGCTTCCAGATTCCGATAAGCCCCCCGCCCGCAGACCCCCACAACCACCGGCCAGGGTTGTGGGGATGAGGCCCTTGTCCTCATCAACATGGGGACAAGGTGTTTTGGGGGGCTACCACAAAGCACCCTCCCAATGTTGAGGGCATGTGGCCTGGTACAGTTCAGGAGGGGGGGGCCGCACTCTCGCCCCCCCTCTTTTCCTGGACTTTCGGGGGGACCCCACGCCGTATTTTTTTTTTTGGCGCGGGGTTCCCCTTAAAATCCATACCAGACCTGAAGGGTCTGGTATGGAATTTAGGGGGAAGCCCACGTCATTTTTTTTTTACATTTTGACCAGGGTTTCCCTTAATATCCATACCAGACCTGAAGGGCCTGGTATGGAATTTAGGGGGACTCCCACGTCATTTTTTTTTTTTTTCTGGTTCGGGGTTCCCCTTTGGGGAATTCCCATGCCGTTTTTATCAATGAACTTCTATGTGTATTGTCGGCAATGCAATAGCCGCGGGTAGTTTTAAATGGGTTTTTCCTTCAAAATGTCATTTTGCTGTCAGACTGTTCTAAACACAGGAAACATGCGCCCCTTTACAGGTATACTATAGACACCCCCCAGGTACGAAATTTAAAGCGATATTACACTTTTATTGTTTGACTTTAAGCATTATTAAAATCACTGCTCCTGAAAAAACGGCCGTTTTTAAAACTTTTTTTTGCATTGATCCATGTCCCCTGGGGCAGGACCCAGGTCCCCAAACACTTTTTATGACAATAACTTGCATATTAGCCTTTAAAATTAGCACTTTTTATTTCTTCCATAGACTTTTAAAGGGTGTTCCGCGGCATTCGAATTTGCGGCAACCCCCCCAAATTGTTCGCTGTTCGGCGAACTTGCAAACAGCCAATGTTCGAGTTGAACATGAGTTCGACTCGAACTTGAAGCTCATCCCTACTGCTGACCAAAAGAGTCGGAGTTTGGGACAAGACCAGACCATGTGCCAAAAAGTACCCACTTCCTGTCTGCATCTCTGACAATTGGGATCTCTCTGAAGGTAAATGCGCGCCAACCTCTGTTGGGTAAAATACGCTCTGTGTAGGAACTTGAATTGTATGAACCTATCCTTTGCAGCGATCATGGAAGGAATGTAGGATATTAAACACTCCTTCCATTCCTCCTCGTCTAAAGAGGGAATATCGACCCTCCACTTTTCCCAGGTTTTAGTTAGTTTGGCATCGTACTCCACTGTCAGGTATAGATATAGTGTTGAGAGGGGCTTCCCCATCACGCTGGAAGTCAAGAGCCTTTCAATAGAGTCTGGTTCCAGAGTGAGGGGGGCAGGGAACTGAGCCTCAAAGGCGTGCTTCAGCTGCCAGTATCTGAATTGGAAGGAGGACGGGATAGCGAAGGATTGCCTAAGGGCTTGGAAAGTCATAAGCCTGCCATCCTTAACTATATGTTTTAATGTAAGGATTCCCTTTTTTGCCCAGAGAGAGGGGTCCGGTATAGTGTAAAAATTAGGGAGCATGGGGTTACCCCACAGGGGCATGTAAGGTGAAATGTAGTTGGGCTTCCCATATATTTTCCTAGCCTCCTGCCATACCCTTACAGTGGTTCGCATCGGGGTTGTCATGGACAAACTGGCCCTGAGACCACGAAACGGGAGATTGCTCAAGGCAGCAAAGGAACCCAGAATGGCTGCCTCCAGAGTGACCGCCGGATTTTGCGTGGGCTGGGAGAACCACCACCGAATCGTGACCAGAACTGCAGCCCAATAGTAGATTTGAAAATTCGGTAGCGCCAATCCCCCCCCCCCGAAAGTGGGAGATATAAGATCTGCTTTGGCACCCTGGGTGGCCTCCCAGCCCAGACAAAGTGTATCAGCAGGCTCTCCAGCCTTCGGGAAAAAGTCCTAGGGATGGGTATGGGTGTGTTGCGAAAGAAATATAGATATTTGGGAAGGTAAATCATTTTTAGTAAATTGACTCTGCCAACAGGGGTCAGTGGAAGGGAACGCCAAGCAGCGCACCTAGCCGTAAGCTGTGTCATAAGTGGACGCAAATTGTTGTCCATGTAGTCTTGGACTTTACCGCAAATTTTTATCCCCAGGTATTTGAAATCATCTACAAATTTGAGCTGCGGGTGTGGTACCCTAGGGGTCGAGGGATGGAGCGGGAATAGAACCGACTTGTCCCAATTAATGCGAATCCCCGAATACCCACCAAATCGTTTAAACAGATCGAGTGCAGTCTGCAAAGAGGACGATGTATCAGTTAAATAAAGCAGAGCATCGTCCGCGTACAGCGATAACTTTTCCTCAATGGGTCCTACCTGAAGTCCCCTTACCCCAGGGTCGGCCCTCAACAATATAGCCAGGGGCTCCATCGCCAGAGCAAATCGACCCGGGGAAAGGGAACACCCCTGTCGCGTACCTCGAAACAATTGGAACTTCCCCGAGAGACATCCATTGGTACGTATTCTAGCTGAGGGGCCATGGTATAGCATGCGGAGCAATTTCGTGAAACCCGGGCTGAACCCGAATCGCGAGAGCACTTCCCATAAGTAGCCCCACTCGACGGAGTCAAAAGCCTTCTCCGCGTCGAGTGAGGCCACCGTCCCGTTAGTCACCTCGTCCGCCCTGTCTATGTGAGTATGGTGGCGTCTGATATTAATGTCAGTTCCCCTGCCGGGCATGAAGCCTGTTTGATCCCTATGGATGAGAGCGGTAATTACCAGGTTAAGCCTATTGGCCAATACTTTTGCCAGTACTTTTGCATCCACGTTCAGAAGGGATATAGGGCGATATGAGGAGCACAACGTGGGGTCTTTCCCTGGCTTGGGGATCACCACAATGATCGCTTCGCTCATTGTGTCTGGGAGTTTTTCAAGGCGCGACGACTCAGAGAAGAGGACCTGTAGTTTATCAACTAGTTCTGTTGCATATTGTTTATAAAACTCCACAGGGATGCCATCGGGTCCCGGAGTTTTCCCTGTCTGCATTGATTTAAGTGCCCGTAGTATCTCCAAGGACGTAATTGGAGCGTCAAGCTTGTCACGATACGTTACTGTAAGGGTTGGGGTATCAATGTCATCTAGGTATGCCCCCAGATCCTCCCCTCTATAGTCTACCCTGGACCTATACAGGGATTCGTAGAACTCAGCGAAACAACAATTGATCCCCTCCGGTGTGTGGATCAGCTGTCCCGAGGAGTCCCTAATATGTGAGATGCTCATCCCACCTGCCTGTTCCCTAGAGAGCCAGGCCAACAAATGGCCTGACTGCTCTCCCTGCTCAAAAATCTGTTGGGATTGAGCCAACATTTTCTTCTGAGTAAGAGAAGTACGGAGACGAACCACCTCCTTCGTCATAAGTTGTAGATGCAAATAGTGAGCAGGGTCTCGGGTACGAACAAAAAGAGCCTCCGCACTACTCGCCTCCCTCTCAGCCCTTACCAAGTCTGCCCTACGCTCCCGTCGAACTCTGGCAATGATGGTCTGGTAATGCCCCCTCGTCGTGGCTTTAAAGGCATCCCACACAACTGCGGGGTCAGCCGAGCCCACATTTACAGCCCAAAAGTCAAGCAATTCCGTTCTAAATTGGGAGTCTACTGCGGTGTTTGAAATCCAAAATCTGGAGAGCCTCCATATCCTTTTGTACTGAGCCTAGGGAAAGATCCAATGACAACAACAATGGTGCATGGTCGGAAATTCCCCTAGGCAATATTTGTATGTCTGTGACCCGTGGGAGGACCTGGCTCCCTGGGAAGACCAAGTCTATACGTGAAAACGTTCTGTGGGAGGCCGAGTGGCATGTGTATGCCCTAGACTGGGGGTGACGCCACCTCCGGACATCAGTCAGGCCATAGGTATCCGCCCACTCAGCCAACCCAGGGCAATGATGTCCCGCAGGAGTTAGCCTGTCTAAATCCGGGTCAGGGACCAGATTAAAATCACCCAATATGACATTGTTATCAGAGGCAAAGTCGGCCATCTTACCGGTGATCTGATTGAGCACCAGCAAAGTTGCCGGGGGAGGCAAATATAAGCCCACAATGGTCCACGTTAGAGAGTATATTCTAGCATGAATAATAACATACCGTCCATCGGGGTCCAGGGCCAAATCCAAGAGCCAAAAAGGAAGTGACTTCAGTACCAGTATAGTAACACCCCTAGATGTGGAGTGCGTGGAGTGGTAGTGGTGTCCCACCCATGTTTTTTTTTTGGGCCAGAACCCTACATCCTGTTAGGTGTGTTTCTTGGAGCACACATATATGTGGGTTATAAGATTTAATGAATTGGAACATCAGGGAGCGCTTGACCGGGGAGTTCAGTCCCCTGGTGTTCTAGGAGATGATGTTAAGTGAGAACATGACTACCGGGAATGTTAAGAATGTTAGGATCAAGGGAATTCACGGCTCTCGGACTGGACCCTGGGACCCAAACCGGACATATCTGTAGACAGTGCAATGCTGATGAGTCAGTTATTTTAGTACAAGTAGCAAACAAAAACAAAACCAAACTAAAAACAGATAAAGGATGCCAATAACTAAAGTAGATGAAACTAGCCCCATTAGGGGAACTTAAATCCAACCCCCCACCCCACCCGACCCCCCAAAACTGAGGCGGGTTTCTATCCTGAACTTATTCAGCTCACCGGCTGCAACAGGGGGTCCGTGGAAGAGGCGAGCTCACCCCCCCGAGACTTCACACGGGGTGAAAGCAGCATTTCAGGCGGCTTACACCCTTGAGAACTTCGCTTGTGATATAGCAGGCTGTGAGGACTTAGAAAGTCAGATGAAGGGAAATACCCCATAGTGCGACCTCACAGTAAAGTCGATCCATCTTTGGGTGGAGATACCGAACAAAAGATTTCCTGAGTTTCTGGGTCTCTACCGAATAGTCGGAGAAGATCATCAACTTCGTGTTCTGGAGTCTGAGGTCCCCAACGTTTCTAGAGGCACGGAGAACTTCGTCTCTATCTCTGAAATTGAGGAGACGGAGAATGAAGGTGCGGGGGGGGGGATCCAGGAGGCCCCGGCTTAGGCGTATGCGGTGCGCCCTCTCCACCGTGTAGTAAGGTGACCAGCGGGCCTCAGGTAAAAGGTCACGGAGCATACCCTCTATGAAGGAGGTAGGGTTGTTCCCCTCCGCTCCCTCCGGTAAGCCAACAATGCGAAGGTTTTTACGCCGGTTCCTGTTCTCTGCATCCTCGGCTCTATATTCAAGGGCCTTTACTTTGGTTTGAAGCGTACAGGGTGATGCCCCATGTTCCGCAATGGTGTCTTCGGAGGTACTCAGTCTTTGTTCCATCTCAGTGACTCGCAATCTGATTTTATCTATATCTTGGCGAATTAGACCCATATCCAGCTGAACTGCTTCAATCTTTGTTGTTAGCGTGGATTGGCAAGTAGCAATGGCCACCATGACATCCGCCAGCCAGGGGGGCCGAGAGTCATCCGACTCCATAGTGTTTGTCTGCGGAGCTCTGTGGGTGCTGCGTGTGTTAAGGGCCTCCGGAGGGGGACAGGTGGGCATCAGAGGGGAGTCCGGCTGCGGTGGGAAGGTCAACCTCTTACCCCCTTTACTATATTTTGCGCTGGAGTTCCTGCGCCTCATTCAGGTGTTGGTGGCACAGATCTGGGCAGTAATAAGCAACTGGCTGTGGGAGCCTGTCCGCAGAGTCAGGGGTGATCAGGCAGTAGGTAGGGTAAAGCTTGTGTCCCCTTAACAGTCCTCCCCCCTCACCTGCATGTATGGCGCAGGAGCTGCTCACTTCAGGCCCACACAGGCCCACAGGGATATTCAGCCCAGCCACCTCGCTTCACAAGCGGGGTGAGAGGGATGTGGGCGCTCCAGGATCTGTTCCGGTTCCCTGGCAGTTGATCCCAGCCGTCACAGGGCCTCCT
This sequence comes from Lithobates septentrionalis, assembly GCA_037952835.1. Lineage (NCBI taxonomy): Eukaryota > Metazoa > Chordata > Amphibia > Anura > Ranidae > Lithobates > Lithobates septentrionalis. Next base: position 16,468,018 of record JBBDGP010000158.1, on the reverse strand, counting down.
CCACCAGGCCAGCAGAGTCCAGCACTCCTCCAATCAATCCAACGGCCTCGGAACTCCAGAAAAGGCTGTGGTCGCGGCCTAGTAAATTGTGGGGGGAAAGAGAGTCCAGGCCCAGAGCGCGGCCTATAGTCAGTTCAGGGTCTCCTCTCCCGCCCCTTACCGCGGTCCGCAGCAGCCGATGAGACCCCATATCAAAGCCGATCCCGGCAGGGGATTCCCGGCTCGCCGCACGGGCCGTCAGGAAAGGTCGCGGCTTTGGCCTGGTCGCCCGTGGTAGGCCGGGAGCATGCAGCGGGACTCCGATCTCGGGCCAGAAAGCAAAAATTCTCCTCGCTCCTCAGCAGAAAGAGAGTCCCCAGGTCCCCCTCAGTCAGCAGGGATGAGATTGGTGGGTTATTGGAATCGATGGATCCGGATTTCACATACGGATCAGCGGAGCTCACTAAAAAAGCAGCCGCTCACAGTGCCATCTTGGCAACGCCCCCGAGATTCTATCCTTTAGGCCTCGTGCCTTACGCTTGGGCTGGTGCATATGTGTAAAATGCTATGGTTGAAAAATTGGTCAGCCGAAGCGCCATGCAAAAAGCTCCTGGCTAGTTTTCCTTTCCGCGGTGAACGGCTGTTTGGGGATGATTTGAATAAATACATCCAAAAAATTTCTAGTGGAAAAAGTACCCTTTTGCCTGTTAAGAAAAGGAGTAAACGTATTTCATTTAAAGTAGCTCCTTCTCCAGTGCCAGGGGCAGCAGCCTCCAGGCAGCCACGAGGTAAACCTCAGGGTCAACCCCAGGGACAGAAGAAGTCCTGGGGGAAGAAACCTACAAAACAAAATACTAAAGCCTCCTTATGAAGGGGCGCCCCTGCTCGCTCGAGTGGGGGGAAGACTTCTGCAGTTCTCAAGGGTCTGGCAGGAAGAGTGTCGAGACAGATGGGTGACTTCCTCAATAGCTCTAGGGTGCAAACTAGAGTTCCAAGAGTTCCCGTCTCCTCGTTTTCTCAGATCAAACTTTCCCAAGGATCCAGAGAAAAAGAAGTCTCTCTTTCAAGCATTGGACCGTCTTTTGTCTCAAAAAGTGATTATGGTGGTCCCCATGGAAGAGCAGGGGTTGGGGTTTTATTGAAACCTATTCACGGTGCCAAAATCAAATGAAGATGTCAGACCCATCCTAGATCTCAAAGATCTTAACCGGTTCCAGAATATTCGCTCTTTTCACATGGAGTCAATCTGATCAGATGTCTCCATCCTACAAGGGGCAGAACTTCTGGAGTCAATCGACATCAAGGATGCATACCTCCATGTGCCTATTTTCCCCGCTCACCAGAGATATCTACGTTTCGAGGTAGAAAATCTTCATTTTCAGTTTGTAGCTCTGCCTTTCGGTCTAGCTACTGCACCTCGAGTATTTACAAAGGTCCTGGCCCCTCCACTAGCCAGATTAAGGGCCCAAGGTATAACGATTATAGCTTACCTAGATGACCTGCTCTTGATAGACCAGTCGGTAGCCCGCTTAGACCAAAGTATGATCACCACAGTTAACTACCTGGAATACCTAGGTTGGATTCTCAACCTAGAGAAATCTTCCTTAAAACCATCAAGGAGATTAGAATACTTGGGTCTAATCATAGATACAGCCCAGAAAAGGGTATTCTTGCCCCAGGCAAAGATCAGCGCCATTAAGGAACTGATGCAGGTGGTCAAAGCAAAGAGGAATCCTTCTATTCGGCTTTGCATGAGGTTGTTGGGAAAGATGGTGGCTTCATTCGAGGTCATTCCTTATGCTGAGTTTCATTTGAGGCTGCTGCAAAACAGTATCCTATGGGCTTGGAACAAGAAGGTCTAAGCTCTAGATTTCTCAATGTGTCTGTCTCCAAAGGTGCGCTGGAGCCTCAGTTGGTGGTTGATAACCAAGAATCTGCAAAAGGGAAAATCCTTCCTACCAGTTACCTGGAAGGTGGTAACAACAGATGCCAGCCTTTCAGGTTGGGGAGCAGTCCTGGAAGAGGCGACTGTCAAAGGGAAATGGTCCAGATCAGAAATGACCTTGCCCATCAACATTCTAGAGATTCGGGCAGCGCGTTTGACCTGAGGGCCTGGATGTTCAGGTTACAGAATTGTCCTGTCAGGATCCAATCCGACAATGCCACAGCAGTGGCCTATATCAATCACCAAGGGGGCACAAGAAGTCGTGCGGCACAGAGAGAGGTGAATCATATGCTAACTTGGGCAGGAAACAATGTACCTTGCTTATCAGCAGTCTTCATTCCAGGAATAGAAAATTGGCAGGCGGACTACTTGAGTTGCCAGCAGTTGTTCCCAGGAGAATGGTCCCTTCACCCCGATATCTTCCTGGCAATATGCAGAAGATGGGGGATCCCGGACGTAGACCTAGCGTCCAGGTTCAACAAGAAGATCGACAACATTGTGTCAAGAATAAAGGATCCGCTAGCATGCGGAACAGATGCCTTGGTGGTCCCGTGGAATCAGTTCTCACTGATTTATGCATTCCCTCCTATTCTGCTGCTTCCAAGACTTCTTCGCAGGATCAAGCAGGAAGGGAAGTCAGTGATTCTTGTGGCCCAGAAGATCTTGGTATGCAGAGATCATAAAGATGGCGTTAGGGGACCCATGGACCCTACCACCATGTCCGGACCTACTCTCGCAAGGTCCGGTATTCCATCCTACATTACATACGCTACATTTAACGGTTTGGCTATTGAGACCCACATTCTGAAGAAGCGTGGGCTGTCAGGTTCACTGGTATTTACCTTGATTAATGCAAGGAATCATGTATTATAAAGTCTGAAAGGCATATGTTTCTTGGTGTGAATCCAGGGGTTGGCATCCCAGAAAGTATGTCATAGGTAGAATCCTTGACTTTCTGCAAATGGGGTTAGAGATAAAGCTGGCCTTGAGTACTATCAAAGGTCAGGTCTAGGCCTTATCAGTATTATTTCAATGACCACTTTGCATTCTTTGGTCTGTAACTTTATACAGGGGGTAACACGGCTTAATCCACCGGTTAGGTCATCCCTGAACCCTTGGTACCTAAATTTAGTTCTGTCGGCATTACAGAAACAACCTTTTGAGCTGATACGACATATTCCCTTGGTCCTTTTGACAAGGAAACTAGTTTGTCTGGTAGCCATATCTTCTGCAAGAAGGGTATCAGAGTTGTTTGCTCTTTCTTGTAAAGAGCCATATTTAATTATTCACAAGGATAGAGTAGTATTGCGTCCTCATCCTAACTTTCTACCGAAGATAGTGTCAGGTTTTCATCTAAACCAGGATTTTGTTCTACCTTCATTTTTTCCAGAACCCGGTTCTATGGAAGGAAAGTCACTACATTCTCTTGATGTGGTGAGAGCAGTCAAAGTCTACTTGAAGGCGACTGCTCAGATTTGAAAAACTGATGGTTTTTTTTGTGTTGCCTGAAGGTCCTAAAAGAGGACAGGCAGCATCAAAATCTACTATTTCTAAGTGGATTCGACAAGTAATTGTTCAAGCTTATGGTTTGAAGAGGAAGATTGCAGCCTTTCAAATCAAAGCGCCCTCCACCAGGGCTGTTAGTGCTTCATGGGCAGTGCATCACCAAGCCTCCATGGCTCAAATCTGCAAGGCCGCAACTTGGTCTTCAGTCCATATATTTACCAGATTCTATCAGGTGGATGTAAAAAGGCATGAGGATATCGCCTTTGGGCGCAGTGTGCTGCAGGCAGCAGTATAGGTCCTCTGGTCTCATGGTGCCCTACTTTTGTTGTGTCTCCCTCCTCTCAGTTAGCATTGCTCTGGGACATCCCACATAGTAACTACTATGGCTCTGTGTCCTGTGATGTACGATAAAAAATTAGGATTTTTATAATATTGTAAAATACTTTTCTTGGAGTACATTATGAGACACAGAGGTCCCTCCTCTCTTTTGATACACGTATATTGCTTTGCTACAAAATCTGAGGTACTCCCAGTAATGGGAGGGGTTATATAGGGAGTGAACTTCCTGTCTTAGGGTGTGCCAGTGTCCATCACCTGGAGGTGGCCTATATAACCCACATAGTAACTACTATGGCTCTGTGTCCCGTGATGTACTCCAAGAAACGGATTTTACAGGTAAGCTGTTATAAAAATCCTATTTTTTGTGTCCTTTTCTGGATTCCTGATTAATTGGGATAAATCAGTGCTCTTTCCTCTGGATGATCAATCAATTACTTTACTTCTTTGTGCCCATCAGATAAAAGTAGTATCGGAGTTCAAATATTTAGGTGTTTGGGTACATCCCAGGGTATAAGACTACTTGCAAAATAACTTACAACCTTTATTGGAAAAATTCAAATCTAAAAGCAAGGCTTGGTGTAAGCTCCCACTGTCGGTGGTGGGTCGCACGAACCTGGCTAAAATGATTTGTGCCCCCCAATTGCTGTACGTTGTACATAATTTGCCCGTATGGATACCACTGAAGTGGTTCAAAAAGATAGAATCTCTTTTTAGCACATTAAAATGGAAAGGTAAACAGCCCAGAATTAGGTTAACTAGTCTTCAGCTATCCAAGGATGAGGGAGGCCTGGCTGTCCCCTCATCTCAAATGTACTTCTTGGTGGCTCAACTGACAGCACTTCTCTGGATGGAGGAGTATGGGCACTAGTGACCCCATACAGGCCGTTTTACTGGCTAGGTCCAAACAAATACTGGCCCAACTGGAGGCAGGTGGCTTTTGGGAATCTCCCCAGTTCCCTTCCATGATTCTCATGGTCAAGGTTTGGGATGAGATGAAAAGAATCATGGGTTATGTTGGCATAACTAGATACCATCCCATATGGGAGAAAGGTCGCCTCGAACAACTGGGTAAATTACAGGGTTTCGCAGAGTGGTACACCCAAGGTATTTATTATTTACGTCAATTGTACAGTAACAGCCACCTGAAAACCTTTGAGGACATACGCGCCGAGTTTGGTATTCAGTCTTCCAGATTCTAACAATATCTTCAACTTCGACACACCTGACAATACAGGCTAGAAATACATCACTCAGACAGATTGACGCGTCCCTATTAGACCAATTGGCCACTACCCCGGATATAACGGGCCTTATATCCTCCTGTAGAGACAGCTCGGAGTGTCCTAGATGTGGAGACCTAGAAGCCGATCATATACATATGTTCTGGAAATATCCAAAGTTAGTATGGTACTGGAGTAGGATACTTACTACCATCAATCAGACATTTCTGACATTTCATGAATCTGAATATTGACCCTTTGACTTGTATTTTAGACTATCGAGACCAAGAGCTGTACACACCCAGGGTTAGAACGGCTCTACTGTTTTTGGCTCATAAATGTGTCATGCTGAAATGGATTGCCCCATTGCCTCCTAAATTTACAGGCTCCTGGCCTGGCTCCAATGGCACTGATGTCACTAAGGATCCTGCAATGCTGTATTACAGTGAAGAGAGGTGTTGTATTATGGGGGCAGCGATGCATATGTAAAGGAGTGTAGCATACTCAATAAAATGAGAAGTAGAATGGCTTACAGTTGTAGGTTCTATTTTATTTTATTTTTTCTTATGTATTGGCAGGGGTAAGTTATGTATTTTTCACTTCACGAGGAAGCTAACAGAATGAAAGCATAATTAGGGTGTTGCTTTCCATGACCTATATATCTCTGGTTTTGTCTGAATGCCTGCTTTCACTGTTTGCTTTTACTGTGTTTTTCCCTCTGCAATGGTAGTTAACATCAGTTATGTACGAGATTCCATGGTTTGTGTTTCTTGTACACCCCCTTCTGGTTATTTATTGTTGTCTTTTTTTGTTTGTGTTGTTGAATGTTAGTTAAAAAAACTTTCAATAAAAACTATTTGAAAAAAAAAGAAAGGCCAAAAAATGTCTTTTACATATTGGCACACAAACATTGTATAGATCTTCCCAGAAATCTAATATCCTGCTTGTGGTTTTTGCTCACTGCTTTTCCCAGAAATCAGCACTGAGCTGTAAGTCAGATTTCAGTAGTTGCATGCAATAGTATTTTCATGTTTTGGTGAAAAACTTTCTAAAGCTTCACTGTAAAAAAATTAAAATAAAAGTGCAGACACTGAGGCTTTTCTTATTACAACGCTTTACTGTTTTCCTTACTATGTAATTTTGGAAACTGACTCGTAAATAGCAGCGTGTTCTGTTTCAAATGCTGCTTCATGCATTGACATATCTCCTTAGATCCAATCTTTCTGGACAGTATGGTCAGCTGCTGACTTGGCACCATCCACAGGCAGCTTAACTCTTCAATAAGATATAGAAGTTGAATCCAACAATTTTACTTTAGCTAATTGCAATACAGAGGACGCTTTTACAGTAATTTGAAGTGTATGAAGACAATGACATTCCCAAGCCCTGTTTCTGTTAATAACTAACACTACTGAGGGAACATGGTAGAAAGAGGGAGTGTCTAGCTAGGACTTAACTAAACTAACTAGTATTAAACAGAAGGTATCACATACCTGGTGCTAGAGGCCAATAGCGAGAGGGCTTCCATTGCGGCTAAGTTCCAGACTCCCCTGAAGGTGGAACAGGAGGAGCCAGGCTCAAAGAAGCATGGGTGGCCTGCTGGAATAGCATGCAGGGGTGTGTTCTGACTGGAGTGTTATCAAAAGCATGGGTCGTCTGCTGGAAAAGCTTGCAAGGGTGTTCTGAATGGAGTGTTGTCAGATGAAATGTTCAGGTACTCAGATGAGACACCAGGATAGTGTCTGCAGACAGGTGGTGCCCGTGGGAAGTAAGATGATTCAGGCAGAGCAGCAGTCAGGAGAGAAGCTAGTTCAAAGCCAGGGTCAGGTACTGGGTGTGGACAAGAGCAAGCGTGGTCAGGAGGGTAGCCAAGGTCATACACAGAAGAGCATGACTGCTGAATAACAGATGTGTTTAACTCCCCATACTATATACCCCTCTCCACATCCTAATTAACCGAGACCACACCGTGCTCATGGGGTAACAAAGGCCGTAGCAGCCTACTTTATTTAACCAAAATAATGAGTCAAATATAAAACATATAAACGTATAAATATAAAAAACATATCTGTTATAAACCTATGAAAATCTAACGTTGGTCTGAGCAGGAAATTAGTAAACCTCTGTGTTAAAAACCTTCTTGCACTGCAGCCCCTCTCAAATGTATTATCCCTGCCTCAAGCCGACAAGCTGGCTCAAAGACTACCCCTGACCGCAGTGCCCCATTCTCACTTCCCGGCTAACCTCCGTTAACCGGGAACCACCATCAGGACCCCTCCAACGATGGTCCCGATCTCCTCCTTCCGATATCTTCTTTCCCTGCACAGACCAACGTCCGCCACCGCTACGACATCCTAGCGCCTGTACCTATGAAGAAAGAAAAGAGAAAACCCTTCCTGATAGACACAACTCTATCCCTAGGGAGGGTGGGTGGGAACTTTCCCCCACGCTTTGGTGACTCATCCCAGGCGGGATCCCCTTATAAATATTCCTGCAGCCCCTCCCCCTCGGCCCTATACTAACCACCCCTAATAAGAGTAGTTAATCCCTGTTAACCCTGTCATGCCCGCCCTACGCTTATTGCTTGGTTGCTGTTGCTCCGGGCTTACTTGACTGCTGAATAACAGATGTGTTTAACTCCCCATACTATATACCCCTCTCCACATCCTAATTAACCGAGACCACACCGTGCTCATGGGGTAACAAAGGCCGTAGCAGCCTACTTTATTTAACCAAAATAATGAGTCAAATATAAAACATATAAACGTATAAATATAAAAAACATATCTGTTATAAACCTATGAAAATCTAACGTTGGTCTGAGCAGGAAATTAGTAAACCTCTGTGTTAAAAACCTTCTTGCACTGCAGCCCCTCTCAAATGTATTATCCCTGCCTCAAGCCGACAAGCTGGCTCAAAGACTACCCCTGACCGCAGTGCCCCATTCTCACTTCCCGGCTAACCTCCGTTAACCGGGAACCACCATCAGGACCCCTCCAACGATGGTCCCGATCTCCTCCTTCCGATATCTTCTTTCCCTGCACAGACCAACGTCCGCCACAGCAGGCAAGGGTAATTCCCTTACCCCTGGCTGCCCCTCCACACCCGAAGCGCTCGTTGTATGCCATCTTGCAGGCCCAAAGCCCACATATCTATGCCTACTTCGTTTAAATGGACCCCGTCTTTTTTTAAATATCTCCAGGTCTCGAATTCCAGCTCTAGGTGACGTATGGCCAACCCTCCTTTCTGAACCATGAATTTGCTAACTTCCCTATTAATCTTTCTCCTGGCTCTATTAATACCTTCTACCGATCTGGCCATTCTCCATGTCATACGCGCCACTATATCTGACCATACAACGACCATATCAGGAAATTGCTCCATCAAGCGGTCAATATCTGATTTGATGTCCCGTGTGATGTCTAACATGGACCTAATCCCCAAATCATTGCCGCCCACGTGTAATACTAGCACATCAGGCGGTCTGTCCCTAGCTGCATAACGCTGCACCTCAGGAACTAACCGTCCCCACAACATTCCCGGGACTCCGAACCATTTTATGTAGGCTTCCTTTTTATTAAAACCCAACTGCCTACCCTCGTACCTCACATCCCCTCTCCGTGCCCCCCAGCAGACATAGGAATGGCCCATGATCCAGACCATCCCGGTTGCCGAACCTGAAATTAAAGAGGAAAAAACAACATACACTATAGTACAACCAGCATTTTTTACAACAAAAACCCGGGCAGACTGAAGAGTCCTGCCCACTTGTTTACCTCACAAACCTACCACCATGTGGGGCCTAACGTAGGACCTGAACCTGTTCGACTCCCACCTCCCAATCCTTTTTACCGCCTCTATATCCATCCCTTGCCTTGCAGCTTCTGTTGCTGCTCCTATCCTGAATGAGTGGGATGAAAAAGCTTTGCCATCCAAACCCAAACGCTCCAAGCATTTTCTGAATATAGCCCCAAACTGAAAACGTGACAACGGCGTCCCGTCCTCGTGTACCAAGAACGCGCCCAGCCCCGCCGGGCGAACCCGCCTAAAAACCACTACTGCTTCTATTGGACATAAAGGCGAGTCCGGAATTGGAAACACCTGCACTAATTTTCCCTTGCCCTCTTGATCCGTTTTTGATTTTTTAAACCACAAGGACAGCCTATCCCTGCTGCACTCCACCTCCTGGCTCCCAAGTCCCCCATGTACTTTCTTTGACGGGCTAACCAGTTCCCCAATTCTAAATGCCCCAAAAAACGCCAACAAAAACGCGACCGTAAATAATTTTATCTCAAATTCCGATGAACACACCACCCGCAATTTGGCTACTATACCCTTGAGAATCTCAAATGTCACGGGCTTCCTGTTATCCTTCCGCATCACCGATCGCCTATAACCTTTTACGGCCTGTCTCACCCAGAAATCTTTTGTAAAATCAGTCTGCCCCTGTAATTTGAACAGGAAGGCTAAACCTGACAGTTGCGCATTCACTACAGATGCAGACACCCCCTCCTCCATTTTTCTGGCTACGTAGTACAAAACGAGTGAACGTCCTGCTTGCCCATTTGGATCCTCACCCACCTCTTGTATGAACGCTAACCACTCCTTCCAGACCCTCGTGTAGGCTGACCACGTGGACCCACTTACCGACCGCTTTATCCATCCCGCGATGATTCCAACGCTATCCCCCACAACCATTCGGGACAAGGCACTCCTTGTTGCTCCGCGTCCGGCGCCAACTCTCGGAACCTGTCCCACTGGAAGCGAGATAAAGCATCGGCTATCACATTTTCTACTCCTGGCAGGTGGACAGCGTGAATGAAAACATTCAGTTGCAAGCATCTCAGCACCAAATGTTGCAGCAATCTAATAACCGGCGGAGAAGACGCCGTGTTCTTATTGATCACCTGCACCACCCCCAAATTGTCCCCATGGAAACGCACTTTCAGATCCCTGAAAGATGCTCCCCATAACTCCACTGCCAGCACTACTGGAAATAATTCCAACAGCACCAAATTCTTTGTGAAGCCCGCCGCTATCCAGGACTGCGGCCAGGGGCCTGCACTCCATTGGCCCTGGAAGAAAGCTCCAAACCCTGAGGACCCCGCTGCGTCCGTAAAGAGCTCCAGGTCGAAATTACTGACCGGTCCCGCCATCCACAACGCCCTCCCATTGAATGACTCCAAAAAGGTATGCCATACCTTCAGGTCGTCCCTATGTGCCTTGACCAGGCGTACAAAATGTTTAGGGGACTTAATGCCACTCGTGCTAGCTGCCAGCCGGCGACTGAACACCCTCCCCATAGGCAAGATGCGACAGGCAAAATTGAGCTTGCCTAACACCGATTGCAATACGCGCAATTGCACTTTACGCAATCCAATCAGCCGCGCAATCTCTGTTTTCAGGGCTGCCAACTTTGCCTCCGGCAACCTGCATTCCATGGCCTCTGAATCCAGGACGATGCCCAGAAACGTAATTTCCGTACAAGGTCCCACAGTTTTGTCAGGCGCCAAGGGAATGCCAAAATTGTCTGCTATGTGTTCCAGCGTTGCCAAGAGCACCGCGCAGATCCTCGACTCTGTCGGTCCTATGCATAGGAAGTCATCCAGGTAATGAATTATAGAATTCAAACCCGAAACCTCCCTTACCACCCACTCAACGAAAGAGCTGAATTGCTCAAATATCGCACATGATATAGAGCAACCCATCGGAAGGCATTGGTCGACGTAGAACTCATCGTCCCATTGACATCCGAGCAACCTAAAACTTTCGGGATGTACTGGTAGCAGCCGAAAGGCCGATTCAATATCAACCTTAGCCAACAGAGCCCTTTTTCCGTACCGGCGCACCCACCCTACGGCTGCATCAAAGGACGTGTATGTCACTGAGCATGCTTCCTGATCTATGGCGTCATTAACCGACCCCCCTTTTGGAAAAGACAGGTGGTGAATGAGCCTGAATTTATTGGGTTCCTTTTTTGGCACTACCCCCAGTGGCGACACTACCAGATCTGCCAAAGGCGCTGACGAGAAAGGCCCCGCCATCCTCCCCATTGCAACCTCCTTACGTAGTTTTTCGCGAACCACGTCCGGGTGTTGCAATGCGGACCGGAGATTGGGTGGAACGGGAGGAACTACCGCCAGTGAACAGGGGATACGAAAGCCAACGGCGAAGCCTTCTTCCAATAGTTTCGCCGCTTTCTTATCAGGATACCTACCGAGAAACGGCCGCATCCTTCCCACTCTCACCGGAGTCCTCCCTCTTGTGTCCAGTTTCCCCTGAGCGACCCTTAGCTTGTTTGAAGCACTTAGTTGCTGAGTGTGCTCCGTTGCACCCCGAACACTCATGCTTGAACCTACAAGAGCTTCCGAACCTGCATGTTCCTGAATTATACTGCCAGCACACCCCTTTCTTGTTTCCGGCCGACTGTCCCTGTGCTGCTGGTCCGCCGGCCCCTCCCTGAAAAAACTGGTTCGGTGCCCGCGCCGAGGTCATCAATCGCATCCATAGGCTTATATCCTTGTGGTCCCAGCGTAGCTCTTTCCGCACTGCCCTCCTTTGCCGAAACTGCTCATCATACCTCAGCCACGCACTACCCCCATAAACTCTATACGCTTCCCCAATAGAATCCTGATAACAAAACAGCGCCGAACAATGTTCGGGTTGTTTTTCCCCAATGACACTTGCCATTATGGCGAACGCCTGCAGCCAATTGGTAAATGTACGCGGGATTAACCGGTATCTCCTTTTCTCTTCGTCCTCTTTTTTAGAATCGTCAGGTTTTACTCTATCCAAATTGAATTTTTCTAAAGGGAGTAAAGAAAAAATCTCCACATACTCACCTTTCCATAACTTTTCTCTAACCTCCTGCTTCAGATGCGCCCCTAACGGCCCTTCATAACACACATATACTTCACATTTTGCTGCATCTGCAATTCTAATGATGTCCTGCCTCGCCACCGTCTCACTGGCCACCGCCGTCTTGCCTACCTCCTGAACCACTACCTCACTTCCACCTTCCTTCGCGGGCGCCGAGCCGGCCCCTGCGACCACTGGCATTTCCGTACGCCCCCCTGCCTCTGCGTGTTCCCCCAATCCTGCTCCAGGTGGGACCCAGGCTGCCGCCGGCCCCACTGCTGTTTTGCCCGCCTGTTCAAACTTCTGGACTAGGTCTTTGATTCCTTCCAAGAAACCTAGTAAACCTGCAGCTCCCAGAGGGTTCTCCCCCGTCCCCCCCTTAGATGTCCCAGACCCAGAACCCCTGCTAGGCCCACTACCCTCATGTAAAATTGTCTCAGGTGTAAAAGGTGCTGACTTACCGGGCTGCATAGGTGACGCCCCATCAGCCGATCGTCTGCTGTCCACCTCTGCTGTTCTCCCCGCGCGGGGGGCTGCCTCTTCTTCAGACTCTGATCGCTCTTCCGAAAGGTTCAGCACCATGTCTTCCTCCTCTTCTGATGAAAGCCGGTCGGGCCTGCTGGCTGTAGCTGCCGCCGCCATCTTCCCCCTCCTCTGCGCAGCGCGTCCGTGTGGAGACTTCTGGACAGCCTTACCAGGACCGGTGTGCGTTACCTCAGTCCTGGCGGCCTCCGCTCTGCCCCTTCTCAGCTCCCTCCGTTCTGTATCAGGCCGCTGTGGATCTCCTGCCGCTGAAGGCCCGGAGGTCCCATCTGTATTCCTCCTCTGCGTGTTACCCCGTTCCGACTCTGGAAGCCTGGGGGAGGGGCCAGCGCGCACGCGTTCGCCGAGTCTACTAGGCCGCACTGAAGCCCTGTCTTTTCCTTTTTTCTCGCCGCCCGTTCTCAGCTCCCTGTCGGTAGTTCTTACCGGGCTGCCGCTGCTCGTGCACGCCGTCCGTTTAGGGGGTGGGCCCGCCGCCGAAAATCCTCGACTCCCCCTTGCTTGCCTCTGATCCTCCCCTCGCTGCTCCGGCGAATACCGCTCCGGAGGTCTTGCCCTGCGGGCTCTAGTCACGCTCCTGCCCGCCGGTTCGGACGCCGCCTCTGTCCCCGTGAGTGCCGTACCTAGCGCCGCCTGGAGCCACTCGGGACCCCGCACTGCCGCCTCTTCTCTAAGCTGGGCCAGAATTCTCTCCACCTCCGACATGTTGCTTCTCTCCCTGAACTTTCCCCCACGCTTTGGTGACTCATCCCAGGCGGGATCCCCTTATAAATATTCCTGCAGCCCCTCCCCCTCGGCCCTATACTAACCACCCCTAATAAGAGTAGTTAATCCCTGTTAACCCTGTCATGCCCGCCCTACGCTTATTGCTTGGTTGCTGTTGCTCCGGGCTTACTGGATAAGACAGTCCGTTTAACAGAGGGAGAAACCAAAATGACATAGTAAACAAGTTGTAGTGGCCCTAAACCATTACTAGATGCCAGCATGCTACAAAACAACAATACCTGATTCAGTTCAATAAAACACAGAAAAATTACATAAAAGTGGGCAGAAAAGAGTACCTGTCTTCTTCATGAACACTTGAGCTATCAAATTTTTTACAGAAAAGAGAAAAGTATGACTGCAAAAAAAGTTAATAAAACCCTTTTTTAATTTCAGCACAATTAGAGCTACATTTTAAGAAGAATATTATGGGCCTTTGATGAGTGGTTTAGTTGATCAGCATAATGTTAGAAACATTTTGGCATTTAATTTACAGAAACGTACCAGTTTTGCATGCCCTTAAAGTGGTTTTAAAATTCAAACACAAAATATGAATAAATCATATCGTATTAAAATATATTATAGTGTGTTATTGTCTCAGTCCAGGGCACTAAGTGCCATTTTTGTCTGATCCCTCCTTCCTCTATCTGAATGAATCACTTCTGACAAGTTTTCCTGACACCAAGAGGTAAAAAGGTGACAGGGGACAGGGGAGGGGGCTTCAGCAAACAGCCTGTGACTGACATCCTCAGCACTGTCCTGTTCTCAATGCTGTGTAAGTAGGTGTGTGTCCCTTCCCATCAATCAGCTCTCTCTGAGCTCTGCAGATTGTAATATCAGCTCCCTGACCCCTGCTTTCTGGAAGCTCAGACAAGCTGTATATATGTAGCATTTTGTATGTATATGTATATGTATATTTTGTATGTATATGTAGCAGCTGCAACATTAGGGATGCAGGGGCGCCGCCTCCCCCAAATTCATGCACCCGGCCCCTAATCTACATGCAGGGCACCGGATGCATGGATTTCAATAGTTTTTTTTTTTAAAGCACATGATTAGAGCCTGAGCCTCTAACTGGCCCAGTTGTGTGACATTAGCAAATGAATATTCGCTAATGTCTTCCTGCTTTTCCTCCTGGCCAATCAGGAAGGCGGTCCTGAGACCCGATTGGCCAGGGAGTCTTAGGACTCCCGGCCAATCGGGTCTCAGGACCCACTTCGTGTCCACCCAGGAGGAGAAGCAATGGCCCCAGCGCTTCCCTCGTCAAACTGGAGCGAGGTGGAGGGGCAAAGGGGCAGCAACAGCCTCTTACAGCTTCCAGGAGCCCTACCCCGGATCCAGCACCACCTTGTCATCGGCCACCTAAGGTTAGGCCACTGATCGCCGCCTTCCCATCCACATCCCACAGGGGGCGGTAGTGCGAGTGAGCAGGCCAGGTTTGTTTGCCCCCCCCCCAAAATATTGAGCACCAGCTGCCACTGACTTTGAATGGCTGTAAAGAAGAGAAGTGTGTTTAATCTCTGTGTGTCACCTGGCCAGTCACTTCATTGAGTATATATGAGGGTTTACAGCCACTTTAACAACAACTGTCAGCACCATTTCTTTCTGGAACTTACACTCTTTAACAGACTATTACCTGTAGTCTTTTTCTATTTTATGTGTAGCAATTACCTCTCGAGGAGCTTCTGGAAATGTTTCCAGAAGTGAATCATCCTTTTTCCTGGGCCCAACAATACACCAACACACTGATAGTGATATAATGGGCTTTATTTAGGCTGAAGTAAGCACTGTAGAGAAGAAACTAATTAGACAGATTTGAAAATTGCAAATTTAACACATTATCAATCACTGGGAGCTGCAAAGCCACAATAAATTAAATAGAGATGGCGTTAGTTCCACTAGTCACCCTTGAAAATCCCTACCAGGATGCACTGGTCAAATAAGGAAACAATTATGCTGACGGCAACAAAACCAACAGTAAATATTCCATGACTGCAATATAATGGAAAGTGATTAACTATGAGGCCTAGCTACTATCTTTGGGCTGACTAATCAATGGCCAGTGGAATAATGTAACTAAGATTTATAAAGGACAATAACACTCTAAATGTACCCAGGCGGATGAAAAGGTGCAACTGTCAAAAATACCAATAGGCATGGAATAATAAACAACATAAAGAGAGAGAATCTTTTCAGTCCTTGAGAAAGTCCATATAACATCACTGGCATGAAGTTCACATTATGGCAGCGTCAGCAGTCTCTCTTCCAAGAAGGATCTGGGGAGGCTCCCACCGCAAACCATGTATAAACAAAAAGAAGAAGGAGAGAAAAGCGCCACTACCTAAGTATAGCATTTATTAAAACATATTTATGAAATGATAAACAATAAATATGTACTCACGTTTAGAAGGTATTACAAAGCATATGGATACGTCTCCAGAAGGTGGTGACCTTTCAGGTGGTCAATGGTGAGAAAGCTCCTCTGAGTGGATGTGATGTAAGATGTTTGGAACCAGGAAGTTAAGCTGAATATCCTCCTGGTCTATTCTCAATTCTTGCTTTCAACAAGAGTACCTCTATAGGGCTACGGTGTGAAGGCACCACCAACACACAAAGCCCATTTTTTCTGCAACTGTTTGACAGGGATATCAAATAAATTTTTTTACAGCAAGGCCAATTCTTGCTTTCATCAAGAGTACCTCTAGAAGGTTGCGGGGTGAAGGTGCCACCAACACCCAAAGATCAATTTTTCCACAACTGTGTAGCAGGGGCATCAAAGTTCATTTTTTTACAGCAAGGCAATTCTTGCTTTCATCAAGAGTACCTCTAGAAGGTTATGGGGTGAAAGCAGCACCAACACCCAAAGACTAACTTTTCTGCAAGTGTGTGACAGGGGCATGAGTGTACTATAATTTGGCTTCTTCACATAAGGCTTGCTTACCGTGGTGCAAACATTATTTCTATCCAAAGTCTGCCAAAGAGACACCAGAATTTATCCAAAAAAATCTCTAATCTTCTTCCGAGTCCAATTGTGGCCTTATTGTACAGACTGGCTCCCCAAGCCATTGTTTCCATTTTTTTCCCTATAAATGTAAGTTTTGCTGCAGCAGGTTCTATACACGGTACAGATGCACCACTTTGTAGGCAGACTAAGGGAACTCCCAGGCGCTATATATAAAGGAATTTTTCATTTTTAATGTGTCACTTTAAGCATCATTAAAATCACTGCTCCTTTAAAAATGATATTTTTTAAACTTTTTTTGCATTGGTAGCCGGGCCCCTATACCCTTTTTATGGCCAATAACTTCCATATAAGCCTTCAAAATGGGGACTTTTGGTTTTTCAAGTTCAGGTACTATAGACTTCAATGGGGTTCGTCGTTCGGGTCCCAACTTTTGCGATATTTGAGAGTTCTGAAGTGAATCAAACTGGGGGTTGTATGGCCCATCTCTATCTAGGAAATGAACCTAAAACTCAGGCAAATGTTGTTGGTCTGAGTGTAGATAAATACTCCCTTGCCTGACGAAAGTGAAGAGTTTGATAAGAATATACCTTAGCTCCAAAATGTCCCTGATTTCAAGGGACTATCCCTGATTTGGAGCAATGTCCCTCTATCCCTATTTCCTCTTCATTTGTCCCTCATTTTGGTCTGATCTATATAGATGTATATAAAAATGCACTTTTATCTATCAAAAAGTGTTTTCCAGTGCTAAACCTTTAATCTGATTTCTAAATTGCTGCATTTGTAAATTCCAAAAGCCAATATAAAGTAATAGTAGTGGTAAAAAAAAGCACTTGTGGGTTTAACCAATCTTGTTTTTTTTTACAATTCTCCTTTAAGGGGTATTGCAGGGGGTATCTTCTATGCCTGCATACTTTTTCTGATAGGTGTCCCTCATTCCCATCTCAAAAAGTTGGGAGGTATGATATATCAGCTGACTTTGCTGAAACAATCTAATGCTTGTGGCAGAATCTTATCTGTTTATACAACTCATTGTGTAGGGCCTAAGGTGGGTACACACTGTCAGAACACAGAGGCACAGCTAGTTAGTATGGCAATCTGTCGTTTTTTTTCGTTCAGCCGGCTGGGTTGAACAATAACAAAATATATGTGTGTACCAAGCTTAAGGCTCCATGCACACTAGCGTTTTTTTTAAGCTCCTAGAAGCTGTTATTATCATTTTTTCTGCTCTTCGAAGCTAAATAGTGTTATCCTATATGCACACTACTTTAGGCTATTAGCATGTTTTGAGCTTCAGCTTCTAGGAGCAGGAAAAAATCATGTTTGTAGAGTTTCTTGGAGCCTTTTACCAGCAGAAAAATATGCTGAATGCTTCCAAGTGCTACTAAAATGCTACTAACAGCTTTTTTTGAGCTTTTTCATTTTTTGTTCTTCATGTACTGCAAAAATGTTAAAATGTAAATGCTTCTAAAAAGCTACTAAAATTCTCCTAGAAGCTGGCACAAAAATATTATGAGCATTTTTCATCTAGCGTTTTTCTGGCATTTTTTATTTTTTTTTGCTTATAGTGTGCATGGAGCCTAAGTGTGATTAGGCAGCATTTGAATAACTTCCTGTTTTGTAAATGATTTAAAAATAGCTATATACAGTATTTTGCAATTTGTTATGGTCATATTAACTGTTTTATTTTTCATATTAGTAATGGCATAAAAAGTTTCTAAATAAAAAAAAAAAATGAAGATCCTCGTGGAGGATACAGCAGTGTCAAATTGGCCAGCAGCAGGAGAGTTTTCATCAGAGTTCATTAAACCTTAAAGTGGAGGGCCACCCTGAAAAAAAAAAATCACCAAAAATCCTAAAAAAAATTAAAAAAAAAAACATTTGAAAAAAAAAATGTTAAACTTACCTAAACCCTTGTTGCTAGGCAGTCTTCCTAATCTGCCTCTTCCTCTTCCGCGGTGTGTTCTGCTCCTCGGTGAGCAGCCCTGTTGTCTTCTGGGAACTGTGTGTGTTCCCAGAACACCACGGGCCATTCACAGAACGGAGCGCCGCGCCGCTCGCGCGTGCGCAGTAGGAAACTGGCAGTGAAGCCGCAAGGCTCCACTGCCTGTTTCCCTTACTTAGGATGGAGGTGCCGGGACCGAGAGCCGAGGGATGGGTCGGCCTCGGGCGGCCGACATCGCGGGCACCCAGGACAGGTAAGTACTTATTTAAAGTCAACAGCTACAGTGTTAGTAGCTGCTGACTTTAAAAATTATTTTTTTTTGGACGGAATCCTGCTTTAACTTTTATCTATGTGAATAGAGGGTGCGGTGAATGTGAGTGATGTCATTTGAGGTAGTTTAGGTACACATTGTTCTTGCACTTACAAATAAAAAAGCAGGTAGTCTGTCAGTAAAAACTTGCAGATGCATTCTATTTACTCCAAGTTTGAGCCCACATTCACACTGAGGGTGGGTTTGAAATCGTTGAACTCGCACAATTTCAAACCAGCATTTCAGTCCGACTTCGGAGGAGATTTGACAGACATCTGTGCAGGTTCATGTCACCAAAAGTAGTGCAGAAACTACTTTTGGGAGTCAAAGCGGTACTGCAAAGTCAGCGTTGCACTGATTCAGATGATGCCAATAGGCTCCGATTCGGCATGTTATTTGACATGTCAATTCAGCCCAATGTGAAAGTGGGCTAAGATATAATCCAAAAGAAAATAAAAGGAAAAGGCCCATCTAATAGAAACAAGTAGCTCAGATGTTGACAATTAAAGTGCTAGCTGTCAATAAGTTGTTGGGGGCAGATAAATAGGATTTTTAGGTGTACTGACCTGTGTACACAAGCAGAGCACACAAATGTACCCCAGCACTGGAACTCAAAGAACTCTTGTATTAAAGTAGATGTAAACCCAACCACTAATGTCTCCCACTATCTCCTGCCTGTAAATCACCCTGTCACATGCCTTGCCAAAGGAAAAATAAGCTTCTGTGCTGATGCATATTGCCCAGGAATCTTACATTGTTTTTACAAAAAAGGCCTTTTATAGAAAAGTGCAGCCAGCAACAATTAGGAAATATTTCCTGTGAAAATACACATGTAGCTGAGTAGTGATATGCATGTGGACCTAAGGACAGACTGTAAAAAATTAATTGCTGCCCAAAAAAAAAAAAAAATACCCTTTCAAAGACACACTTTTAGCCTATTACGACTGTTGGCAGTGGGAAAAAATCCTCCCCCTAAACTCCCCATAATAAGCAACATCTTTCTCCCCAAAGGACATTTAGTAAGAGTTTACATCCACATTAAGAAACCAGTGCCTTGGAGGCAACCTATCTATCTAGTGGACTTTCTGATCACTCCCCCCTCAAGATCACTATGCTGACCCGAGAAAAACGCAGTGGCTCCATGTGGCGCCTTGGGGCCCACTGGATTTCCCATGACGAGATATCAGAGCAGACCCCACAAACATTACGTGAATTTTGGGAACATAACGCGGGGTCATCCTCTCCTCCCACAGTCTGGGATGCCTTCAAGGCATTTACTAGAGGACACTATATGTCAGCAATTAAGGCGGTGAAGGTAAATCAACAAGCAAGCACAACACGGTTGGAGAGGGAGATTGAAGAGGCATCGGCCACTTACGGGTCTGACCCCTCGATCTCCAATTTCGATAGACTGCAGTCCACAAAAAGAGATCTCCAACTCCATCTCACTGAGATCACACGTTTAGAGTTATTCCACACCAAACAGAGATTCTTTGAGCAGGGTGATAGAAATGGTAGACTGCTAGCAATGATGTCTCATCACGACACCCCTATGACTCTGATCCCCGAATTGGTCTCTCCTACAGGTGAATCTATTACATCCCAAAAGGGTATCCTGAAGGAGTTTCAGACCTTCTATCAGACACTATACAGTACCACGCTCCCTCAGGATATGACTCCTGGCGAGATGGCACCTCTCCTGGACCCCCTGGCCCTGGGGTGGCTCTCAGACGAGGAGAGGTCACATCTGGTCAGGCCTATCACTGCAGAGGAAGTAAATGCTATTATTAACTCATTGGCAACTGGGAAGGCCCCGGGCCCTGATGGTCTACCCGTCGAATTCTACCGGTCTCATGCGGACCTCCTAGCCCCCCTGTTGGCAGACCTGTATACCCAATGTCTGAAGGAGGGAGTGCTCCCACCCTCCATGGCAGACGCGCACATTATTCTAATCCTTAAATCCAATAAAGATCCCAAACAGTGCGCCTCATACAGGCCCATAGCACTTCTCAACATTGACTTCAAAATCTTATCTAAATTAATTACTGTTAGACTCAACCCACTTCTGCCCTCCATTATAGACACAGACCAGACTGGATTCATGGCCAATAAATCAACGGATATTAACCTCCGCAGACTATTCACCAACTTGCATGCCATACATGATAATGTGAGCACTAGAACGGTTGCCTCCTTCGATATCGAAAAGGCATTCGATTCGATCGAATGGCCATTTCTCTGGGAAACTCTGCGGAGGATGGGATTTCCATTGGTTTTTATTGGGTGGCTGCAAACTATATACAAATCCCTGAGGGCGGCCATCAGACTGGGGGGTGACGTCTCTCCCCCCTTCCCACTGTCCAGGGGTACCAGGCAGGGCTGCCCTCTCTCTCCAGCACTGTTCGCAATAGCTATGGAACCGGTGGCGGAGGCACTGCGGGTCTCGCCCCACATAAAAGGACTAAAAATAGCGTGGCTGGAGGAGAGGGTAGCTCTGTACGCGGATGACCTCCTACTCTTTCTGAACGACGCAGACTCCTCCCTTAGAGGGGCGCTGCAAGTATTGACGGAATTCTCCAAAATAACAGGATTACGGGTGAACTGGACAAAATCCCAGTTACTAGCTATTGACCCTGAGGCAAAAAGACTAGCCCCGCCAGATCTCCAACTGCAATGGGTAGACGAAATGGTGTACTTGGGGGTGCGCGTCTCGAGAGACGCATCCAGCTTTATCCCCCTTAACCTAGACCCGGTGGTCCAAGGAGTCAAAGCTAAACTAAAAGCCTGCGAGAACCTTCCTCTATCCTTATTAGGCCGCATTAACTTAATTAAAATGAAAATCATACCTAAATTTACATACCTATTCCGTAATTCCCCACAATGGATACCTTGCTCATTTTTTACTAAATTGAACTGAATGTTCTCCTCCTTCCTCTGGGGCTCAAACCCCCCTAGATTTAAACTGTCCACACTGATGCGTCCAGTGTCGCAGGGGGGGTTGGCGTTTCCAGACTGCCAGAAATATTTTCTGGCAGCTCAGCTGGTCACGGCAGTTTGGTGGCTAGTGCCGGACGCGTCCAACCCCGCGGCAGTTCTGGAGGCTGCGGTGGTCCGCTCTGTGGAGGCCCTAACACATTTACCCCTTCGAGGTCCCAAGGCTCCATATGACTTGACCACCTCCATGCACACGACTCTAAGGGCCTGGAAGGCAGGACTGGGACTTGAGAAGTTCCCACGGAATGCAGTATCCCCACACGCCCCCCTAAGGAACAACCCGACCTTACCCCATCTTTACTCACTACCAGACCCCAAAATATGGGCCAAATGTGGCATTAAACTGATATCTGACCTCACCACCGGCACGGCAATACACCCCTTCAATCATCTAGTGTGTCACAATAATGTTCCCCCCTCGCATTTATTTCGCTATATGCAACTGTCTCATGCGTTTAGAGCCCAAATATTACCCAATGACACGCAAATAGTGCAATCCGATCTGGAGAGGGTCACAAGATATGAATGCACCAGGAAACCGACTTCGGTCCTCTATGCACATCTCCTCAGAGTTTCCTCTCCAGATCTGTCAAAGCTCCGTCAGCGATGGACACAAGACATCCCTGGACTGGACTCCGAGGATTGGGAGGACATGTGGGACTTCCCCTTCAAAATCCTGGTCTCACTTCGTGACCGCCTCATACAATACAAAATATTACACCGGGCATATATTACCCCGTATAGAATGCATAAAATGAGAACCTCCCTGTCCTCGGAGTGTTGGAGGTGTACTGGGGATCCGGGCGACTTTATACACATCTTCTGGTCCTGCCCAGCAATTCAAAACTACTGGTCACAAGTAATATCTGTAATAAAAGAAGTGGTGGGAATAGATATAGCCCCAACCCCGCAGATATGCCTTCTAGGCTTAGTAGAAGCATTAGCCCCCAGGATAGCGGAGAGGACTCTGATAGGACTCCTGATTTTCTATGCCAGAAAAATGATCACTCTCTGCTGGAAAAAACGTGCCCCGCCATCAATATTGCTATGGAAAACACATGTCAATAAAGTACTACCACTTTATAAGGAAACCTACCAAAATAGAGGATGCCCCAAAAAATACCGTAGAGTATGGGCCAAATGGCTGGCGGAGGCCTCCACGGCAACCGCAGACTGATTGAGCATGTACATAATACCACTCTACGGGTGGATGTGATTTTGATACTTTGGGTGACACTTTTGTATTGTAATCTCTGATATGGGTTTATTTGATATCTATTGTCCCTTGGGTCTCGAATGAATGATCTGATCCTTAGATATTTCAATTGAGCAGGAGCCAATACAGCACTAGGTTGTTTGTTGTTCTTTTCTTATAGACGTGCTACAGCTGTATGTCACTAATGATGGAAACAGCCCAGTTGCCAGCTGGCACTGGCCCCTGCGTGGGTCTAGTCCCAATGCTGTAGCAGGTTTATTGTTGTTTTCTGTTTGTATGTCTTATACTCAATAAAAAGATTTTCAAAAAAAAAAAAAAAGAAACCAGTGCCTACAAGCCCTACACTAATCTGTCCCTATGGACTTTATCAACAGCACTCCCTGGGCTTCCCTTATCCCAAGCACATTGTCAGTATGGCTTTTGTAAACATTGCCTTTTTAGTGAGCAATTGGCACTAACAAAGCCCACATTATTGGCATTAGTGGCCTGGCAGTGCATCACTGGTAGTTGCTATGGCAACGAGTAGCTGTATTGGTTCACCATGTCCGCCAATCTCGCTGGATCCCAACCCAAAGCTCATCCTTACTTCAGACATCAGATCAGCTCCCTTTCCTGCACTTAGGTTGACTAAGATTTAGGGCACTTTTACACTGGTTCACTTCAAAACTGCCACTAAAACGCCTATGCGTAATGCAGCATTTTTGCGGCACATTTGCAGTGCGGTTTTTAACTGGTTCCCGACCGCCTCACGCAGGTGTACTGCGGCAGAATGGCTCCCCTGGGCAAAATCCTGTATGGGTACGTCCTACCCTTTTTCGGCCACCAGAGGGCACCCGCTGCACGGCCAGGGACCCGATGCGCATGGCCGGCGGGCACGATCACCACTGGCCATGCGCAATCGCGTGCACGAGCGCCAGCACAGGGATTTGTGTGTGTAAACACACAAAACCCTGTGCTGTCAGGGAAGAGGAAACATGTCGTTTGTTCCTACTAAGTAGGAAAAACGATATGTCTCCTCTCCTAGTCACTCCCATCCCCATACAGTTAGAACACACTGAGGGAACACACAGTTAACCCCTTGATCGCCCTCAGTGTTAACCCCTTGCCTGCCAGTGACATTTACACAGTAATCAGTGCATTTTTATAGTACTGATCGCTGTATAATTGTCAATGGTCCCAAAAAAGTGTCAAAAGTGTCCGATCTGTAGGTCGCAATGTCGCAGTATCCATTTCTAGTAAAAAATAAATAAATAATAAAAATGCCATAAATCTTTCCCATAGTTTGTAGATGCTATAACTGTTGCGCAAACCAATCAATATACGCTTATTGCGATTTTTTTTTTTTTTTACTTCAAATTTTATTCAAAGAAATTCAGATTACAAAATCAATATGACAATTGGATTACAGCGATGAGTTTTTAGAAATTTGAGACTCAGTACAGGAGAAATCAGTCGTGAACTTAAAACAAGTAATAGGTAAGTAATGATGTTTCAATTGTTAGGTATCAATAGTAGAAGGGAGGGGGGGGGGAGAGGGTGAGGGAAACACAAGGGAGTTTAGTAGAATGACCGTTAAGTTGATGGCAGTAAGAAGAGAACAGGAAATATAATGTTTACAATCACAGTATAAAGATATTACATCAGCTAATCTAAGTTAGTACTGTTAGGGGGTGATAATGTTTGCAGAGTAGTTGGTCCAAGGGGCCCAAAGTTTTAGCATTTTAGAAACTGAGAGGTGTGCTTTTGCATACATAAATTCCAACTGAAAGTGTTCATCGAGCGTGTCGTGTAGTTGCTGACTAGAAGGAAGAACATTGCTTTTCCATTTGCGTGCTATCAACAGCCATGCTGCAATGAAGATATGTGTAACAATGGAGTGATATGTAGTGGGCCACGCTACAAGGTCTAGCCCTAGTAAGGCTTTTTGTGGAGAGAGCGTGTTGTTGAATCCTGTGACTCTTGCAATAAGGGCTTGTACCGTACTCCAAAAAGGGAGAAGTAAAGGGCAGGACCACCAGATGTGAGTAATGAATCCTAAGGCACCACACCCTCTCCAACAGGTGGCTGAGTGTTTGGAATAGATACGGGCTAGTTTGGTTGGTGTTAGGTACCAATGGTGTAGGAGTTTCTGTGCAGTTTCCCAGTGAGTTAGGCACCTGGAGAATTTAAGTGGGGCTTTTGCAGCGTAGTGCCAAGTATTGAGATCAGAAGAGAAGTTGAGGATTTGCTCCCATTTGGCCATTGAGGGTAGTTTGGTGTAGCTTTGTTCGAAATTGAGCGCTTTGTAAATGTATGAGATCCCTTTATAGGGGTATGGGGTTTTTTCAAAAGATCTGAGAATGTCAGCTGTGAGGGTGTTGTCTGACCACGTGACTGTTCTTAGAGCGTGGCGTATTTGGAGATATTTGTAGAACTCACGGTTGGGGATCTGGAACTGCGAGTGAAGGTTTTGGAATGTGTGTAAGGCACCCTTATCGTATAAGTCACCAATAGTTGATATTCCAGCAGTCGACCATGTAGAAGTGGATAAATCAGCACATATGAGTTCCAGAGAGGAGAGAGGAAGGAACTTCAGAGTCTGCGATGTGAGCCCTCTGGTATGTTGGCTACAAGATTTCCAGACTTTAATTGTGGCA
Organism: Lithobates septentrionalis; assembly: GCA_037952835.1. Classification (NCBI taxonomy): domain Eukaryota; kingdom Metazoa; phylum Chordata; class Amphibia; order Anura; family Ranidae; genus Lithobates; species Lithobates septentrionalis. The sequence continues at coordinate 16,442,803 of JBBDGP010000158.1, read as the reverse complement.
TTTACTGAGTCGAGAAAGGAATGGTGTGTATTGAAGCCAGATTGCAGCAAGAAACGGTCTGGTGGGGTATTCTAGGGAAGCCTCTTCGATGTGGACCCATAATGGGCATTCCGATAGCGACCACCAGTGTTTAGTTTGACTAAGGAGAGTGGCTTTGTAGTACTTTTTAACATCTGGTACACCCAATCCAGCTTTAGATGTTGCTGTGCACATAGTGGAATTCTTTATTCTGGGGTGTTTGTTATCCCATATGAAAGTATTAATGACTCTTTGTAGCGTAGACAATTGAGTGGATAGTATAGGCAGAGGAAGCGTGCAGAGAAAGTACAATACGTGAGGCATTAGGAACATTTTTGTCATTGCGATTTTTCTAGCCCAGGAAGCTCTGGTTGAGCGTAGAGAGGAGCTGAGTTTTTGTACTTTGCTGAGCAAGGCTTCATAGTTTATTCGAAGGATGTTGTTAGAAGGGGTAGTCAGTTGTATCCCTAAATAGGAAATGGTGTTAGATGGAGCCCAGGGGAAAGGCAACATGCATGAGAGACAGTTTTTTGTGGTTTGGTCTAGGCCTATTCCAAACATGGAAGATTTAGTGCAATTAACTTTATAAAGGGATATACGACCAAAGAGCTTTGTAGGTCATGCAGGGCTAGTAGAGATTGGAGGGGGTTTGTCATGGCAACAATAACATCGTCTGCATACAGACCTATTTTGTGTGTAATATCTCCAACTTGTATGCCAGAGATATGAGGGTGTATTCTAATGGCTTCCGCTAGGGGTTCCATTACGAGGGCAAATATCAATGGGGAAAGGGGGCATCCCTGAGGTGTTCCATTGGTAATCTCGAACTGATCAGATGTTAAGCCTGAGGTCCAAACCTTAGCTGTGGGTGAGGAGTATAATGCTAGGAGTGCTGAATATATATTTCCTGCAAAGCCAAATTTTTGGAGAGCTGCTCTAAGGTAGGACCAGTGTACTCTGTCAAACGCCTTCTCTGCGTCCAAGGATAGGAGCAGAGAAGGCGTTTTGTGATGTTCTGCCCATTGTATGAGATTTATAAATCTTCTGGAACCATCAGAAGCCTGTTGGTGTGAGACAAAGCCCACCTGGTCCTTGTGTATTCGTTTGGGAATATATGAGGAAATACGTGTGGCTAGAATTTTTGCATATAATTTTAAATCTGCGTTTAGGAGGGAAATAGGGCGGTAATTTGTCAGGTTCATCAAGAGGTTTACCAGGTTTCAGAATGGTGATGATCAGCGCGTCAAGTGGCTCTTTAGGGATGTCACCATTGTGCATTATATAGTTAAAGGACTTTGTTAAATGGGGTGCCAGAAGGTGTGCGAATGTTTTAAAATATTCATTACAGTATCCATCTGGTCCAGGGGCCTTGTGGAGCGGAAATGATTGGATTGCTTTTAACACCTCTGTTTCTTAAGCTGTTCTAGTTGTTCTAAGGTGAGGAAAGGTAAGTTCAGAGAATCAAGAAATTGTGAAATTTGCGCAGGATCTGGTTCAGGAGTAGAGGAAGAGAATTTTGAGTTGTATAAGGAAGCGTAGTATTGACTAAAGCAGTTTGCCATATCTTTAGGTTCGTCAACTCTTTGCCCAGTGGCTGTCTGTATAAAAGGTATTTTTGCAGCCGCTGCTTTTTGCTTAACTTGTTTGGCCAGATGAGAGCCAGGTTTGTTCCCAAAGGCATACCAATTTGCTCTTAGGCATTTAATATAATAGTCATATGAAATTAGCAGAAAGGAGCGCAATTCCTCCCTGAGGTGGCGGAGACATGCAGTATTGGGTGATAATTTATTGGAGTGTTCTAGTTTCCTAATCTGGTCAATGTATTTGTTTACTGTCTCGGTTCGCGTTCGCTTCTCCCTGGCTCCGAGTTTAATAAAAACACCCCTCATATAGGATTTATGTGCATTCCACAGTAATGAGTCACTTGTTACAGAACCAGCATTGCAGTCAAAGTAGGTTTCTATTTCCAGTTTGATCTTCTCCTGACACCTGGCTTGGGAAAGAAGGGACGTGTTAATGCGCCAAGAAGTGTGTTTTGTACGATGCCCATGAAGCGCAAGGGTAATGGTTACTGGTGCGTGGTCAAACCGCGTTATTAGGAAACAAAAAAGGCGCCTCTAAGTGCAGAAGATTGACAATTTTAATGCCCCAAAAAGGGTTAAAACACTTACAGAATGGAAGTGGTGATCAGGCACATCATAACTTAAGCTGCATTGGAAAGGATGGCGGTCAGAGGAAGCCTTCAGATGGGATGGATGTGATCACTGAACACAGCGGTGTGGGACACAGGAAGCCGCTGTGAGGCCGGCGTCATCAGCTGGACGGGAGACGAAACCGGAAGTGATGTCATCCACAGGGCGGCTCAAGAACCAGCCTGAACCGCAAACAAACAGCCTGGACGAGGATGTGATGTCATCAGAAAGTGACGCGTTTCGGAACCATCAATCGTTCCTTTTTCAACCTATGGCCATGCTGATGACTTGAGAGGAATATATACACACCCACTGACAGTGGATTGGCCAGTGGGCGGGGGCAGCAAGGAAACATTTATTAAATTGTGATCAGTTCGTTTTATGCATATAAATGAAGAGGAACAAATGGATACCTGCTACAGCATTGTTAAAACCATTATAAAAGACGTTAAAAACATTAAAAAACATTAAAAAACGGGATAAAAAGAAAAAATGTGATATGATGGTGCAATATGTAGAACAATACTGGACAGTGACCAATCATAGAGCTGGTGTGAGCAGGCTGATGTCGGTATTAAGCTACAGACCTTGGAGGAAACATACTACTATCAATAATTAAACGTTAAAATGAGAATAATGATGGGGGTTATTGGAGGAGCCTAAAATACTATCTACAGAAGGGAAGTATCATGTTAAAGTATGGCGCTAACTTCAAAATCTTCATTTAACCCTCCGGGGGCTAAAACATTAAGTAAAAATATCCAATACATTTCTCTATGGCATAGGCGTCGGTAACGTTCAGCAGCGGGGAGGTCTTTTGGCATTGCCTCAATAATCCATACTTTGAGGCCATTCGTGGACTTGTTATGGGTGTGAAGGTAGTGTCTGGGGACACTATGGTTATCTAGTCCACCTTCAATTAAACGGCGATGTTCGCCAAACCGTTTCCGTAGTGGCCGAATAGTGCGCCCTACATAAAATAGACCACAGGGGCATGTGAGACAGTAAATGACATGGTCAGAGGAACATGTGTGAAAACCCTTTATTGGGTATGTTTTGCCTTTGACATGGAACTCTTTCTGGCCATGTGTCCTTTTTACTAGAGAGGAGGCTTCAATGGTGAATAAAGGTAAGGGATCTTTGTGAAGTCTAATATACGTGTTCGTATCGGATAATAATCGGATAGCTTCAGAAACATAGTCAGCTCTGTTTTGTATCACTATACCTCCCCCTTTGTCAGCACTTTTTATAACCAGATCTAAATTATTGGTGAGTGTATCAAGGGCTCTTTGTTCCTGGTGAGTAAGATTGGTGAGTGGCTAAACAATGTACCCAAGAGTCAGTTCTGTAGACTTAAAAAGAACTGTACCCTGAAGAGTGACTACGACACTGAAGGTGAAATTCTGAAAGCCAAGTTTCTTGAAAAAGGTTTCCCTGTAGATCTTGTTGACTCAGCTTATCAAAAATATAAGACCACATTGCCTATCAAGAACTCTCATTCACGTCCCAATACCCAGAAAGATAATCTAAGATTCATCACCCAGTTCCACACCCATCATAAACATATGGAAAAAATTATTAAAAAACATTGGTCTTTGCTATTACAAGATGAACATCTACTCCCTACCCTGCCTAATAGACCTCAGTTTGCTTATAGAAAGGCAACCAACATTAAAAGCAAGGTAGCAACCAGCAAACTTAGGACCAAACCTCTGCCTCCGGGCCATCATATGCCCACGTTTTTAGCTATGTCTGGGATGTATCAGTGCCGTAAGCCCCTCTGTAAGACTTGCAGCTTTGTGACACATGGCCAGAAAGAGTTCCATGTCAAAGGCAAAACATACCCAATAAAGGGTTTTCACACATGTTCCTCTGACCATGTCATTTACTGTCTCGCATGCCCCTGTGGTCTATTTTATGTAGGGCGCACTATTCGGCCACTACGGAAACGGTTTGGCGAACATCGCCGTTTAATTGAAGGTGGACTAGATAACCATAGTGTCCCCAGACACTACCTTCACACCCATAACAAGTCCACGAATGGCCTCAAAGTATGGATTATTGAGGCAATGCCAAAAGACCTCCCCGCTGCTGAACGTTACCGACGCCTATGCCATAGAGAAATGTATTGGATATTTTTACTTAATGTTTTAGCCCCCGGAGGGTTAAATGAAGATTTTGAAGTTAGCGCCATACTTTAACATGATACTTCCCTTCTGTAGATAGTATTTTAGGCTCCTCCAATAACCCCCATCATTATTCTCATTTTAACGTTTAATTATTGATAGTAGTATGTTTCCTCCAAGGTCTGTAGCTTAATACCGACATCAGCCTGCTCACACCAGCTCTATGATTGGTCACTGTCCAGTATTGTTCTACATATTGCACCATCATATCACATTTTTTCTTTTTATCCCGTTTTTTAATGTTTTTTAATGTTTTTAACGTCTTTTATAATGGTTTTAACAATGCTGTAGCAGGTATCCATTTGTTCCTCTTCATTTATATGCATAAAACGAACTGATCACAATTTAATAAATGTTTCCTTGCTGCCCCCGCCCACTGGCCAATCCACTGTCAGTGGGTGTGTATATATTCCTCTCAAGTCATCAGCATGGCCATAGGTTGAAAAAGGAACGATTGATGGTTCCGAAACGCGTCCCTTTCTGATGACATCACATCCTCGTCCAGGCTGTTTGTTTGCGGTTCAGGCTGGTTCTTGAGCCGCCCTGTGGATGACATCACTTCCGGTTTCGTCTCCCGTCCAGCTGATGACGCCGGCCTCACAGCGGCTTCCTGTGTCCCACACCGCTGTGTTCAGTGATCACATCCATCCCATCTGAAGGCTTCCTCTGACCGCCATCCTTTCCAATGCAGCTTAAGTTATGATGTGCCTGATCACCACTTCCATTCTGTAAGTGTTTTAACCCTTTTTGGGGCATTAAAATTGTCAATCTTCTGCACTTAGAGGCGCCTTTTTTGTTTCCTTGTGTCATTATAGAGCCTGCTTCAGTCTTTTAAAAGTTGCAGCCCTTTCTGCTGAAGATTATCCCACCATCTCATCATACCTACCAACACCTCTCTTGTCATTTTGGACTGCCTAATTCTAGTAGAGACATTTTCTGGATCATGTTAGTCCTGTGCTCCCTATATACCCTTTTTTTATTTTCCATTAGACCGCGTTATTAGGCCTATTTCAGCCTTCTGTATAGATTGCAGAGTGGTTTTATGTGTCAGGAAGAGATCAATCCTAGAGTAAGATTTTTTGGGCTGCTGAGAAAAATGTGTAATCCCTCTATGCACCATGTAGACAACTCCAGGGGTCAAATAAATCTTCCATATTCATGAGGGAAGAGAGGGCCGTGGGTCTATTTCCTCTGCGGCCAGAGGAGTCAATTGTTTGGTCAGCTACATCATTAAAATCTCTGCATAGGATTATTCTTTCTTTTGGATAGTGGGACAATTTGCTCATGATTTGTTTGAAAAACTTTTTGTGGTGAGTGTTGGGAGCATTATTGCGATTTTTTTTTTACCAAAAATATGTAGAAGAATATATATTGGTCTAAATTGATGAAGAAATTATTATTTTTTTTAATTTGGGGGAGATTTATTATAGCAAAAAGTAAAAAATATTGTCTTTTTTTTTCAAAATTGTTGCTCTTTTTTTGTTTATAGCGCAAAAAATAAAAAACGCAGAGGTGATCAAATACCACCAAAAGAAAGCTATTTGTTGGAAAAAAAGGATGCAAATTTCGTTTGGGTACAGCATTGCATGACCACACAATTGTCAGTTAAGGCGACGCAGTGCCAAATTGTAAAAAGTGCTCTGGTCAGGAAGGGGGTAAAATCTTCCAGGGCTGAAGTGGTTAAAGGACATGAGAGGAGCGTTTTTTTTGTTTTTTTTTTATTCTTTTCATTTTTATTTTCCTTAATACTGTTCTGGAAATTTGGTTGTATGCAGAGCACACAGCCAAATCTCCTGTTTCTCATAATAATACAATTTCCTCTAATGATATAAATGCATCTCACCTTTTGATCATATGTCTTTCCTTCTGCCATCCTCTGGTGTGTGCCCCATCCTCACAAATAGACACAACACATGCTTCTTACATTCTCATCCCAGCAAGACTGCCTCCCACAGCCCTTAGTCTGCCTCTTTTTATTCCAAGACAACAAAAGCAATCACAAACAGGAAGCCCTGGCCCCAACAGCCAATCGCTTCCTTCACAGGATATGACCTCACAGGATATGACCTCACAGGATATGACTGACCATATAAGGATTTAACAACACAATACATACATACAACCAAATGACGATGACTAGAGTTCCTCGTGCATAGGAGATTATCTGCAGGTGTATGTCATGGCACCCCAAACATGTTGATCAGGCATACCAGGGGTGACAAGAGCAAACCACCGCTAAACCGATAATGTCTTTGCAGAGCGAACACACCCCCACCAGACGATCGTTCTGTGCATTGCACAGGGGCCCTTTGCTGGTGGACATGTCCTCTCTCCGCAAACACCTCTCTCCAAACACCAGGAAGTTTTCCACTACCTAACAGGTCTCAACCAGCGTCAGTCTGCCCCAGTCAGCTCTTCAGAGCGGGCTGCGAGAGGACAGACACTGGTAATGACAATACATTAATATAACATTTTCCACAACAGTCCCTCCTCTTGTCATATGATCCCATGTGTCCCTCGATGAATCCTGATCTTCTTCTTAGTCCATAAAAAGTAAAACACGGCTTGACATGTACACTCTGTTGGAGATGACGTGGTGAGCTGTAGTAGTCGCCGGTCACTCTGGGATCCTCTGTGTCTTGTACGTGGGTCGGGCTTCGGGGCATCTCATCAGGGAAGATGTGGTCATCTGCTCAGGCTCTGGTCACGCGTCCAATCAGGCAACAGGGGCACCTCATCATGGCATATAGAAGGAATAGAAACAAAAACAACATGAGTATATAAACCCCTACTTCCTTCACTATGATGCGCTGCAAAATAAAAATTAAACCCCCAACGATTCCCAAACCCTTAAAAAGGATTCCAACCTTCACTAGCTAAAGCTCTGGCTTTGCCTTGTAGGGATCTAAACCTTATCCATATGGGCCTGAACTTTGTCACTACTATCCCCGATCCAGATATAACAATCTTTACTTATGAATTCCCAGAAACCCCCCTTGGACTGTGGGAACTTCCTTGTAGCTTCAACAGTTACATGCAAGTGTTTCATAAGCTCAAGCCCCCACTGTGTACAAGCAATTCCCTTCCAGCTGTCCCTGTCATTCTTACCTTCTCTCTCGCCATCAGATTCTCACGATCGGCCGTGACATAAGATGCTGGGACCTTACGGGAAATTAAGCTGTAGATCCGCATTAATACCAGACTACAGTTGAAGCACACTTGTGGGCTACCTAGTTATCCCGATACCAAAGCTGGCAAGAACCAGAGCTATTGTTAAAATTATAACTAATTTTACCCTCTAGAAATGTTTTGTTAAATTCCTTTGACAGGTGTCTGTTTGGATTTTACTAGTCTGTCAAAACTCCTCACACCAATATGAACGTCACATATAGCATGTACCGCCGTCATCGCTGGGGCACTAATACCCGACCATGTGTCCTGTTCTCTTTCTTAGCTAGTTGGGATGCTTTTCATCGTTACCCTTGCCAAAATGTATTAAACAAAAAGTATAAATTAACGAAGATACTTCTCTACTCTTTGTGGTTGATGCTCTTCTTGCAGTGGCTGGTGTGGTCCCATCCCTCAATCTTCTTTACAATGACCCAGTCACCTGGTTGGAAAGAATGTAAACTGGTTATTGTGTCAGGGTCCAGGATGGACTCGTGAACCCTGTGGTGGACTTTTTGAAGTTCATGTTACAGTGATTGCATCCACCTCATCAGCTGAGAATGTGGGTGACAGCTAATGAGGAAAGTACAACTGTGTTTTTGGTTGACCTCCAAACAAACCTCATATGGCAATAACCCAGACATCAGGACTGTGGTCACTGCATAACCTGTGCGTGGCTTACCATCTGGGGTGTAATACCTGAAACCAGTGACAAAAAGGTTCTTAGCATCTGGGATGGGAGCCTCTTTCACCAGACTGCTGCTTGCTGATTCAAATTCTATCAAAGAAAGACAGTCTTGGCACAAACTTGGTTAGAATTACAAAGGCTAGTACTATTGGTTTGAAAAATTGTCATTCTCACCACTATCATCCCCCCTTTTCTTCCCTCCTCATTACAAACTGGAGGAAGACGTGCAGGGTTTAGAATGATGCAGAATAAAACAGTGAAATAGCCTATGATACTTTTACCTTCTTATACACCTGTACACACACTTTCAGAAACTCTTTGGACCTGAAAAGATACTTATAAACAAAAGTTATTAACTCTATCCTTCAAAGAATGGTAAACAATACAACATTCGTGTACATTGGTAAATAGTCACTGACATTCCTCAAAACCGATAATAACTAAACCCTCTGTAAGTCTTACTTTCACGTTTTTACTTAAAATACAACAGCCGCGACACGCAAGAGGGCTGTTGCGGTAGGTTCAAACATCTTGTTACCACATACAAACATTCCCAAAAACGAAAATGAAAAAAATAAAAACGACCAGATGGAATGCTGCATTCACTCTTTTAGCGATAGAAAAAGAATACAATTTGAAAGGCACAAGAGCATTTCGAAATCTTTGCATGGACCAGCCACACAAAGTTCAAAAACAGGCCTGTGTATTTTTAATCACACAAACGTGTACTACGCATCCATCAACTGACTCAACATTACAGATTTCTGAAGCCTCAATCGCGCTACATCAACTCCAGAGGGATACCCAAAATAGTATCCTTGGACCACCTATGTCAATCTTTCTGGGGTTTAATGGCCTTTTCCTCAGAACTAGACTCCATGCTCTTGTGCATCCGTTTGACTGTGGGAATCCTTGCATTCCTTCCCTTGCATGGACTGCCATTGCCCATGGCGATTCGAATCGGCTTATCATCTTATCCCTGCGTCCAGGGAAACCCTTGCACCAATTTCGGAGACCACCGCCCGGTGTCTTCTTACACGGTGGATTGACAGACTACAACCACTATTAGTCACTCAACTAGAAACACTAAAACAAGGCATCAACTCTATGGCTTGTTGTCCCAACACTTTTGGCACAGAACTACAGAGTACCACTCTTTTAACAACCAAACTATTAACTATGCCAAATGATTCGCCAACAACCACAGATCAACCCCCGAATTATGTCTCAACCCCTCACAGTTTATGCATACACAAGCGCATTGCGCTGTACGACCATACACTGCATCGCCAGACGAATCTACACAGAGCACTTTTGCCTGCTTTTTTTACAAAACACTGCAGCTTCTCTCTGTACCTAGATATTACAACAATAACTTGGATGCCTCCTGTTTGCTCTCTACCCAAAATTGTATTACAGTATAAACCTTAATATAATTTAAAAATAAAAATGATTTTGTCTTTCCAAACACAAGTCAAAAGACCCCAAGCCCCTCCCACCAACTTCCTGTTGCACACCTGAGTAGGAAGAGGGAGGGGGAGGGGAAGCCTTGAATAGCTTCATATTTTGTCTATCAAGACATTAGAAAAATCTATGGCTAACATCAACAAATAAAAACTTTTGTCCAGGAGTGGGTGGAATAAGCCCCCATATTGCAAATGGGAGGGAATCCCCCTTAACTCACATATCCCCTGGGAAGTCAAACCACAAGTTTTGAGACAGAAATACCACACAACAGTGTAACAAAAGCCAAAAACTGAAACTCCTGCAAAAAGATGGCTGAAGGAGTTCAACCAAAGTGTTTTCCCTTCCACTGCAGCCACAAACAAAATGGCGCCATTAACACATGAAATTTAGTTGTTGATCCCGCCAAAATCGAGATTTCTTCACTAGAAACATAAACTTCTTTAAAACAATTGAAATTAAATTTAAAACACTTTCAATTTTCCCATTGTCCTTCTGAGCACAAATCTCATTTGCTTGTGTGATACTCCAAGCGCCCCCCCCCCCCACCAACTTCCTGTGGATACATAAAATGCTGCATGCCCAGCTCTAAAACCCCTCAAACTGGTTTATTTACATAGCAATGTACAGGAAAAGGGAGGGGAGGGATACTGCAGGCTAACAAACCTTAGCTAAAGCGATACAAGCCTCAAAACAATGAATTGCCCTCTGAGAAACTCCCAAACATTAAAAAAATTAAAATAACACACACCGCTGTGTACAAAAACTCAGTTAAAGCTAGTCTTGTTATCCATTGAAATTCAGTGCAAAGTAGAGATTTCACTCAAAACCAATATTCAATACAGAAAACGCAATAGCTTCCTTGAAAAGTATGTAAACAGTACAAAAGTAGAATTAATTTAAAAGGAGAGAGAAGGTGGCGGCCCAGACTGCATGGCTACACACACACACAAAGGAACTTGGAGCAGCTTCCCCTGTAAGAAGGTCCACCGGTCTTCAAAATGGCCGCCGATGCACATGGTGACCACAACAGAAGCCAGACCCCAACAAAGTGGCGCATTTTCCCGCCAAATCCAATACAAAGATGGATAAACATTTCAAAGTTCACACACAAAGGAATAGAAAATGGCCGACCGCAGTCACATGGTAGACAACAACAAAAGAACAAAAGGAAATAGCAGACAAAAACCATTTTCCTGCCTAAACCAAAAATTTCTCTCCACAAAATTACACATTTGAGATACTAAATGAACACTTAGACAAACATTTAAAAGTGTTAAAGTTATGAAAAAGCACAACTTAGGAACACATACTATCCAATGAAACAACAAAGCCACATGACCCCCTATCACACTGCTGAAACATACCCTCTCCTCAAACTCAGTTCACATCAGCTTTCACAGGAACAAGACATTGAGAGATACAGACAGTGAATGCTTGCATGTTCTTTTCATAACCATCAAAGTCCACTAACCATCTGTGTCTTGAGTCAATCAAACACTTTATAAGACTCATGCAATCTACTTGTCCCATACATAAGTAATAATTACAATTCATCAATTTCTCACATGCATTACAAACTTGTTACACAGCATCAGTGACACCCACATTGCAGGCTGCAAATAATCATACATTTCTATTTCTCATATACTTATTACACAACATACAGTTACTTACACATACAGCCTCCTTGCACAAAAATTTGAGATACCAATCACACACACACGCAGGCACACACCAGACATACGATCAAACTTCCAGCATTATTTCGAAAAATTAGCTCTTTTGCAGAGCAGAGGCTCCCCAGCACATCAGAAAGAGATGTCCTGGACTGGGATCCTTTTTCCCCCCTTTTCTTGCTGATGTGGAGGGGCTCTGTCTGCTCCATAAAGTACCTGGCCTGCCATTTTGTTCTGGAAATTTGGTTGTACGCAGAGCACACAGCCAAATCTCCTGTTTCTCATAATAATACAATTTCGTCTAATGATATAAATGCATCTCACCTTTTGATCATATGTCTTTCCTTCTGCCATCCTCTGGTGTGTGCCCCATCCTCACAAATAGACACAACACATGCTTCTTACATTCTCATCCCAGCAAGACTGCCTCCCACAGCCCTTAGTCTGCCTCTTTTTATTCCAAGACAACAAAAGCAATCACAAACAGGAAGCCCTGGCCCCAACAGCCAATCGCTTCCTTCACAGGATATGATCTCACAGGATATGACCTCACAGGATATGACTGACCATATAAGAATTTAACAACACAACACAATACATACATACAACCAAATGACGATGACTAGAGTTCCTCGTGCATGGGAGATTATCTGCAGGTGTATGTCATGGCACCCCCAAACATGTTGATCAGGCATACCAGGGGTACCACCGCTAAACCGATAATGTCTTTGCAGAGCGAACACACCCCCACCAGACGATCGTTCTGTGCATTGCACAGGGGCCCTTTGCTGGCGGACATGTCCTCTCTCCGCAAACACCAGGAAGTTTTCCACTACCTAACAGGTCTCAACCAGCGTCAGTCTGCCCCAGTCAGCTCTTCAGAGCGGGCTGCGAGGGGACAGACACTGGGAGACTCTTATGACAATACATTAATATAAAATTTTCCACAACAATACACAACAAACAAAACAAGACAAAACACCATACACAGTGAAGCAAAGTATTAATGCAAATTCAAGATCCAGTCTCATTACATATCAAAGGAGTATTTTTAACTAGAGAAAGGTCTAAACCATCACATTTAACAAATTAAATATCAATCCACATCCAATACTTTTGAAGGCGTAATATATGCTCTATATACCATTGAATCATGCGGTCTCTCAAGGATACCAAGGATCGCAGAGGGAAATCCCACACACCCTCCAGTGGCAGAAGGGAAATTGAAATGAAATAAGAATATAATCTGGAAGTACACCTCTCCAAATATTCAGACCTAAGTACTGATTCTAGTGTAGATTGTATATTTGTTAAACTATCTTGTGAAAACTAGGCATAAAAGTATGGGAAAGCTGAAGATATCTAAATAAATGAGAACTAGACAAATTAAAAAGTGAAGCAAGTGTAGAAAAAGTAGACAATTTCTGATCAGTAACTACCTGGGAAACTAATTTGATATTATATTTACTAAAAACAAAAATCCAGGCGCACAGACCAGAGGCCAAGTGAAAAGTCAAAAATTAAATGTAGCTTTGGCTGCTGCCGTCCAAAACTCAAAGACAATTGAGGACAGAAGATATAATCAAAGGGGTGAACAGCGCTGATCAGCAGACATAAATAGGACCCTTAGAGGCAAAGTAAAAACTTTTTATTATTGTTAAAAAAATAATAATAAAATGTTCACCAAGGCATACAGCAGTCAATTGATGGTCATGCAGAGACTTGGATTAAAAAACTGACAGTACTTGGAGGCTGGAGCCGCATGGATGACACAGGGGCTTAGGTAAACCCAGCACAAAGCCATTGGAAAAAGAATACAGGAGCACCGCTGGATAGTTCTGGTAACACGTATTCCATTAGACAATTTATCACACATTCGACCCAATTTGTTGTTTATGTCCTGCGGTGTCCATGCAACCTTTTATATGTTGGTCGTACCATCCAGACCTTGCGTATCAGGGTTGGTGAACACCACAGGTTCATTAAAAAAAGGTTTCAGAGATCATAGTGTGCCCTGTCATTTTCCTACTCATCATGGCATGAACTTTAAGGACCTGACTGTCCTAGCTGTTGAATTCGTACCTTCGGGTGGCATGATGGAGAACGAAAGATTTCTGCGTCTATGCCAATGTGAAACCATGTGGATATATAAGCTCAATACTCTTTCTCCCAATGGGTTGAATGAGGAACTTGAAGTTCGTACAGTTATATAATATACCTTAGCTGTTTTTATCTGTTTTTTGCATTTTCTGAGATATAGACATTATCTGTGTATTTAAAATGTTCTATTATTTGTTATTAATAAATAACCCATGCAGGTACAGGGAGAGAGTGCAGATTTCAGGCAGGTGGTGTTGTGGTCGGGGCTCGAACTGGCAGTCCCTGCTGCTGGGTGAGAGTGCTAACCACTACACCACTGTACTGCCTGGGATTGTGTGTATATTATACAAAATACTCACACATATATATATATATATATATATATATATATATATATATATATATATATATATATATATATATATATATATATATATTATTAATAATATTACTTTTTAACAGTACATTTTTAAGATATGCAATTGTTGATAGAAAGTATTGTGCACTAGGTATTGTTACTATCCACTCGGGTGGGTGGGGCCGTATGGATGACAGGGGCTGCTAGCTTCTCCCCCTCCCACACTTATACTCTGGTCATTTTCCCCATTTAATCTTCAAACTCAGCCGACTAATCAGATAACCTGAAGAAGGAGCATGTCCCCGAAACATGTAGTGTCTCCAGTTGGCGATGTGTGACTCTTTGCTCCCTTGGCATTGGCAGTTCCTAATTGGCTCCAGCAGCAGGGTTTGCCCATACTCTTCGGATTCATTTGGCTGACTTCCGCCAGGCTGTGACATCACTTCCGGGCTTCATACACAGTGCGAGAGGCCGCTGTATACTGGCCTCAACAGTTCCTGTGCCTGCAGTTTGGTTCCCCTTCATCGGACCCCTGGCCTTACGGTCCTAGACGGGCCCCCCTCCAACGGTGCTCCTGTGTTCTTTATCCAACGGCTTTGTGCTGGGTTTCCCTAAGCCCTTGTGTCATCCATGCGGCTCCAGCCTCCAGGTACTGTCAGTTTTTTAATCCAAGTCTCTGCATGACCATCAATTGATTGCTCAATGCCTTGGAGAACATTTTATTATTATTTTTTTAACAATAATAAAAAGTTTTTACTTTGCCTCTGAGGGTCCTATTTATGTCTGCTGATCAGCACTGTTCACCCCTTTGATTAGATATTATATTTACTCCATGCAATAGGCTTTTTTTATCTATAAAATTGAGGAAGGGTTGGATTAAACCATAACGGGGCATTTGGTGAAATCGCCTCCTTAATATAATGTTCACATCTAAGGCCCGCCTTCCAAACTCACATAGTGTTAAGCAATGATGCGGTCAGCTGGTAAGGTGTGCTATGGCCCCTAAACACAAATAATCTAAGAGCTTCTAAGGAACCCACCACCGCTGCTTCAAACCGAGTAGAGGGGTTAGATAAATCTGGGTTTAGCCACCATGCGACCGTAACCAACTGAGTGGCTAAAAAATATTTATACGAATCTGGAAAAGCTAGACCAGCTTAATCACAAGGGCGCATCAAGGTGGTAAATTTACAGCGGGAACAGAAAGTATTCAGACCCCCTTAAATTTTTCACTTGCTAAAATCATTTAGGTTCATTTTTTTCCTCATCAGCACCCTATATTGGCAGAAAAACACAGAATTGTTGACATTTTTGCATATTTATTAAAAAAGAAAAACTAAAATATCACATGGTCCTAAGTATTCAGACCCTTTGCTGTGACACTCATATATTTAACTCAGGTGCTGTCCATTTCTTTGGGATCTACACCTTCATTTGAGTCCAGCTGTGTTTGATTATACTGATTGGACTTGATTAGGAAAGCCACACACCTGTCTATATAAGACCTTACAGCTCACAGTGCATGTCAGAGCAAATGAGATTCATGAGGTCAAAGGAACTGCTTGAAGAGCTCAGAGACAGAATTGTGGCAAGGCACAGATGTGGCCAAGGTTACAAAAAAAATTCTGCTGCACTTAAGGTTCCTAAGAGCACAGTGGCCTCCATAATCCTTAAATGGAAGACGTTTGGGACAACCAGAACCCTCCCTAGAGCTGGCCATCCGGCCAAACTGAGCTATCGGGGGAGAAGAGCCTTGGTGAGAGAGGTAAAGGAGAACCCAAATATCACTGTGGCTGAGCTCCAGAGATGCAGTCGGGAGATGGGAGGAAGTTGTAGAAAGTCAACCATCACTGCAGCCCTCCACCAGTCGGGGCTTTATGGCAGAGTGGCCCGACGGAAGCCTCTCCTCAGTGCTAGACACATGAAAGCCTGCATGGAGTTTGCCTAAAAACACCTGAAGGACTCCAAGATGGTGAGAAATAAGATTCTCTGGTCTGATGAGACCAAGATAGAACTTTTTGGCCTTAATTCTAAGCAGTATGTATGGAGAAAACCAGGCACTGCTCATCACCTGTCCAATACAGTCCCAACAGTGAAGCATGGTGGTGGCAGCATCATGCTGTGGGGGTGTTTTTCAGCTGCAGGGACGACTGGTTGCAATCGAGGGAAAGATGAATGCGGCCAAGTACAGGGATATCCTGGACGAAAACCTTCTCCAGAGTGCTCAGGACCTCAGACTGGGCCGAAGGTTTACCTTCCAACAAGACAATGACTCTAAGCACACAGCTAAAATAACGAAGGACTTGTTTCACAACTCCGTGACTGTTCTTGACTGGCCCAGCCAGAGCCCTGACTTAAACCCAATTGAGCATCTCTGGAGAGACCTAAAAATGGCTGTCCACCAATGTTTACCATCCAACCTGACAGAACTGGAGAGGATCTGCAAGGAGGAATGGCAGAGGATCCCCAAATCCAGGTGTTAAAAACTTGTTGCATCTTTCCCAAAAAAACTCATGGCTGTATTAGATCAAAAGGGTGCTTCTACTAAATACTGAGCAAAGGGTCTGAATACTTAGGACCATATGATATTTCAGTTTTTCTTTTTTTAAAAATCTGCAAAAATGTCAACAATTCTGTGTTTTTCTGTCAATATGGGGTGCTGTGTGTACATTAATGAGGAAAAAAATGAACTTAAATGATTTTAGCAAATGGCTGCAATATAACAAAGAGTGAAAAATTTAAGGGGGGTCTGAATACTTTCCGTCCTCACTGTATATCTAGGATTCTTTGATCCGCATAAAAAGGAAGAGAAAAGTTAATTTTGTTTTGTAAAAAAGGAAACAGGGAGCCACTGAGGAGAATATTGGTATAATTTTCATTTTAGGGGGATTAATACGTCCCAATAAGGATAATGGTAGAGATTTACACATTTTCAACTTTAACCCAATATCCCCTAGGATCTGAGTCAAATTCAAGGAAATAAATTCAGAAGCTTGGTGAGAGATTACAACTCCTAAATACTATACAAAATTCTCTACCCACTTCAATGGAATATCACTCAAAGCCATACTATGAGCCTCAATATCTATTGGGAACAACAGGGACTTTGTCAAATTTACCTTCAGCCCAGTACCTGTTGAAACAAATCCAATATCTGTAACGCCCCTTGGAAAGATGGTCCAGCATCATTCAAAAATAATAAAAGATCATCTGCATACAAGGCTAACCTCTCCTCCAACCAACCAACCCGCAGCCCCTTAATATTAGGGGAGGTACGGAGGGCCTCCGCCACAGGTTCCATTGGAATAGCAAAGAGGGTCGGAGACAACGCTGTCGAGTTCCCCTAAATAACGAGAAGGGAGTAGACAACCCTCCCTCCATTTTTACTGCAGCTGTGGGGTGTTTATATAGGACCTGCAACTATCTTATGAATAACGTTGTAAAGCCCATTCTACGGAGTACCTCCCATAAAAAGGGCCATTCAAGAGTATCGAAAGCCTTCTCTATATCTAGAGAGGCAACAACTCTAGATCCTACATTAAGATGTGAAGCATGAATACTAGAAAACAGTCTCCGCAAATTCACATCAGTGGCCCTACCAGCCATAAACACTGTGATCTGAATCAATAATATTAAGCATCACTGGTTGTAATCGTTGAGAGATACTTTTTCAAAGTTTCAAAGTTTTAAAGTCCACATTCAAAAGAACAATGGGCCTATATGAGGAGCAGATGATGGATCTTTTGGGGGCTTATAAATTAAAACTATATGGGCATGACTCATTGAGTCCGGCAGAGCTCCCTCTTTTAAAAAATTAGAATAAAGGGAAGCTAATACAGAAGCAAGAAGTTCTCCATGAACCTTATAGAATTCGATGGGAAGGCTGTCTGGTCCCGGTGATTTCCCCAAGGGAAATTAACCAATAACCGAAAGGACCTCCTCCATTGTTATAGGACGTACTAACATCTCTCTCTCGTTATCTGTCAACCAAGCCAGTGCAACCGAATCCAGCCAACCCGCCAATTCCATTGGCTGGAAATCAGGTGACAGCTGGGATGTATATAATGTCTGGTAAAAGTGCCAAAACATCTCCAAAATTGTTGACTGTGTAGAAGCCATATCTCTTGAGGGGGTACGTATTTTCAAAATCGGAATACTAGGTTGTTCATCTTTGGCCATCATGGCCAAAAACCGACCATTACGATCTCCCTGCTTGAAGGTTTTCAGTCTATCTTTATATAGATCCATCCTCGTAGCCTCAGCCATATGCAAATATGCAAATGCAGGGACCGTTTACCATGGAGTAAGGCATTAAAGTTGGCCACTGATGGATCTGCAGCTTATTGGGCTGTTTTTTCATCCACTATAGTCTTTTTACTCGTTTAGCCCTATTAACCGCCTTAATGGCAGATATATACTGTCCTCTGGTTTAGGCCCTAAAGGCATCCCATGTTATTACTGAAGTAGAAGATCCCACATTAAATTCCCAGTACTCTGCTGATGTGAAATCCAGTGTGTTCCTAATCTCCACTGGGCTGCATCCCGAAAGTGATAAAGACGAAGTGTGAGCATTAACAAGGCATGATCAGATAACCCACTAGGAGATCACAGGCTGTACTAATCCTTTTTTTTGGTAAGCATATATACAAAAGGGGCTGGCCATGCGGTGATATGGTGAAGGTCTATCATCTTATAGACAGTACATTCTATTTGAATTAGAAGCTCTCTTCCGCTACTGTCATCACTCACATGCACGAGACTTATCACAGAATGATGTGTGTGGATACATTCAACACGTTACATTTAAAGTTTTGGTTTATGGCACCTGGAACTTTTTTCTTTTAAATCCTTTTAAGTTTCATCTTGGACCTAAATCATTGCTGAACTTTTATAAGGATCAATATTGTTTTACATTTTTTTCTTTCAGCTTGATCTTTTTGATAATGTGATGTCATATCTTTGATCCTCAGAATTGAGGCACACTTCTGTACCAAAGAGTTATATTGTTGAGCAATGGATGGGTATAGCACTTAATGATACATCATAAGTATGAATGAGCATTCCAATAGAAACTCCAATAGAAATGGCCAGATGCATGTTGTGGGATGCCAACCTACCTCACAAGTACTGGGGAGAAGCAGTTATGACTGCAACCTAACTACAGAATAGACTACCCTCAAAATCCATTAAAAGTACTCCATTCAAAATGTGGCATGGATCAAAGCCTAGCATAGGGCACATCAGAGTGTTTGGATGTAAAGCAGGTATGCTTATATTCCAAGTGAAAGCGATTAAAGCTGGAGAACAGAGCCATAGAGGACATTCTAGTAGGCTAACTAAAGGTTACAGAATCTTACATCCAAAGACTGACAAAGTGACAATAAACCATAGTGTTTATTTTGATGAGAGCCCATTACCAGAAACACTGATCCCTGAAAGCTGTGAAGTGAATATGCCAAGCAAACCATAAGAAGAGATCAACCAAACCGAACCTTTGCAGTAGTCAGAACAAGAGGTGGAACTCACATTGTCTAAATCAAGTTCCCCACCAGATCCTGCTGAACTGCCTGAAGTTAGATGATCCACTCGGACTACTAAGGGAAAACCACCCCTCAAGCTGTCATACACTGTCAAAACACACAGCATACTTGAACCAACATCCTGGAAAGACATAGAAAAACTGCCAAAACGTGAAGATAATAAATAGAGAAAGGCAGCAGAAAAAGAATTAAAGTCACTTCAAGAAAATTAAACCTGGACACTCACAGAGCTCCCTTCTAACCGCAAAACTATAAGAAGCAAGTGGAACTTTCAAGATAAAGTCAGATGCAGAAGGTAATGTCCACAAATACAAAGCTAGACTAGTTGCCAAGGGTTACTGTCAGACAACTCGTACAGCAGTTGGTCATTCCCGTCAGTAAGTGCTCATTCCCATTCAGCAGCTGCTAATTCCCGTTCAGCAAGTGCTAATTTTAATGCGCATGTGCAGAGTCACAGACCAAGATGAGCAAGGATTGGAATGCGCACATGCACATGTACGTTAGCGTGCGCACGCATCCCAAGATTCTGGCACCCAGCAGCCTATTTTTTTTTTTAAATATAATCTTTATTATATATTATTTTCATATATAACAAATAATAATACAAGGGATACAGAATAAGAAAAAAGGAAAAGGGGGGGGGGGGGGATCCAAACAATCACAGTGTAGTACCATAAAAGTATACAAAACCACACATATTAAGAGGATGTGCTTTAAAGAGAGAGAAGAACATATGGTGCAAACTGCTTACGAAAACCTTGACGTATGTATGTCATGAGACTCTTATGACTTCTTCAACCGGTGTCCACCGTCGTAATAGAGGCGGAATCTATAGTTGAAACCACCAATCCATCTAAGCAGGTTAACGGTAATCGTGTAAAGAAAACAGCATCCTGTTAGTGTCTTAGGGTTAGACCCTAGCCGGAAGGGGGGGATAGAGAAAGGGGTAAAAAAGAGGGAAAAAAGTGGGGGGGGGGTTGATGGGTATATCTAATAATCACTGACACATCTGTCTAATAGCCAGCACATCTGTGTGAATTAAAAGTGCAATAACATTATGTAGAGTCCTGGGGGTTAAATAAGTATGCCGTGGGTCTCATCCTCTAAAGTTGTTTAAGGAGCAACTCCAGCAATGTCTGACCTACAAGAAGCAGCCCCAGGGGAAACCTGAGGGGGAGCCGCCGTTCCCTTAGACTTATAATGTGTCCATGTCGCCCAGATTGCATAGAATTTGTCAAACTTATCTTTACATTTTGCCATCCACTCCTCCGCTGCCATAACCGAGTCAATCAGGCCCATCCACTCACTTCGTCCCGGAATATGGGTTGCTTTCCAGTGAACGGGGATCAGACGCCGTGCAGCATTTAAGAGGTGTGGGAGTATCGACTTCCGGAATTGACTTAGTGGGGTGGATGGCACGTGCAGTAAGAACTCCATTGGGGAGTCTGGTAAATCCACGTCTAGGATAACCTTTATCTGGGCTCTAACATCTAGCCAGAAGGGCCGAAGCCTCGGGCACTCCCACCAAATATGCAGGAAAGTGCCCCGAAGCCCGCAGCCCCTCCAACATGCAGCAGAAGTTGTCGGATAAATTTTTGTCAGTTTCGTTGGTACCTTATACCATCGAGTTCCCAGCAGCCTATTTAAACTGAGAGTCTGCCTGGCTTTAGTGCTGGATTGTCTTCAGCTTTGGTTCCTGTGCTCCTGATTCTTATCCATGTCTGCTGACCTTGTTCCTGACCTGGCTACATCTGGCAACTCTCTTGGATTACCCCTGCCTGCTATATCTGCTTCTTGCATATGTTACCAACCCTGGCTTGGATTTATGACTGCGCCTCCGCCTCCTGATTTGGTACCCCACCGCCAGCATGTTACCAATTTCTGCCTGTTCCCAACCTCGCAACTTATCCTGATTCTGCACCTGTCTGCCTGGCTCCCGCTGAACAAGGCTTGTGACCAGACTCCATGCCACCACTGGAAGGACTTATGTGTCTTCAAGTTACAGCTCACTCCTACAGCTGCCAGGCACCTGCACCCTTCCACTGCCCTAGCAGTCCCTGTCTCTACTACCAGGGGTGCTTGGACAGGAATTGTGCAAGAGGCCACCTTCATCATCTCGGGCTCCACAGTCAGGTATGTGACAGTACAATCCAGCCATATGGAGCCCAAAAGGGGGGTCTCACCCTTGGAGGCGCTGTGCCAGCAGATCGCCGCCCTTACTCAAGCAGTCCAGGGCCTAAAAGATGGCTACCGTCAACTGGAGAAAAATGTGGAGTCTCTCTCTATCCACCTCAACGCACCAGACAGCCACATCACCCACAACCTCTGCTCAGGCAGCCACAGCGCAAGTACCCAAAGTAGTGGTTCCACCTCTGGAGACCTGAGCCCCTACACCTGAGAGATTTTCAGGAGATCCCAGCAAGTTCTGTGCTTTCAGAAATGCCTGCCAGTTATACTTTCTGCTGCAACCACGCACCTTCTTGCTGGAATAACCTCTGTCTATACGCCAGCACTTGCCCTAACAAGGCCCTAACAAGACCTGTAAGTCTTATTCTTCTCCTTATGCATCCTGTCCCCTGACCATGACAAGATCTGCTGTTCCTGTTTCACCACAGCTTCCAGAAGGAGCACTCCGGCCTCAGGCTATAATTGATTCCAGCACCTGTAGTTGTTTCATTGACTATGCCTTTCGCCCGGCAACATAACATCGTGCTGCAACCCAAACAACAGATACTTTCTATACAGCTAGCTGATGGATCAAGTATTAAATCAGGATCCATCACCCATGAGACTCAGCCCTTGCCTGCCAACATCTTGCCAAATCACCAAGAACTGCTATACCTAGATGTCATTTCCTCACCATTGTTCCCAATCATCCTGGGTATGCCATGGTTGCAAGCTCATAACCCCCAAATTAACTGGACTACTGGTGGGGTTACCTTCCAGTTTTTTTTACTGTTTGCAGAACTGTCTCAAAACTTCACACCATGCGGCTCCAGTTATTTGCTGCCTAAATCCTGTATCCAAATTACCAGGGCTTGTTCCAGCAGTGTACCATGACTTCATGGACGTGTTTGATAAACAAAAAGCAGACATTCTCCCTCCTCATCGGGCTTATGACTGCCCTATTGAACTGTTACCAGGAGCAGAGATTCCATTTGGAAGGATTTTTCCACTCTCTGAGCCTGAACTTGCGGCCCTTGAAGATAACGTTGATGAGAATCTTATGAAGGGGTTTATCTGATCCTCTACATCTCCAGCTGGTGCAGGAATATCCTTTGTCGAGAAAAAAAAACACTCCATCTGTCCATGTGTGGACTCCAGGGAATTGAATCAAATTACGATTTGATCACAGAACTATTTCAGAGACTTCGTTCTGCAAAGGTATTCACAAAATTAGATATGCAAGGTGCCTACATGTTGGTCAGGATCTGTGAGGGGGACAAGTGGAAAACAGCCTTCTGAACACGTTTTGGCCATTTTGAATATCTCGTTATGCCATTTGGACTTTGTAATGCGCCAGCCACTTTACAACATTTTGTCAATGACATTTTCAGGGACTTCTTGGACTTATTTATGATTGTCTATCTGGATGACATTCTCTTATTTTCAGTTTCCCTGGAATTACACCGCATCCATGTGAAGCAGGTCCTCTACAGACTGAGGCAAAATGGACTATACACAAAGACTAAGAAATGTGAATGTGAACGTTAGACCATTCATTTTCTGGGTCTAGTGATATCAACCGGGGGCATGGCAATGGACCCTCAAAAGGTTTTAGCTACACTGACTTGGCCACCCCAACCGATAAAAAAGGAGTACAACCTTTTGTCGGTTTTGCGAGTTTTTACAGGAAATTTATTAAGGATTTCTCCGGCATCATAACACCCATTACCCAACTCATGAAGAAGCAAGGTCGCTTTCAATGGACTGAAGCAGCTCAGGCCGCATTTGATAATCTAAAGGGGTTGTTTACCTTTGCTCTAGTCCTGAAACATCCTGATTCTGCTCTACCATATGTTCTAGAGGTAGATGCGTCAGAAATGCTGTAGGGGTTATCCTCTCCCAGCATCAAGGACCAAAGTCTCTAATGCACCCCCTGGCATTCTTCTCAAAGAAACTGTGCCCATCAGAGAAGAATTATGATGTGGGGGATTGAGAACTCTTGGCAATAAAATCAGCATTGGGAGAATGGCGTTACCTCTTGGAAGGAGCAGCACATCCGATACTGATCTACACAGATCACAAAAACCTAGAGTACCTCAGAGCTGCTAAGCGTCTCAGACCTAGACAAGAAAGATGGACTCTTTTTTTTTCCACGCTTTAATTTCCACATTACTTACTGGCCAGGATCTACTGTAAGAATGTAAAACCCAATGCCTTATCTCATATGTTCACTGAATCAGAGGCTCCATCTCAACCGGACACTATTTTGCAAGCTGGCAATTTTCTGTTAACTCAATCTGATCTGATATCACAGGTCTGAGAGCTTCCTTACCTCAGGGCATGAATCTTCAAGCAAAAGATGGACTCTACTGGCATGAAAATAAGATCTTTGTACCTCAGACCTTGCGCACTGCTATCTTGCAGGTCTGTCATGACTATCCCTTGGCAGGTCACTTTGGGGCATACAAGACCATGGACTTAGTCCAATGACATTTCTGGTGCCCAAACCTGGCTAAAGATTGCAGAAAATATGTCAATTCCTGCTTAACTTGCATCAAGAACAAAAGCGGTAAGAACAAGGCCTGGGGATTGCTAAGACCACTTCCCATTCCTGAGAGGCCTTGGGATATGATTGCAATGGACTTCATTGTTGAGCTTCCCCTCCTGAGGGGTTTTTGGTCCATCTTTGTGGTGGTTGATCGTCTTTCCAAGATGGCACATTTCATTCCTGTGAAAGGGACCCCATCGACAGCAAAAACAGCCAGGATTTTTGTAAAAGAAATTGTAAGGCTACATGAAATTCCCAGTGACATTGTTTTAGATCGTTGCGCATGTGCAAAGTCGCAGACCAAGACGAGCGAGGACTTGGAATGCGAATGCCTTCTTAGCCTTTGTTTGATCTCAACTGCCATGATGCTACACATGTGATCAGTTATAACACCAGTCATTTGACGGTTTCACAGTTTGGTTGAGGGCACAAGCAAATATGACAGTTGCATTGCGGGAATGTAACGTTTTTTTTAAACGGTTAAAGCAGAACTTTACCCATAACAACTTGGTAAAAAAATAATGTTCTTTAGCAAGGAACATATATTCCACATTAATAATTATGCTACCAAAATTAGTATGTACTGTAAATTGCCTACAGCACTGCTTCTGTATCTTCTTGCCGGAGGCTGCCATTTTTCTGAAGCCCAGGGCCCCTGAACAGCAGTAAATCATAAAGTGGAACTAATCCTATTGATGTAATGGTTTAAAAAAACAGTTACATTCCTGGAATGCCGGGATTGCTAACTGTCACATTTGCTTGTATACTCAACCAAACAGTAAAACTGTCAAACGGTTGAATTCATAACTGATCATATGTGCACCCTGGCAGTTGCAGATCAAACAGAAGCTAATTCCTTGGCTGAAAAGAATAGGAGGGTTTAATTCCACTTTAAGGCTGTCAGCAGGTTGGCCTCTACAAACTCGGCAGTGCCTAAAAATGGAGAGCAACTGGGCATGTGCAGAGCAGGGTGAAACAGTGTATTTCTGGATCTTAAACAGTATAGCCACATATTTGATATATGATGTTTTACATAGCTACACCTGCAAAAAAGGCCATCCCGCCTGGCCTACAGCAAAATTACAGCCGGGCGGTGGTTTAATTGTTGTGACTGGACGTCATATGACGTCTGTCACAACATGACACTCGTGGGCGCGCCCCCCCCCCCCCGGAGTGTGCAACGCGGCGATCCGTGGTGCAGTGTGTCCAATCACATCTAATCACAGTGTAAATAGGAAGTGCTGGTTATTGGCATTCCTCTATTCACGCTGACAGCACTTGAGAGACAAAAAGCGGCTCTCCTGACAGGGGGGTCTGAACTGATAATCAGTGCAGTGATTATCCGTACAGCCCCATCAGCGTTACCCACCAATGATGCACACCAGTACCCATCAGTGATGCCTGTCAGTGCCTTCTCATCAGTGCCGTCTATCAGTGCCCATTAATGTCCATCAGTGCTACATATTAGTGCCTCCTCATCAGTGCCCATCAGTGCCTGTCAGTGCAGCCACATCAGCGCACATCAGTGAAGAAAAAATACTTATTCACAAAATTTTATAACAGAAACTAAGAAACTTTTTTTTTCAAAACTTTTTTCGTTTTTTTTGTAGCAAAAAATAATAAACCCAGTGGTGATTCAATACCACCAAAATAAAACTCTATAAAAATGTTGTTTGGGTACAGCGTTACACGACCGCACAGTTGTCATTCAAAATGCGACAGTGCTGAAAGCTGAAAATTTGGCCTGGGCAGGAAGGGGGTAAAAGTGCCAAGTATTGGAGCGGATAAATCAATGGCTTTAGTTTCGCTTTAGCAAGGTTAAAGCTACAGTGTGTAGTTATGACTGCCCTATACATACTGTATGAGTATGCATCTTAAATTATAAACCTTTTATACAGCAGGGGCTGCTGGTAACTGGTTCCCCTATTCCTGCATAGCCAAGCAACAAGCATTCTACACTCGCATTTTGACACGAGAAATTAGTCTCTGAGCTTGGTTTGTTGTTTTATTAAGGGTAATAACATGGATGGGGTAAAGGGATATTGGGAACTTGACCAAAACAATGAATGGGGAAAACCTCCTTCCTATGTACAAACTCCTGAACTGTCCTCCTTTCTGGACCTTGTCAGTCTTGAGTGATCAAAAGCAAAAGTTCCTTGAGGACTAGAAGCTCTCTTTGTAAACTGCATACAGGAGTAGCTCCTCTCCTCTGTAGAACTGCTCCCAGCTCTACTTCCTGCAAAACCTACCAGCCCTCCTTGCTGCTTGTCCACAATACCACCTGGCTGCTCTGAAGATCTCCCAGGGCAAGGGATAGGAAGGGTTAAGCACATTGCTGTCCACCCAAAAGCTTGCTACATGTAGCAGTCTCTCCCCTTCTGAATTGCTGGGTGTGCTGATGTACTCACTCTGTTCTTGCTCCCTGCTTCTCCTAGGCAAGATTCCTCCTCACACTGAGATGCTTGTAAGATCTTTCCAAGTCATCCCGAGCATGGCAGATCCTCCTAGGCCACCAACAGTCTTTTCAGCACTCCATCTTCCATCAAACTCCCCTGCTGACATGCCTCGCCAATATTTAAGGGCTGACCTAGCCACCCTGCCAGGACATTCTGCCTGGGGATTGGCCAGTTCCCTCAAGTATGCAGATCAGTACCTCCTGAACCTCTGCCCACTAACTTCTAGAACCTTTTCCAAACTTGTAGATCCAGGGGGAGGTACCCAGCCTGACTTGCAGTAACCCAACCCAATTTCTGACTCATAAACTAACCATGAGTTAAATTTGCCTACACTTACACTAGTAGCACACTAGAGGGTGCAACATTAGTATGCTTTGTTTTACTGTTAGGTGAATGAAACTTGGGGCAATAATGCAGCCATAAGATTATAAATTTGGGTCAATAATGCAGCCATAAGATTATATTGTAAAAAAATGCAAATGTTCTCTCCAGTTTCATTAACCACCTCTCGTGTGGCCTGCTGCTCATAATAGGCACGAATTCCACTCTCCTCCTCTTTCCCAAGTAACATTTAGTTGCTATAGAGCATGGTTGGAAGGGAGCCTTTTGGTGCCAGATGTTGTCCTATGGCTTAATGGGAGGGATAACTTGGACTTCAGGTGATCATTTCAATGGAGGAATACATCACTGGCCTCTTGTTCCTGCCACTGGCTCTTTGTTCTTCATTATTGCTGCCCAAACTGCACCAACTACTAAGGCCTGGTATGTATTTGAAAGTTGCCTTTTACAGCTGTATGTACTGTCTGACATGAGCCTTGGTACCCTAAGTGCCTCCTAGGCATCGACAGACTTCCTCTTTCTTCCAAAAAATATGCCAAATCCCAGGGTAGGACATAGCAGGAGATTGGGCAGCAGGATTAGGCATGTTCCTAAGTCTGTGGGGGCTTCTTGTCACCTGCCTCAGGCATTAGGCGAGGTTCTGATGTGGAGAAGGCGCACCCAGTGACCGCACTACTTTACCATAGGTGTCTTGCACAGGGCTCAGTCCTATTACTATATCTCTCAATGCTGGCTAGGCCATTTCCTGAGTTTTTCATAATTTACCTTTACATATCTAGGACTGTCCTTTACTAGAGTCACAGACCGTGGTACAATCACTCAGTCTAGTAAGAAATAATTTTACATTTATTATATGTATCTTATATATATATTTTTTTATGTACATCTTTCAGGAAGGGGAGAAGGAAAAGAACCAAGACCAGGACCTGATCCTTATCCCACAGAAGGTCCTGTAACCCCAGATTTGTGCACCAGTGACATTGTGTTTGATGGCATTTCACAAATTAGGGGAGAAATATTCTTCTTTAAAGACCGGTAAGAAAAATCTTTGTAAAGACATTTTCCACAAACATACAGTACATAGTTACATAGTGATCTAGGTGGAAACCAAAAGTCAAAAATAAATTAAAACCCTGCATCTGCAGAACCCTAAATCAGCAGATAATCCAGAAGAAGGTAAAAATCCATTAAAAAGTATGACCGCTCCAACTGGAAAAAAAATCCTTCCTGGTCCCCAGAGGCAATTTGGTACTCCCTGACTTAACATTGCACAGTGCTATGTCTTATAAATATTAACATTTATTACATTTTCTGCATTTATATTATCATTCAACCTTTTTAAAGCAATCGACAAAGTTTGTTAGATTTTCACAACACTTACTGTAAAGTAGCTTTTCTGTATGCCAAGGTTAAATCTTTTTTCTTTTTTGGTGTAAAGAGTGACTGCTTAGAATTTGCAATTAGTTTGAAAGTGAAATATATGGACCATTTATGTACTTATATAAGGTGATTACTGTATAATCCATGGGTGCTCAACCTGTGGCCTTCCAGCTGTTGCAAAATTATAAGTCCCATGAGGCATTGCAAGGCTGATAGTTACAAGCATGACTCCCAAAGGAAAAAAGAGGCATGATGGGACTTGTAGTTCCACAACAGCTGGAGGGCCACAGGTTGAGCGCCCATGACCCCCATGATAGTGTGAGGCCCTGCCACTAGGAAAATAGCTGTAGAAAGGACACAGGGTTTGCACTAATGCATAGTGCGGGACTCCAGAGTATCGATTGTGAGCGGAGGAAACAATTTTTACAACTTTCTCTGGATTTTGGTGTTCCTGGATTGAGCTCTGTAGTTTGGAGATTTCAAAGGGCTTTGAGAGGGTGGAAATCTCCAACTCAATGTCCATGTTTTGCTGAAGGCCATCAGGCATGTCCAGGTGCACATAGCCCTTAAAATGATAGACTTTGGATTAGCTCAGTGCTCCCATTTTCAAACAGGTGTGTGTTCCTGTTAGGGGACAGAGGTACTCTACCCAAGAGACAGCATTCCCTGCTGGAGTAGAGATTTCATGTTGTTCAGGCTAAGAGAGTTGAGGCGGCTAAGCAAGTCAGGGTGACTGGAGAGCTGGGACAACTGGGCAAGTCCAGGAAATTGAGGGAATATGGAAGTCTCAAAGGCCTGGATACTTTCCTAAATGTACATAATATAACTGGGTACTAACATTTATAGGTAAGGTTGATCCAGGGAAAATCCGATTGCCTCTTGGGGGATCAGGAAGGAATTTTTTCCCCTGCTGTAGCAAATTGGATCATGCTCTGCTGGAGTTATTTGCCTTCCTCTGGATCAACTGTGGATAAAGAATTGGGTATATTGAATTGTACGATATTTTTTATTTTATTTATTTATTTTTTTTATGCTTGAACTGGATGGACTTGTGTCTTTTTTCAACCTGACTAACTATGAACTATGAGTGAGAGAGCCTGAGTAGGGATGAGCTTCGAGTTGGAGTCAAACTCATGTTCGACTCGAACATGGGCTGTTCACAAGTTCACCGAACAGCGAACAATTTGGGGTGTTCGCGGCAAATTCGAATGCCGCAGAACACCCTTTAAAAGTCTATGGGAGAAATCAAAAGTGCTAATTTTAAAGGCTTATATGCATGGTATTGTCATAAAAAGTGTTTGGGGACCTGGGTCCTGCCCCAGGGGACTTGGATCAATGCAAAAAAAAGTTTCAAAAACGGCAGTTTTTTTCGGGAGCAGTGATTTTAATAATGCTTAAAGTGAAACAATAAAAGTGTAATATACCTTTAAATTTCATACCTGGGGGCTGTCTATAGTAGGCCTGTAAAGGGGCACATGTTTCCCGTGTTTAGAACAGTCTGACAGCAAAATGACATTTCAAAGGAAAAAAAGTCATTTAAAACTACTCGTGGCCCCGCCCCCCGTTATTTAAGAACCGTCAGAAGCGGAGAAGCGTCACACAGCGGGAGCCTCCCTCCATGCTGTCATGGATGCGGAGCGGCCCGAAAAGAAGATGAAGAGAAGAAGATGAAGAGAAGAAGATGAAGAGAAGAGTGGGAGCCTCCCTCCATGCCATCATGGATGCGGAGCGGCCCGAGGAGAAGAAGGGAAGAAGACGCCGACGCTGCGGAGGAGATGCTGGACGAGAACACCGGAGGAAGAACCAGAAGAAGATGAAGGAAGATAGAAGATAGAAGAAAGAAGAAGCATTTAAATAAAGGAATTGTCAAAAACTGTCTCTTGTCATTTTTAACATTTTTGACAGTTTTTTTAGTGAAATGGTAGGGGTACTTTTGTACCCCCTTACCATTTCACACAGGGGGGAGGGCCGGGATCTGGGGGTCCCCTTGTTAAAGGGGGCTTCCAGATTCCGATAAGCCCCCCGCCCGCAGACCCCCACAACCACCGGCCAGGGTTGTGGGGATGAGGCCCTTGTCTTCATCAACATGGGGACAAGGTGTTTTGGGGGGCTACCCCAAAGCACCCTCCCAATGTTGAGGTCATGTGGCCTGGTACGGTTCAGGAGGGGGGGGCGCTCTCTCGTCCCCCCTCTTTTCCTGCGGCCTGCCAGGTTGTGTGCTCGGATAAGGGTCTGGTATGGGTTTGTGGGGGGACCCCACGCCGTTTTTAAAAAATTTTTTGCCGCGGGGTTCCCCTTAATATCCATACCAGACCTGAAGGGCCTGGTATGGAATTTAGGGGGACCCCCACGTCATTTTTTTTTAAATTTTGGTTTGGGGTCCCCCTGTGGGGAATTCCCATGCCGTTTTTATCAATGAACTTCTATGTGTATTGTCGGACCGGCAATTCATTAATAGCCGCGAGTAGTTTTAAATGACTTTTTTTCCTTTGAAATGTCATTTTGCTGTTAGACTGTTCTAAACACGGGAAACATGCGCCCCTTTACAGGCATACTATAGACACCCCCCAGATATGAAATTTAAAGGGATATTACACTTTTATTGTTTCACTTTAAGCATTATTAAAATCACTGCTCCCGAAAAAACGGCCGTTTTTAAAACTTTTTTTTGCATTGATCCATGTCCCCTGGGGCAGGACCCAGGTCCCCAAACACTTTTTATGACAATAACTTGCATATAAGCCTTTAAAATTAGCACTTTTGATTATTCATGTTCGTGTCCCATAGACTTTAACGGTGTTCGCGTGTTCGAACAAATTTTTTGCCTGTTCGCATGTTCTGGTGCGAACCGAACAGGGGGGTGTTCGGCTCATCCCTAAGCCTGAGGTGGCAGGAGAGTCCCTATTGAGAAGCCAGGAGTGGGCCCGTACAGCTGGAGCTGTAAGTACAAGCTGAGTGAGCCAGGACAGCCCAGAAAGCCAGGAGAGCAAGGTGAGGAAGTCTGAGGGACCAGAGACCAGGACAGCGGTGCTGTGGAAGATAGCTGGGTGGCTTGGTAGTTTTCATTACTTTTTGCTGCTGAAAATCCTGTGTGGGCAACTGTTTGTTGACTTCACTTTTGATTCAATATAAGTAGGCTGGCAAGCCTAAAACCACAGTTCAGCATTAAAACCCACAGTATGGACTGAAAACAAACACATCTACCATTGAGCTAAATTTCCCAATATCACACCCCTCTTATACACTTCTTCTCAGCCTCTGTCCGCCTACTGCCCTGTGATTTGACACAAAGGGAGTCTGTCAGCAGATCCCGGCCAATCATTCGTGGCTGGGACCTGCTGATCGGCTGTGTCGAATCACAGCTCAGAGCCCTGTGTTGACAGTCAACACATGGCTCTGTACAGAGGGAATGATCGCTTTGTTTTTTTTCCCTACAAAGCAGGTCGCTCTGTTGTAAAAATCAGCACACATTACACATTGTTAGGCACACAGTTAACCCCTTGATTGCCCCTAGATGTTAACCCCTTCTAAGCCAGTGTCATTAGTACATTGACAATGCATATTATTAGCATTGATCACTGTATTAGTGTCACTGGAGATGTCAGTGGCAGTTAGTCAGTTCCCACAAAGTGTCAGATTGTCCGCCGTACTATCACAGTCCCACTAAAAGTCGCTGATCACCTCCATTACTAGTATAACAACTATAACTTTCACGCAAACCAATTAATATACACTTATTGGGATTTTTTTCCAAAGACATGTAGCAGAATACATTTTAGCCTAAATTTATGAAGTAATTAGATTTGTTTTTAAATGTTTTTATGGAATATGTTTTATAGCAGAAAGTAAAAAAATATTTTTCTTTCAAAATGTTTGGTCTTTTTTACGTTTATATAATAAAAAATAAAAAACCTAGTGGAGATCAAAAACCACCAAAAGAAAGCTCTATTTGTGTAGAAAAAAATGGTATAAAATTCATTTGGGTACAGTGTTGCATGACTGCACTATTGCTAGTTAAATTAGTGCAGTGTCATATAGCAAAAAATGACCTGGTCAAAGGAGTAAAATCTTCTGGAGCGGTTAAAGAGTTCAACATAAAGGCTAGTACATAGGGGTTAAAAGGGCCAACATTACACTTGCTGAAGCTCCCCTCCAAAATCATGGGACATCTTCCAATAGTAATATGATAAATAGACACCAGAGGGCAGAATCTAAATGTAGTGTTTATTATAGAAAAAAAATATATTATTACACTCTACATCAATGAACCTTTTTATATATTCTTTTATTTTGATTTATTTATGCACATTGACATTACCGCTGTACCTAATATTGCTCACATGTTTTTGTTATATTGCATTTTTATCTTTTTATGTATTTGGATGGTGCTTGGCGTTCTCAATGGTTTGTTTATAAGACAATATCATTACAACACTTAGTGTTTGCATTTTGGCTGTATTATTCTATTTTTTTATAAATTCCATTTTATTAAGTTTTGTAAAATTGAAAAAAGAACCAAGACAGTTTACAAGACACACCCATCAACAATAGACAGACTGAGAACTAACTGCGCTTCATCCCCTCCCACACCACCCTCAAAATCGTTCACAGGGTTAAAGACAATGTATTAAAGCAGTTGAAAACCCTTACACACCATTTTTACTTACAGGTAGGCCTATAATAAGGTACTGGGAATATCTATAATAAGGTACCGGAAATATCTCCTAAACCTGTGCGGTTTAGGAGACATTTACCATATATGCTTGTGCCGATATTATCGGCGCATACGCACTAAAGAGGGGGCACGATTGTGCCATTTCTATAGGGCCCGTGCTGTGACTATCAGCTCCCGCACGCACGCTCGGTAGTGGCATCCTGCGACTCTGGGCAGTCACAGAGCCAGAGTCCACGGCCCAGAAGGAAGAGGGGTGAAGATGGATGCGGCCACCAGCAGGGACCTCGGCTTCGTTTGCAGGTAAGTGCAACATAATTGGCTAGTATGCGATGCATACTAGCCCATTATGGCTTTTACATTGCAGGGGAATGAAGAGGAAGTAAAACTCATCAGGGTCTTTAAAGAATATGTTACCCTAACATTCATATTCCTGATATGTGCCTGCTGTACCATGTACCATACTTATATAACAAATGTATTGATTCCTTTGTGTGAAATACCTGGTGTTACTTCCCTCTGCTTTCCTATTAAATACTGACAACACTAGGCATGAGAGCACAGCGTGGTGAGTTTTCTGGATATGCTGGGAACTTAGCCTGCTCTCCTCCAATGACATAACCCCCCCCCCCCCCCACACACACAGCCATTTGCCAGGAAGACCAGTGTACTGCTGTTTCTCCTCCCCTAGCTCTCTGAGCTCCTCATGCAGCTGAGAACAAAGGGTATGTGATCGCTTATAAAAAGAAAAACAATTATTTATAATGTTTTTTTATATGGCTTTTATTTCTATTTTTAATTGCATGGGTTATGTTACAAGGTGAGGGTTCACATATACTTTAAGCATTCCAAGTGTCCCTTAATTGTTTAAAGCCCCTCCACAGTATGTATACTTTGGGCGGGTAGCCCTGCTGCGCCAGATCACATACTGTACATGGACGTGATCCGGTATTTCCAGGTATAGGGGGCCTGCACACTCCCCACCCGAACTGTGCTGTCATTTGGTATAACACAAGTTGATCAGCAGGTCCCGGACATTGATTTATAGCCGGGACTTGCTGGCTTAGCAAATCACAGCACAGAGCCCTGTGTTTTCCTAACAACACAGGGCTCTTGTACAGAGAGCAGAAAAGCAGGGAGAAAAATCAGCCACATCTCTTAGTAAAAGCAGCACATATTGCACATATTACACTTGTTAGGCACACAGTTAACCCTTTCATTGCCCCTAGATGTTAACCCCCCTTCCCAGCTAGTGTCATTAGTACAGTGACAGTGTATAGTTATATTACTGATCACTGTATTAGTGTCACTGCTATTGTCAGTATCAGTTAGTCAGTTTCTCCCAGTGTCAGATTGGCCGGCGCAGTCCCACTATAAGTCACTGATCACCGCCATTACTAGTATAAAAAAAAAATATTTCAGTATATATACTATAGTTTGTAGACGCTATAACTTTCACACAAACTAAAATATACTTATTTTGATTTTTTTTAACCAACAACATGTAGTAGAATACACTTTGGCCTAAATTTATGAAGAAATTAGATTTTTTTTTATTTCTTATTGGATATGTTTCATAACAGAGAGTAGAAAATATAATCATTTTTAAAAAAATGTCGGCCTTTTTTTTAATTTATATAATAAAAAATAATAAATAAAAAAATATATAAATAATATAAGAAAAAAAACAGTGGTGATCAAATACCACCAAAAGAAAAATGTGAAAAATTATATAACTTTAATTTGTGTACAGTGTTACATGGCCGCGCAATTGCCAGTTAAAATAGCACAAAAAATGCTCTGGTCATGAAGGGATTAAAACCTTCCAGAGATTAAGTTGTTAAAGCATAACATGTCAGTACATTCAGATCATAAGCACTACTCAAAGTAATACAAGCTAGAGGGGCAATCTTCTAGTTACACAACAGCAGAGGACAAGTCCCATAATAGGCAATGAGATGAAGCCCTGAGGGAACAAATACGAGGTGGGAATTTGAGTTGGATGAAGAGGGATCAAGGTATGGTGGGGGCTTCCCAAACACCCAATTAAAAAGAAAATAAAGATTCAAGCCAGAACCACAGTATCAGAGTTCTCCAGCCACGGGGACCACACCTTCCCAAGTTTAAACAGATATTCTCTGCTATTATACGTGGCCTTGTACAAGGAAAGAGCAGCATTTACAATAGACTTCGTCTCTCTAGAGATGCTCAATTGGGTTTAAGTCAGGGCTCTGGCTGGGTCATTCAAGAACAGTCACGGAGTTGTTGTGAAGCCACTCCTTCGTTATTTTAGCTGTGTGCTTAGGGTCATTGTCTTGTTGGAAGGTAAACCTTCGGCCCAGGCTGAGGTCCTGAGCACTCTGGAGAAGGTTTTCGTCCAGGATATCCCTGTACCCAGAGGACTCAGAATCAAATGGCTCTGCAAACTTACGCTGCATGGCCTCCCTGATTCTGTAAAGCCTGCGAAAGGACCCTAGGAATTGTGGTATCAAGGAGAGGGATCATTACTGGCTGGGAATTCTTCTTGATCCACATAACAAGGGTAAAGCATCCACTGGGTTACTGGGTCTTGAGGATGGACCACTGGCCAGAACTTGCTTAATATGCAATTGAGCTACTGGCCTGTCCTGCATCCAGCGTGCTTTCTGAACGCACATTCAGTGCTGCTGGAGGGTTTATAACTGATCCACAGACTCCATTGACAGGCTCACATTTATAAGAATGAATCAGTCCTAGATCAGCAGTGATCAAGCACCTGATGCTGATGTACCTGATTGAATTTGCTATGGATCTGGGATCCTTTGAAGACTGCCTATGCTGCCTATCCTATTCCTCCTTAATCTTGATGATGCTAGCTTCCAACAATATTTTTGGTTTAGGGCACCACCACCACCACCCAAGGCCCAATTTTTTTGCCCCTGTTGAACAGGGGCACGTTTTTACAATTTTTGATATAATATTTCACATCAGGGTGCGTTCCTGCGCCCAACAATAGTAACTGTGAGGGCTTACAGTGTTCTAGCACCACCAAAACCAAAGGCCCAATTTTTCTGCCCCTGTTTAACAGGGGCATGTGATTACAATTTTTAAAATAATAGTTAAGCAGCGCCCATTCCTGTGCCCAACAATAGTAACTGTGAGGGGTTACAGTGTTCTGGCGCCACCAAAACCAAAGGCCCAATTTTTCTGCCTCTGTTTAACAGGGGCATGTAATTACAATTTTTGATATAATATTTCACAGCATGGCCCGTTCCTGAGCCCAACAAGAGTAACTGTGAGGGGTTACAGTGTTCTGGCACCACCAACAACTAAGGCCCAGTTTTTCTGCAGAGTATATAGTGCAGTCTGTATAGTATATATACTACTGTTCAGAGTATATAGTGCCTGGGGGCATGGGGGACC
Organism: Lithobates septentrionalis; assembly: GCA_037952835.1. Lineage (NCBI taxonomy): Eukaryota > Metazoa > Chordata > Amphibia > Anura > Ranidae > Lithobates > Lithobates septentrionalis. The sequence goes on along the minus strand of JBBDGP010000158.1, from coordinate 16,406,447 downwards.
CCCACGCAATGGGGGTCCAACAATTTTTTACATTTTGGTGTGGGGTTCCCCTTAATATCCCGGCTCCCTGATAATGCTGGCTTGCTTCTGCAATTTGTGAACATAAGTGCAATTTTGAACTAAAGTGGAGTGTTAATAACCAGGAGTTGTGCTTTTGACTGCTTGTGCTTGCAAGTTTTTTTGGGGTTTTTTTTCCTCCTTTAATTGATGTTTGCTATCAGTTTTTAAAATACCTTTTTTTCCCTCCTTTTTCTGGCACTTTTTTTCCCACTGCTAATTAAGGGGAGTGGTTAATTGTTTACAGGTGTATATACAGTATCTCACAAAAGTGAATACACCCCTCACATTTTTGTAAATATTTTATTATATCTTTTCATGTGACAACACTGAAGAATTGACACTTTGCTACAATGTAAAGTAGTGAATGTACAGCTTGTATAACAGTGTAAATTTGCTGTCCCCTCAAAATAACTCAACACACAGCCATTAATGTCTAAACTGCTGACAACAAAAGTGAGTACACCCCTAAGTGAAAATGTCCAAATTGGGCCCAAAGTGTCAATATTTTGTGTGGCCAGCATTATTTTCAAGCAATGCCATAACCCTCTTGGGCATGGAATTCACCAGAGATTCACAGGTTCCTACTGGAGTACTCCACGATGACATCACGGAGCTGGTGGATGTTAGACACCTTGCGCTCCTCCAACTTCCATTTGAGGATGCCCTACAGATGCTCAATAGGGTTTAGGTCTGGAGACATGCTTGGCCAGTCCATCACCTGTACCCTCAGCTTCTTTAGCAAGGCAGTGGTCATCTTGGAGGTGTGTTTTGGGTCGTTATTATTTCGGAATACTGCACAGTCTCCGAAGGGAGGGGATCATGCTCTGCTTCAGTATGTCACAGTACATGTTGGCATTCATGGTTCATGGTTTCCTCAAAGAACTGTAGCTCCCCAGTGCCAGCAGCACTCATGCAGCCTCAGATTATGACATTCCCACCACCATGCTTGACTGTAGGCAAAACACACTTGTCTTTGTAATCCTCACCTGGTTGCTGCCACACACGCTTGACACCATCTGAACCAAATAAGTTTATCTTGCTCTTATCAGACCACAGGACATGGTTCCAGTAATCCATGTCCTTAGTCTGCTTGTCTTCAGCAAACTGTTTGCAGGCTTTCTTGTGCGTCATCTTTAGGAGAAGCTTCCTTCTGGAAACACAGCCATGCCGACCAATTTAATGCAGAGTGCAGCATATGGTCTGAGCACTGACAGGCTGACCCCCCACCTCTTCAACCTCTGCAGCAATGCTGGCAGCACTCATACGTTTTTTTCCCAAAGACAACCTCTGGATATGATGCTGAGCATGTGCATTCAACTTCTTTGGTTGACCATGGTGAGGCCTGTTCTGAGTGGAACCTGTCCTGTTAAACCGATGTATGGTCTCAACCACCGTGCTGCAGCTCAGTTTCAGGGTCTTGGCAATCTTCTTATAACCTAGGCCATTTTTATGTAGAGCAACAATTATTTTTTTCAGATCCTTAGAGAGTTCTTTGCCATGAGGTGCCATGTTGAACTTCCAGTGATCAGTATGAGAGAGTGAAAGCGATAACACCAAATTTAACACACCTGCTCCCCATTCACACATGAGACCTTGTAACACTAACGAGTCACATGACACCGGGAAGGGAAAATGGCTAATTGTGCCCAATGTGGACATTTTTACTTAGGGGTGTACTCACTTTTGTTGCCAGCGGTTTAGACATAAATGGCTGTGTGTTGAGTTATTTTGAGGGGACAGCAAATTTACACTGTTTCACAGGCTGTACACTCACTACTTTACATTGTAGCAAAGTGTCATTTCTTCAGTGTTATCACATGAAAAGATGTAATAAAATATTTACAAAAATGTGAGGCGTGTACTCACTTTTGTGAGATACTGTAAGTGTCTATACAAACTCCAATAGGAGTTGGCTCTCTGTTAATGCTGGCTTGCTTCTGCAATTTGTGACAGTAAGTGCAATTTTGAACTAAAGTGGAGAGTTAATAACCAGGAGTTGAAAACAGGAGTTAAGACAGGAGTCTTCTAACCTGTAAGTAACATCTTAAATTTCATATAAGCAATTATATTGTAACTGGGAAATGAGTGCTAGCAGGGTTTAAGTTTTGCTCAGTGCACAGTGTGCCACATGTATGCAAAATTGGTGCAACAGCTCCAGGATGGATACCGCTGTGACAGATGTGAGCGGGTTGCCCTTCTGGAAGCTCGTATTAGAGATCTGGAGGAGCAAGTTGCAACACTGGGCAGAAAGGACAACCTTGAAAGGGGTCCTCGGCTCACTGAGCAGGTGGTCAGTAGGGATGGGCTTTATGTTCGGGTCAAACACGAGTTCGACTCGAACATTGGCTGTTCGCCGAACAGCGAACAATCTGGGGTGTTCGCGGCAAATTCGAAAGCCGCGGAACACCCTTTAAAAGTCTATGGGAGAAATCAAAAGTGCTAATTTTAAAGGCTTATATGCATGGTATTGTCATAAAAAGTTTTGGGGACCTGGGTCCTGCCCCAGGGGACATGTATCAATGCAAAAAAAGTTTTAAAAACTGACGTTTTTTCGGGAGCAGTGATTTTAATAATGCTTAAAGTGAAACAATAAAAGTGTAATATTCCTTTAAATTTCGTACCTGGGGGTGTCTATAGTATGCCTGTAAAGGGACGCATGTTTCCTTTGTTTAGAACAGTCTGACAGCAAAATGACATTTCTAAAGGAAAAAAAGTCATGTAAAACTACTATCGCTAGCACCGATAATAATGAATTGTCGCTCCGGCAATACACATAAAAGTTCATTGATAAAAACGGCATGGAATTTCCCCACAGGGGAACCTCGAACCAAAATAAAAAAAAAAATGCGTGGGGGTCCCCCTAAATTCCATACCAGGCCCTTTAGGTCTGGTATAGATATTAAGGGAAACCCCGCGCCAAAAGTTTTTTAAAAATGGCGTGGGGGTCCCCCTCAAAATTCATACCAGACCCTTCAGGTCTGGTATTGATTTTAAGGGGAACCCCGCACCAAAATTTAAAAAAAATGGTGTGAGGTCCCCCCAAAAATCCATACCAGACCCTTATCGGAGCACGCAACCTGGCAGGCCACAGGAAAAAGGGGGGGCGAGAGAGTGCCCCCTCCTCCTGAACTGTACCAGGCCACATGCCCTCAACATTGGGAGGGTGCTTTGGGGTAGCCCCCCAAAGCACCTTGTCCCCATGTTAATGGGGAGAAGGGCCTCATCCCCACAACCCTTGCCCAGTGGTTATGGGGGTCTGCGGGCGGGGGGCTTATCAGAATCTGGAAGCCCCCTTTAACAAGGGGACCCCCAGATCCCGACCCCCCCATGTGAAGTGGTAATGGTTTCACAAAAAAAGTGTCAAAAAGGTTAAAAAACACAAGAGACAGTTTTTGACAAGTCCTTTATTAATTTCTTCTTCTTTCATCTTCTTTCTTCTGGTCTTCCTTCGGTGTTCTTCTTCTCCATCTTCTATCTTCTTGTTCTTCTTCTCCATCTTCTTCTTCCTCCGCTCTTCTCGTCCCGCATCTTCCTCCGGCTTCTTCTCTGCTCCGTCCGCACGATCCGCCTCAGTGGGAGTCTTCCGCCGTGTGACGCTTCGGTTCTTCTGACACTTCTTATATAATGGAGGGCGGGGCCACTCGGTGACCCCACCCTCCTCTGATGCACTGGGACTTTAGGGGGACTTCCCTATGGCTTTCCCCGTGTTGTCAGAAGGGAGCGGGGTCACCCGGTTACATAAACGGGTGACCCCGCCCCCTGTGACAACACAGGAAAAGCCATAGGGAAGTTCCCGTGAAGTCCCCGTGCGTCAGAGGAGAGCGGGGTCACCGAGTGGCCATGGGGCATGGCCCGTTCCTGAGCCCAACAAGAGTAACTGTGAGGGGGTTACAGTGTTCTGGCACCACCAACAACTAAGGCCCAGTTTTTCTGCAGAGTATATAGTGCAGTCTGTATAGTATATATACTACTGTTCAGAGTATATAGTGCCTGGGGGCCTGGGGGACCCCCACGCCATTTTTTTTACATTTTGGTGTGGGGTTCCCCTTAATATCCTGGCTCCCTGATAATGCTGGCTTGCTTCTGCAATTTGTGAACATAAGTGCAATTTTGAACTAAAGTGGAGAGTTAATAACCAGGAGTTGTGCTTTTGACTGCTTGTGATTGCAAGTTTTTTGGGGTTTTTTTTTTTCCTCCTTTATTTGATGTTTGCTATCAGTTTTTAAAATACCTTTTTTCCCTCCTTTTTCTGGCACTTTTTTTTCCCACTGCTAATTAAGGGGAGTGGTTAATTGTTTACAGGTGTATATACAGTATCTCACAAAAGTGAATACACCCCTCACATTTTTGTAAATATTTTATTATATCTTTTCATGTGACAACACTGAAGAATTGACACTTTGCTACACTGTAAAGTAGTGAGTGTACAGCTTGTATAATGCCCCGTACACACGGTCGGACTTTGTTCGGACATTCCGACAACAAAATCCTAGGATTTTTTCCGACGGATGTTGGCTCAAACTTGTCTTGCATACACACGGTCACACAAAGTTGTCGGAAAATCCGATCGTTCTGAACGCGGTGACGTAAAACACGTACGTCGGGACTATAAACGGGGCAGTGGCCAATAGCTTTCATCTCTTTATTTATTCTGAGCATGCGTGGCACTTTGTCCATCGGATTTGTGTACACACGGATTTTGTTGTCGGAAAATTTTATATCCTGCTCTCAAACTTTGTGTGTCGGAAAATCTGATGGAAAATGTGTGATGGAGCCTACACACGGTCGGAATTTCCGACAACAAGGTCCTATCACACATTTTCCGTCGGAAAATCCGACCGTGTGTACGGGGCATAACAGTGTAAATTTGCTGTCCCCTCAAAATAACTCAACACACAGCCATTAATTTCTAAACTGCTGACAACAAAAGTGAGTACACTCCTAAGTGAAAATGTCCAAATTGGGCCCAAAGTGTCAATATTTTGTGTGGCCAGCATTATTTTCCAGCAATGCCATAACCCTCTTGGTCATGGAGTTCACCAGAGATTCACAGGTTCCAACTGGAGTCCTCCACGATGACATCACGGAGCTGGTGGATGTTAGACACCTTGCGCTCCTCCATTTGAGGATGCCCTACAGATGCTCAATAGGGTTTAGGTCTGGAGACATGCTTGGCCAGTCCATCACCTTTACCCTCAGCCTCTTTAGCAAGGCAGTGGTCATCTTGGAGGTGTGTTTGGGGTCGTTATTATTTCGGAATACTGCACAGTCTCCGAAGGGAGGGGGTCATGCTCTGCTTCAGTATGTCACAGTACATGTTGGCATTCATGGTTCATGGTTCCCTCAAAGAACTGTAGCTCCCCAGTGCCAGCAGCACTCATGCAGGTGGCACATGGTTCCAGTAATCCATGTCCTTAGTCTGCTTGTCTTCAGCAAACAGTTTGCAGGCTTTCTTGTGCATCATCTTTAGGAGAAGCTTCCTTCTGGGAACACAGCCATGCAGACCAATTTAATGCAGAGTGCAGTGTATGGTCTGAGCACTGACAGGCTGACCCCCCACCTCTCCAACCTCTGCAGCAATGCTGGCAGCACTCATATGTTTTTTTTCCCAAAGACAACCTCTGGATATGAGGCTGAGCATGTGCACTCAACTTCTTTGGTTGACCATGGTGAGGCCTGTTCTGAGTGGAACCTGTCCTGTTAAACCGATGTATGGTCTCAACCACCGTGCTGCAGCTCAGTTTCAGGGTCTTGGCAATCTTCTTATAACCTAGGCCATCTTTATGTAGAGCAACAATTATTTTTTTCAGATCCTTAGACAGTTCTTTGCCATGAGGTGCCACGTTGAACTTCCAGTGATCAGTATGAGAGAGTGAAAGCGATAACACCAAATTTACCACACCTGCTCCCCATTCACACCTGAGACCTTGTAACACTAACGAGTCACATGACACCGGGAAGGGAAAATGGCTAATTGTGCCCAATGTGGACATTACTTAGGGGTGTACTCACTTTTGTTGCCAGCAGTTTAGACATTAATGGCTGTGTGTTGAGTTATTTTGAGGGGACAGCAAATTTACACTGTTTCACAGGCTGTAGACTCACTACTTTACATTGTAGCAAAGTGTCATTTCTTCAGTGTTATCACATGTAAAGATGTAATAAAATATTTACAAAAATGTGAGGGGTGTACTCACTTTTGTGAGATACTGTAAGTGTCTAAACAAACAAAAAGGAGTTGGCTCTCTGTTAATGTTGGCTTGCTTCTGCAATTTGTGACAGTAAGTGCAATTTTGAACTAAAGTGGAGAGTTAATAACCAGGAGTTGAAATCAGGAGTTAAGACAGGAGTCTTCTAACCTGTAAGTAACATCTTAAACTTCATATAAGCAATTATATTGTAACTGGGAAATGAGTGCTAGCAGGGTTGAAGGTGTTGCTCAGTGCAGTGTGCCACATGTATGCAAAATTGGTGCAACCTTGAAAGGGGTCCTCGGCTCACTGAGCAGGTGGTCAGTAGGGATGGGCTTTATGTTCGGGTCGAACACGAGTTCGACTCGAACATTGGCTGTTCGCCGAACAGCGAACAATCTGGGCTGTTCGCGGCAAATTCGAAAGCCGCGGAACACCCTTTAAAAGTCTATGGGAGAAATCAAAAGTGCTAATTTTAAAGGCTTATATGCATGGTATTGTCATAAAAAGTGTTTGGGGACCTGGGTCCTGCCCCAGGGGACATGTATCAATGCAAAAAAAGTTTTAAAAACAGACGTTTTTTTGGGAGCAGTGATTTTAATAATGCTTAAAGTGAAACAATAAAAGTGTAATATTCCTTTAAATTTTGTACCTGGGGGTGTCTATAGTATGCCTGTAAAGGGGCGCATGTTTCCTGTGTTTAGAACAGTCTGACAGCAAAATGACATTTCTAAAGGAAAAAAAGTCATGTAAAACTACTATCGCTAGCACCGGTAATAATGAATTGTCGCTCCGGCAATGCACATAAAAGTTCATTGATAAAAACGGCATGGAATTTCCCCACAAGGGAACCTCAAACCAAAATTAAAAAAAAATGTGTGGGGGTCCCCCTAAATTCCATACCAGGCCCTTCGGGTCTGGTATAGATATTAAGGGAAACCCCGCGCCAAAATAAAAAAAAATGACGTGGGGGTCCCCCCAAAAATCCATACCAGACCCTTATCGGAGCACGTAACCTGGCAGGCCGCAGGAAAAAGGGGGGACGAGAGAGTGCCCCCTCCTCCTGAACTGTACCAGGCCACATGCCCTCAAAATTGGGAGGGTGCTTTGGGGTAGCCCCCCAAAGCACCTTGTCCCCATGTTGATGGGGAGAAGGGCCTCATCCCCACAACCCTTGCCCGGTGGTTATGGGGGTCTGCGGGCAGGGGGCTTATCGGAATCTGGAAGCCCCCTTTAACAAGGGGACCCCCAGATCCCGGCCCCCCCATGTGAATTGGTAATGGGGTCTTTCATCTTCTTTCTTCTGGTCTTCCTTCGGTGTTCTTCTTCTTCCTCCATCTTCTTCTTCTCCATCTTCTTGTTCTTCATCTTCCTCCGGCTTCTTCTCTGCTCCGTCCGCACGATCCGCCTCAGTGGGAGTCTTCCGCCATGTGACGCTTCGGTTCTTCTGACACTTCTTATATAACGGAGGGTGGGGCCACTCGGTGGCCCCGCCCTCCTCTGATGCACTGGGACTTCACGGGGACTTCCCTATGGCTTTCCCCGTGTTGTCAGAAGGGATCGGGGTCACCCGGTTACGTAAACGGGTGACTCTGCCCCCCTGTGACAACACGGGAAAAGCCATAGGGAAGATCCCGTGAAGTCACCGTGCGTCAGAGGAGGGCGGGGTCACCGAGTGGCCCGCCCTCCATTATTTAAGAAGTGTCAGAAGAACCGAAGCGTCACACGGCGGAAGACTCCCACTGAGGCGGATCGTGCGGACGGAGCAGAGAAGAAGCGGAGGAAGAAGAAGATGGAGAAGAAGAACAAGAAGTTGGAGAAGAAGAAGATGGAGGAAGAAGAAGAACACCGAAGGAAGACCAGAAGAAAGAAGATGAAAGAAGAAGAAATTAATAAAGGACTTGTCAAAAACTGTCTCTTGTGTTTTTTAACATATTTTTTGTGAAATTGCAGGGGTACATTTGTACCCCATTACCTATTCACATGGGGGGGCAGGATCTGGGGGTCCCCTTGTTAAAGGGGGCTTCCAGATTCCGATAAGCACCCCCGCCCGCAGACCCCCATAACCCTATGGTTTTCCCCGTGTTGTCAGAAGGGAGCGGGGTCACCCGGTTACGTAAACAGGTGACCCCACCCCCCGTGACAACACGGGAAAAGCCATAGGGAAGTTCCTGTGAAGTCCCTGTGCGTCAGAGGAGGGTGGGGTCACCGGGTGGCCCCGCCCTCCGTTATATAAGAAGTGTCAGAAGAACCAAAGCGTCACACGGCGGAAGACTCCAACTGAGGCGGATCGTGCAGACTGAGCGAAGAAGAAGCCGGAGGAAGATGCGGGAGTGTCATGAAAGGCGTCCTGTTAGCACAACCGTCGGCGGAAGATCGGTTAGCAGAACCACTGTTGGTAGAGCCAGAGGACGCGTTCGGAGGTGCGTTGGTGCGAACGGACGCGGGCGGGTGCGCGTTCGTACGAACGGGGGTACGCGGGTGCACGATGGTACGAACGGGCACGTACGGTCGGTACACGGGCGTGCACGAGTGCACGCGGATGCGCACGAACGTGCTGTGTGACAGCGTTTGGCGCCATTAGGCCTATTTAAAGGAGTCTGTCAGCACACTTTCTTGCTGTCCGGTCTACAGCGTTCCCTGTGACCCTAAGCTACCTGAATACCTGCCTACCTGCTTCCTGTTACCCGGCCTGTTCCTGACTATTCCTGTTTGCTGCCCGTCCTTGACCCCGGCTCGTTTGACTACTCTCCTGCCTCCTCCTTCGGTTATCTATTACCTGCCTGTTGCCAACCCGGACTGTATCTTGACTATTCTCCTGCCTCCGTTTGGTACCTACCTGCCCGCCAGTGTTCCTGCCATAGTTCAGGTGCACCTTCCTACAGCCTGCTGTTCCAGTTCTTCAGCCAAGCTACAGAACACCTCCCTGCTGCCTGCTGTTCCAGAGTTCCTGCCTGCTACAGTGCTTCTCCTCACGGCCAGTGGTTCCAGTGTTCCAGACAGTTATCCGGTGTCTCCTCTTACAGTCTCCTGTTCCGGTGTTCCAGTTGAACTTCAGAGACATCTGCCACTTGCCAGGCACTTGTGGCCCCCTGCGCTCTTGAGTCCCTGTTTCCTCTATCAGGGGTTCTTGAACCAGAGGCACACGAGAGGCCATTCCCTGCATTCTGGGCTCCGCCACTAGGTACGTGACAGTACCGGACAGCCATGTCCGAGCCCACGCAGGGAGCCTCTCCCATGGACGAGCTTTGCCGCCACCTTGCTGGACTTACCCAAGCAGTAAAGAGCCTACAAGAGGGCTATACCCAACTGGAAGGCCGAGTTCAAGCTTTAGCAGCTTCTTCACCTCCTGCTTCCGTGACTCCTGCTGCACCCTCAGTGGTGATGATGCCGCCTGAACCCAGGGTCCCCACGCCTGAAAGATTTTCGGGCAACCGGAGTAAATTCAGGACTTTTCGTAATTCATGTGAACTCTTTTTTGCTCTTCAGCCAAGGACCTTCTCTCTGGAGGCTACTAAAGTGGGGTTCGTGATCTCGCTGTTGTCAGGCGAGCCCCAGTCCTGGGCCCATCGTCTTCTAGAAAAGAAGGATGTTTCACTTGACACCTTAAATTACTTCTTTCAGGCCATGTCATGGCTATATGAGGATCCTCAATTAACAGCCACTGCAGAGGCAGCCCTGCATACTCTACAACAAGGCCGCAGGCCTGTGGAGGACTACGTGTCGGAATTCAGACGTTGGAGCTCCGACACGAACTGGAATAATGCTGCCTTACGGTACCAGTTCCGTATGGGCCTTTCAGAATCTCTAAAAGATGAACTAGCCCGAGTGGGCATCCCAGAGACTCTAGTGGGGCTCATAGATCTCTCTATCCAGATAGACAGACGCCTGAGGGAATGGCGTATGGAGCGATCCTCTGGTCCTTCTCGTCCTGTCTGGATGTTGCCCCGTGTGCCTAGTTCTTCCCAATCTGCTTCACCAGCTTCAACCACCGTTACCTCAGACATCCCAGAACCGATGCAGTTGGGCCTCTTACGCCCTTCGCTTATGCCTGAAGAGCGTCAACGCCGTCGGGCTGGTAACCTGTGCATGTACTGCGGGGAATCTGGACACTTTGTACGGACATGCCCGGCGAAGCTCCGTAAGTGCTTTTCTATTTCTCCCGCTCTTACCCCTGCTGTACTGAATGACGTTTCTCATCTGGCTGTTCCGATTTTCTTACAGCTCCCAGGAGGGAATTTACAAACCAGCGCTATCATTGATTCCGGGGCCTGCAGCAGTTTCATAGACTTGTCCCTTGCCTCCAGACATCACATTCCCCTTCGGCCCAGAGTGAAAGGACTTTCTGTATATTTGGCCGATGGCTCTAACCTCAAATCAGGGCCAGTAACTCAGGAGACTGTACCTCTGCATACCACCATTGCCGGCACTCATCAAGAGCTACTCAGTCTAGATGTCATCGAGTCTCCTCTATTTCCCATCATACTAGGCATGCCATGGCTAAAGGCACATAATCCGCAAATTGATTGGACCTCAGGGAAGATTGAGTTTGTATCCTCTTACTGCCAGCAACACTGTCTACCAGAAGTCACCGATGCCCCGTCTTCCCTACTCTGCATGGAGACTAACACCGAAACCTGTCAAATTGTACCCGAAGCCTACCACAGTTTCCTGGACGTTTTCAGTCAAAAGGGAGCTGAGATCCTTCCTCCCCATCGGCCATACGATTGCCCAATTGAACTTCTCCCAGGAGCAGAGATTCCTTTTGGGAGGATTTTCCCTATGTCAGAACTTGAATTAGGGGCATTAAAGACTTATATTGATGACAATCTGGAGAAAGGGTTCATCCGACGTTCCACATCCCCGGCAGGAGCAGGAATCTTTTTTGTGGAGAAGAAAGACCATTCTCTACGCCCTTGTGTGGATTATCGGGCACTTAATAAAATCACAATTAAGAACCGATATCCTTTGCCCTTGGTGCCAGAACTTTTTCAAAGACTAGGGTCTGCAGCAGTGTTTTCTAAGCTGGATCTGCATGGTGCCTACAACCTTGTCCGCATTCGTAGAGGAGACGAATGGAAGACGGCTTTCCGTACCCGATTTGGGCACTTTGAGTATTCAGTCATGCCCTTTGGACTGTGCAATGCCCCTGCTACATTTCAACACTTTGTGAATAACATTTTCAGAGACTATCTAGACCTGTTTGTTATTATCTATTTAGATGATATCCTGATTTTTTCTTCTTCTTTAGCTGAGCATCGTGAACATGTCAGAAATGTCTTGACCCGTCTACGGCTACATGGCCTCTACGCCAAACCTGAGAAGTGTGTCTTTAAACAAGAGAGTATCCAGTTCCTTGGTCTAATCATCTCTGTAGAAGGTATTAAGATGGACCCTCAGAAGGTCTCTGCTATTCTGGACTGGCCCGCTCCCACTGACAAGAAGGGAATCCAACGTTTTGTAGGATTTGCAAATTTCTACAGGAAATCCATCAAAGGATTCTCAACCATCATTTCTCCTATCACAAAGTTAACTAAGCAGGGCCTTAAGTTTCATTGGTCTACGGAAGCTCAGGCAGCCTTCACAACGCTAAAGGATCTGTTTGTTTCAGCCTCAGTCTTAAAGCACCCGGATCCCACATTACTATACACTTTGGAGGTGGATGTCTCGGAAATAGCGGTTGGTGCAGTGCTTTCCCAGAGACAGGGGCCTAGGGCTCTTTTGCATCCAGTTGCTTTCTTTTCTCGCAAATTATCCGAAGCAGAGAGAAACTATGACGTGGGCGATCGGGAATTGTTGGCAATCAAAGCCGCACTTGAAGAGTGGCGATATCTCCTGGAGGGAGCAGCTCATCCAATTCTTGTTTATACAGATCACAAGAATCTGAAATATTTAAAGACTGCCAAGAGATTAAGACCACGACAGGCCAGGTGGGCACTTTTCTTTACCAGATTTTCATTCCACATAACCTATCGCCCCGGATCAAAGAACACCAAGCCTGACGCACTGTCACGAATGTACAATGGATCTGAAGCATCTCCATCCCCAGACACCATCTTATCCTCAGGAAACTTTCTGCTGCTCCAAGGGGGCCTACTCTCTCAGCTCAAGCAAGCGTCTAGGAACGCCTCTGTTCCACCTGATTCAGCTCTACAGTCCAGAGATGAGCTTCTTTGGTTCAAAGATAGGATCTTCGTACCCCAGGAGTTGCGAGCGGCAGTTCTTAGTTCCTGTCATGATCACATGTTGGCCGGCCATTTTGGGGTGCACAAGACATCTGAACTCCTTCAGCGCACATTCTGGTGGCCACAGTTAAGGAAAGATTGCAGGGACTATGTGGAGGCATGTGCCACTTGCATTCAAAACAAGGGCAGCAAGTGTAAGGCTTGGGGTCTGTTGAAGCCATTACCCGTTCCGGAAAAGCCATGGAGGATGATCTCCATGGATTTTATTGTCGAGCTGCCACCTTCTGAAGGCTACACTACAATCTTTGTAGTGGTGGATAGACTATCAAAAATGGCTCATTTCTTACCAATGAAGGGCACACCTACTGCTGCTGAGACGGCAAGAACATTTATCAAGGAAGTGGTGAGGCTTCATGGCATTCCTGCAAATATTACTTCAGATCGGGGGGTGCAATTTACTTCCAAGTTTTGGAGAGCACTTTGTGGAGCTTTGAAAATTGACCTTTCTTTCTCTTCTGCCTATCATCCCCAAACAAATGGCCAGACAGAAAGAACAAATCAGACGCTGGAGCAGTATCTGCGCTGTTTTTCTTCTTTTTCCCAGGATGATTGGGCTCCGCTCCTACCTCTTGCCGAATTTGCTTATAACAATTCTGTCCATTCCGCCACGAAGCAGTCACCGTTTTTTGCAAATTATGGTTTCCATCCTCTGTTCCTGTCCAGTAACATCCCGGAGTGTCCAGTACCAGCCGTTCAGGAGAATCTAGACTTCTTTGAGTCAAATAATAAACTTCTGCAGGAGACTATGGCTAGGACTCAGAATTACAACAAGGAGGTGTTTGACAAGAAGAGAAGGGGGGAACTTGACCTCAAACCCGGAGATCAGGTCTGGCTGTCCACTTTGAATTTAAAACTGGCATGTCCTTCCAAGAAATTGGGTCCTAAATTTGTGGGTCCCTTCCCAGTTCTAAGGAAGATTAATAATGTGGCCTATGAACTGAAGTTACTGGAGTCATTCCGGATCCACCCGGTCTTTCACGTGGCCCTACTCAAACCCACGGTTCCTGATCCTTTTGTCAACCGGAGGGTTGATCCCCCTGAACCTGTAATCATTGACGGAGAAATCGAATATGAGGTTGAGTCCATTCTGGATTGCAGGAAGAGACGTAACCAAGTCAAGTTTTTGGTAAAATGTAAGGGGTACGGGCCTGAGGAGAACTCTTGGGAGCCGGAGTCCAACATTCATGCGAGGAGGCTGATTCTTGCCTTTAAAAGGTCTCATCCAAGTAAGATGGCACAGTTGGGCATCCGGAGGCTGCCCCTTGGGGGGGGGCAATGTCATGAAAGGCGTCCTGTTAGCACAACCGTCGGCGGAAGATCGGTTAGCAGAACGACTGTTGGTAGAGCCAGAGGACGCGTTCGGAGGTGCGTTGGCGCGAACGGACGCGGGCGGGTGCGCGTTCGTACGAACGGGGGTACGTGGGTGCACGATGGTACGAACGGGCACATACGGTCGGTACACGGGCGTGCACGAGTGCACGCGGATGCGCACGAACGTGCTGTGTGACAGCGTTTGGCGCCATTAGGCCTATTTAAAGGAGTCTGTCAGCACACTTTCTTGCTGTCCGGTCTACAGCGTTCCCTGTGACCCTAAGCTACCTGAATACCTGCCTACCTGCTTCCTGTTACCCGGCCTGTTCCTGACTATTCCTGTTTGCTGCCCGTCCTTGACCCCGGCTCGTTTGACTACTCTCCTGCCTCCTCCTTCGGTTATCTATTACTTGCCTGTTGCCAACCCGGACTGTATCTTGACTATTCTCCTGCCTCCGTTTGGTACCTACCTGCCCGCCAGTGTTCCTGCCATAGTTCCGGTGCACCTTCCTACAGCCTGCTGTTCCAGTTCTTCAGCCAAGCTACAGAACACCTCCCTGCTGCCTGCTGTTCCAGAGTTCCTGCCTGCTACAGTGCTTCTCCTCACGGCCAGTGGTTCCAGTGTTCCAGACAGTTATCCGGTGTCTCCTCTTACAGTCTGCTGTTCCGGTGTTCCAGTTGAACTTCAGAGACATCTGCCACTTGCCAGGCACTTGTGGCCCCCTGCGCTCTTGAGTCCCTGTTTCCTCTATCAGGGGTTCTTGAGCCAGAGGCACACGAGAGGCCATTCCCTGCATTCTGGGCTCCGCCACTAGGTACGTGACAGGGAGAAGAAGAGCGGAGGAAGAAGAAGATGGAGAAGAAGAAGATGGAGGAAGAAGAAGAACACCGAAGGAAGACCAGAAAAAAGAAGATGAAAGAAGAAATTAATAAAGGACCTGTCAAAAACCGTCTCTTGTGTTTTTTAACGTTTTTGACACTTTTTTTGTGAAACTGTAGGGGTACATTTCCCTTTCCCATTCCCATTACCAATTCACACAGGGGGGGCCAGGATCTGGGGGTCTTGGGGTCCCCTTGGGGGCTTCCAGATTCCGATAAGCCCCCCGCCCGCAGACCCCCATAACCACCGGGCAAGGGTTGTGGGGATGAGGCCCTTCTCCCCATCAACATGGGGAAAAGGTGCTTTGGGGGGCTACCCCAAAGCACCCTCCCAATGCTGAGGACATGTGGCCTGGTACAGTTCGAGGGGGCACTCTCTAGTCCTCCCCTCTTTTCTTGCGGCCTGGATTTTTGGGAGGACCCCACGTCATTTTTTTTACATTTTGGCACGGGGTTCCCCTTAAAATCCATACCAGACCCTTCAGGTCTGGTATGGATTTTGAGGGGGACCCCCACGTCATTTTTTTAAAAAATGTTGGCACGGGGTCCCCCTTAATATCCACACCAGACCTGAAGGGCCTGGTATGGAATTTAGGGTGACCCCCACGCATTTTTATTTTAATTTTTGGTTCGGGGTTCCCCTGTGGGGAAAATCCATGCCATTTTTATCAATGAACTTTTATGTGTACCAACAATGCATTATAGCCGGCGCTAGCAATAATAGTTTTACATGACTTTTTTTCCTTTAGAAATGTCATTTTGCTGTCAGACTGTTCTAAACACGGGAAACATGTGCCCCTTTACAGGCATACTATAGACACCCCCCAGGTACGAAATTTAAAGGAATATTACACTTTTATTGTTTCACTTTAAGCATTATTAAAATCACTGTTCTTGAAAAAATGTCAGTTTTTAAAACTTCTTTTTGCATTGATACATGTCCCCTGGGGCAGGACCCAGGTCCCCAAACACTTTTTATGACAATAACTTGCATATAAGCCTTTAAAATGAGCGCTTTTGATCAATCATGTTAGTGTCCCATAGACTTTAACGGTGTTAAAGTGTTCGAACAAATTTTTTGCCTGTTCGCATGTTCTGGATGCAAACCGAACCGGGGGGTGTTCAGCTCATCCCTAATGGTCAGTAGGATTGATGTGGAGGGTGGAGGGGCAAGTCAGGATTATCAGATAGGAAGATGGGTTAATGAAGTTAGAGTGGAAGGGGCTCACAGAAAAGGAAGACCAGTCCTGTATTTGTGCATCAAAACAAATTTTCCAAGTTGGGTGAAGTTGTGGAGGTGGCAAACACAGAGGTGGCAGACCTAGATGTCACTGCTACCCCTAACACCTGGGAGAGCAGCCCATCTAGTAGTGGTGATGAGGAGAGTGCAGGTAGGCCTAGACAGTTAGTGGTAATAGGGGATTCTATAATCAGAAGGACCGATAGAATAATTTGTTGCCAGAATCGCCTCAACCGAATGGTTTGCTGTCTCCCTGGTGCCAGGGTTCGGCATGTGGTGGACCGGGTTGATAAAATACTGGGAGGGGCTGGGCATGACCCGGCTGTCTTGGTTCATGTTGGAACCAATGACAGAATACATGGAAGGTGGAAGCTCCTTATGAATCAATTTAATGAACTTGGCCGCAAATTGAAGGGAGGGACCTCTAAGGTGATATTCTCTGAAAAATTGCCTGTGCCATGCGCAACACAGAAAAGGCAGGGGGAGATTAGAGAACTGAATGCATGGCTAAAGACTAGGGATGTAGTGTGTTGCGGTGGAGAGAGATAGATATCTATACACTGTATTCAGTTTAGCTATATCCATTCCTGTTATTCTCTTCCTAATATACTGACAGGCAGGCAGGTGTTTTTACAGTATTTCCAGTTAGTGTACTGTGTACCCTGCACAGTTGCACCTACAGTATAGCTACCTGAAGCCAGGTGCTTGTGTGCTTCTTCTGATACTATTAATAGCACAGGCAGGCTCTTGAAGTATTTCCAGTTAGTGTGCTGTGTAACCCTGCACAGTTGCACCTACAGTATAGCTACCTGAAGCCAGGTGTGTCATGACCTTGCAGTAATACATTCATGACCTGTCTGTCTCTTACCTGGTCTGTGTATCAGCCTTGAGGTTTGTACTCTCACACCTGCATGCTTAAGTAATCTTCCCTCTGTGTGGCTCCACCCTAGCCTCAACAGGAACCACTATTTAACACCGTATTCTCCAAGCCTGCCTTGCCGTGCAATATTGTGTGTTTGGCTTCCTGTTTGCCATGTGCTCTAAGTTTGTCTCTGTCTCTGTTACCGATCCTGGCGTGTTCCCGACTATTCCTGTCTGCTTGTGACCCTGACCTTTGGCGCGTTCTCGACTATCCCTGTTTGCCTGTGACTCTGTCTTTTGGCGTGTTCTCTGTTATCCTTGTCTGCTAGTCGCCCCGACATTTGGCTACCTCCATACTATTCCTTGCTGTCCTGGACTGCTGTTTCCTCTCCATCCTCCTGTAGCCTACCATGAGCGTCAGCTGGGAGACCCTGGGGGCGCGACCTGGAGCCAGTTGCAGCCCAGTCCATCCTCACCACTAAAGGCTCTGGTGAACACCAACTGGCTCTTAGACTCCGCGCCCTGGGGAATCTATGCTCTAACTCACTGTGGGATCCGTGTTGGTGCTCCAGGGGACCTGCCTTCCTGAACCACCCCGAGTTCCATCTGCAGCAGTCAGCCTTAGGGTCCACTATCATACCGGTGCACTCCTGACCCCAACGAGGTGCATCTGTCACCTGGATACAGGTGACCTGACAAGGTGCTTGTGTGCTTCTTCTGATACTAGTAATAGCACAGGCAGGCTCTTGGAGTATTTCCAGTTAGTGTACTGTGTAACCCTGCACAGTTGCACCTACAGTATAGTTACCTGAAGCCAGGTGCTTATGTGCTTCTTCTGATACTATTTATAGCACAGACAGGCTCTTGAAGTATTTCCAGCTAGTGTACTGTGTAACCCTGCAAAGTTGCACCTACAGTATAGCTACCTGAAGCCAGGTGCTTGTGTGCTTCTTCTGATACTATTAATAGCACAGGCAGGCTCTTGAAGTATTTCCAGTTACTGTACTGTGTAACCCTGCACAGTTGCACCTACAGTATAGCTACCTGAAGCCAGGTGCTTGTGTGCTTCTTCTGATACTAATAGCACAGGCAAGCTCTTGAAGTATTTCCAGTTAGTGTACTGTGTACCCTGCACAGTTGCACCTACAGTATAGCTACCTGAAGCCAGGTGCTTGTGTGTTTCTTCTGATACTATAAACAGCACAGGCAGGCTCTTGAAGTATTTCCAGTTAGTGTACTGTGTACCCTGCACAGTTGCACCTACAGTATAGCTACCTGAAGCCAGGTGCTTGTGTGCTTCTTCTGATACTATTAATAGCACAGGCAGGCTCTTAAAGTATTTCCAGTTAGTGTACTGTATAACCCTGCACAGTTGCACCTACAGTATAGCTACCTGAAGACAAGTGCAGGTGTTCTCATACTAATAATACTACAGGCAGGCAGTTGATTCTGCTAGCTGCAGTATAATCGGTATATATATATATATATATACATCCCAGTTTTGTGCAGCTACATCTCACTGCAGGCCAATAGTATGTCTGGAAGGCCAACAAGGAGAGGCAGACAGTCAGAAGCCAATAAAAGAGGCAAGCAGGCTCTGTGTCTAGAGGCAACAGTGCTGGTCATGGACACGGTGCATCCTCATCAGCACATGGGCGTGGGACACACTTGGCCTTTTTTTCAGCAGCTGGCCGTGTTGAGCCGCAACATGCGGAAGACTTGGTCGAGTGGATGACCAAGCCACCCTCATCCTCCTCACCCTTTCTCACCCAGGATCAGGGTACTTTGTCTGGCAAAGCAGTTGCCAACGCGGCCTCTTCCCTCAGCTCAATGGCATCAGTCACTCCTTCCCTAGCCCCACCATGTCCTCCTGAGGAGTCCCCCGAACTGTTTGACCACAGTGTTGGGTACATGCTCCAGGAGGATGCCCAGCGTTTTGAAGGCTCCAATGATGGTACTCAGCTAGAGAAAGGCAGTAACCTGAGCCCAGACAGAGGGGGTGCCCACAAAGGACAGCAATCTGGCAGTCATGTTCCCCCTGCTGCAGCATACTGCCAGGTTTGCTCCAGTGATGAGGAGGGAGGGGATGATGAGGTCACTGACTCCATGTGGGTGCCTCATAGGAGAGAGGAGGAGGAGGAGGCACATCACCAATGAGGCAGGATGCCCTCCAGGAGCCAGCTTAAGGGCAGCACTCTGACTGCATCACACGCAGAGCTCCGCATGTGCAGGGCACTGCTGTCTCTGCACGTTATTCCAAAAGTTCTTTGGTGTGGGCCTTTTTTGAGACGAGTGCATTAGATCGCACCACTGCTATTTGCAACATATGTCTCAAGTGTATCTCGCGTGGCCAAAACATCTCCCGCTTGGGCACCACATGCTTGACCAGACATATGTTGACCTGCCATGCAGTTCGTTGGCAAGCGTACCTAAAAGACCCACACCAAAGAACAAAGAGGACCTCTCCTTGCTCCTCATCAGCTGGGACCCCCAACCCCACTATACCTTTAGTCCTCTCTGAGACCTGCACTGAGAGGAATGAAGGTGTAGAATTAGGTGTGTCACAGCCAAGTACTTGCGGGCAATCTGCTATCGGTACACCGACGTCAGATTGTACCAGGCAAATTTCCCTGCCCCAGCTGCTGCACCGCAGAAAGAAGTTCGCTCCCAGCCATCCACATGCCCAGCGGTTGAATGCTAGCTTGGCAAAATTGCTAGCACTTCAACTGCTACCTTTTCAGTTGGTAGACTCTGCCCCTTCCGTGAGTTTGTGGAATGTGCCGTTCCTCAGTGGCAGGTTCCCAAACACCACTTTTTCTCACGGAAGGCGATTCTGGCTCTCTACCAGCATGTGGAAGGCAAGGCCTCGGTGGACAGGGCGGTCAGTGGTAGGGTGCATATTACCGCTGACTTATGGTCCAGAAGGCATGGACAGGAACGTTACCTAAGTTTCACGGCGCATTGGGTGACTCTGCTGGCAGCTGGGAAGGATGCAGGACAAGGTGCAGTAGTGTTGGAGGTTGTTCCGCACCAAGCCTCCAAAATGCTACTACTGGTGATTCTGACACACCTCTCTCCTCCACCCCTCCTCTTCTTCTTCCTCCATGGCCTCTTCCTGTGCTTTGTCCTCGGAACCAGCAGTGCTCCGTAGGTGTTCAAGGGGCTACGCAAGTACGCAGGCCAAAAGATGCCATGCGGTGCTTGAGCTGGTGTGCTTGGGGGACAGGAGCCACACTGGGGCAGAGATTCTGTCAGCTCTGCAGAGGCAGGTTCAGAGGTGGTTGACGCCACGCCAGCTTAAGCCAGGAATAGTGGTTTGCAACATTGGCACCAACCTCCTCTCTGCCCTCCGACAGGGACAACTGACCCATGTGCCCTGTTTGGCTCACGTCCTTAACTTGGTGGTGCAGCGGTTCTTGGGCAGGTACCCGGGCTTACAGGATGTCCTGAGGCAGGCCAGGAAAGTCTGTGTGCATTTCCGCCAGTCATATAATGCCAGTGCTTGGCTGGCTGACCTTCAAAAGGAATTTAACATGCCCAAGAACCGCCTAATCTGTGACATGCCCACCAGGTGGAACTCAACGTTGGCCATGCTGCAGCGGCTGCACACGCAGCAGAGGGCCATCAATGAGTACCTATGCAACTGTGGCACCAGGACAGGGTCAGGGGAGCTTGTTTTTTTTTTCCCCACACCAGTGGGCCATGATCAGGGATGCATGCACTGTCCTGTCACCATTTGAGGAGGCCACGAGGATGGTGAGCAGTGACAGTGCATGCATCAGTGACACTGTCCCCCTTGTCCACCTGTTGGAGCACACGCTGCGTGGAATAATGGACAGGGCACTTGAGGCAGAACAGAGGCAGGAAGAGGAGGACTTCCTTAGCTCTCAAGGCCCCCTTTATCCAGACAGTTTTCCTGCGTGCCCACCGATCACACAGGAAGAGGAGGAGGAGGAGGATTGTGTCAGCATGGAGGTGGAGCCTGGCACTCAGCATCAGCAGCAATCTTTAAGGGATCATTTACAGTCCCAAGAAACCCATGGACTTGTACATGGCTGGGAGGAGGTGGCTGCGGATCATGTCGTCTTTAGTGACCCAGAGGACCCCGGACCGAATGCCTCAGCAAACCTACGCTGCATGGCCTCCCTGATCCTGCAAAGCCTGCGGAAGGATCCTCGTATTCGTCGTATCAAGGAGAGGGATCGTTACTGGCTGGCAACCCTCCTTGATCCACATTACAAGGGTAAGGTTGCATACCTTATCTTGCTGTCGCAGAGGGAGCAGAGGATGAAACATCTTCGGGAGGCCTTGCAGAAAGGTCTGTGCAACGCGTTCCCAGAGACTGGGAGGTTACAAACTCCTGTTCCTGGACAACGTGTTGCTGAGGCTTCGGTCATTCAAAGAAGGAGTGTTGGAGAAGGTGGCCGTCTAACCGATGCGTTCAGACAATTTTTTAGTCCACAGCCCCAAGGTATGATCGGTTCCAGCAACCATCGCCAGCGTCTGTTTTACATGGTGCAGGAATATCCCAGGATTACATCCAGGTTTAGCAACTTGACAAAGAACCACTCCTCCGGATAACACAATGGATGGTGAGCATCTCAGGTGTATATAAACCGGGTCCCGGTATCCTACCAGCGATAACCCTCCACTCCGTGTAACTCCACCACACAACAGCCCGATATTGAGGAACCTGCTTTATTTTTTTGCTCACCATCGATCTGCCACACTCACTGGCTGTCTGCCACAACCAAGGGGGAATGATTCAAGTCCCAGATGCTGCGGTCAGGAGGAGAGGAGGAGGAGAAGAAGATTCTTCTTCCTCCTCCTCTCCTCCTGACCGCAGCAAGGTGGAGGATCACTGTGCAGGGTGTGTTTGTTTTCACTTTTCTACTTGATCTTCACGGAGAATTATTAGGGGACATTTTCTACCTCTTCACCAGACTCTTGATTTCTCCATTATCTATGGACTGTACTACTATCTGTACACTAATAATTTGATATTATTTGATGTGGAATTCACTTTTATTGCATATATTTATGTTTACTGCATATATTGATTTGTTGTGCAAATTTTTTTTCACTGTATAGCGCAGTTTTTTCCTTGTTTTCTCTATTGGTTGTGAATATTTCACTGTTGAACTGCTGCTTCTTGATCTAATATTTTACAGTAGGGCCCGTTTCTGTGCCCACCAAGAGTAACTGTGAGGACTTACAGTGTTGTGGCACCAGCACCACCAACACCACCACCAAAGGCCCAATTTTTCTGCCCCTGTTCAACAGGTGCATGTAATTACAATTCTTGATCTAATGTTTCACAGCAGGGCCCGTTCCAGCGCCCACCAAGAGTAACTGTGAGGACTTATGCCCCGTACACACGGTCGGATTTTCCAATAGAAAATGTGTGATAGGACCTTGTTGTCGGAAATTCCGACCGTGTGTAGGCTCCATCACACATTTTTCATCGGATTTTCCGACCCACAAAGTTTGAGAGCAGGATATAAAATTTTCCGACAACAAAATCCGTTGTCGGAAATTCCGATCGTGTGTACACAAATCCGACGGACAAAGTGCCACGCATGCTCAGAATAAATAAAGGGATGAAAGCTATTGGCCACTGCCCCGTTTATAGTCTCGACGTACGTGTTTTACGTCACCGCGTTTAGAACGATCGGATTTTCCGACAACTTTGTGTGACCCTGTGTATGCAAGACAAGTTTGAGCCAACATCCGTCAGAAAAAATCCTAGGATTTTGTTGTCGGAATGTCCGAACAAAGTCCGACCGTGTGTACGGGGCATTACAGTGTTGTGGCACCAGCACCACCATCACCAAAGGCCCAATTTTTCTGACCCTGTTCAACAGGGGCATGTAATTACAATTCTTGATCTAATATTTCACAGCAGGGCCCTGTGAGGGCTTACAGTGTTGTGGCAACACCAACACCTAAGGCCCCAATTTCTGCAGAGTATATAGGGCAGGCCCCTACTTTCAAATATCCAACTTACAAACGACTCCTACTTGCAAACGGAAGGAGACAACAGGTGAGATGAATTCTACCACTAGGAAGGGAAATTCTCTCCTGTAAAAGTTAATATGGGAAAAGCGTTTCTCTTCTCCACTGATGCTTTATCACCAATCCTTGTTTCACTAAAAACCCCAAATTGTCAAAAAAAAATTGTCATTTGGACAGAAAGTGAGGTGAAATCTTCTGAAGAGGTGCACAGACAGCAAAGCAAATGTTCCCTATGTTTTCCAAAAAGCTTAAAATAGATTTTTTTGGCTGGAACTACACTTTAATAATGCACCAGTTCAAAATTACAAACAGATTCTACTTTACAACAAAGTCCCTGTCTTGTTTGCACCGCCTGTATACTGCTGTTCAGAGTATACTTTTCCTTTTTTTAATTTTCCCCTTAATACCCAAAGGGCCTGGTAATGGACTGGGGGGTGGGGGGGTACCCATGCCGTTTGTCTCACTGATTTTCATCCATATTACCGGGACCCGACATCACATTAAACCCGCAAGCAGTTTTAAATGACTTTTATTCCTTTAAAAATGTCATTTTGTGCAGGGACTGTTCTAAGCACGGGAAACATGCGCCACTTTACAAGCCTACTATAGACATCCCCCAGGTACAATATTTAAAGGAATATTTCCCTTTTTTTTTTCACTTTAACCATCATTAAAATCACTGCTCCCAAAAAAACGTCCGTTTTTAAAACTTTTTTTAGCATTGATACATGTCCCCTGGGGCAGGACCCGGGTCCCCAAACCCTTTTAAGGACAATACCATGCAAATTAGCCTTTAAAATTAGCACTTTTGATTTAGAACGTTTGAGTCCCATAGACTTCAATGGGGTTCTAACATTCGTGCGAAGTTTTGGTCCGTTCATAAGTTCTGGTGCGAACCGAACCGGGTGGTATTCGGCTCATCCCTACTAAAGACCTGGTGTAGGGAGGAGGGATTTGGGTTTCTAGAGCACTGGGCTGACTTTTCATTGGGGGGCAACCTATATGCTAAAGATGGTTTGCTCCTGAATGGAAGGGGGTCTGCTGTGCTTGGGGAGAAGTTTATGGAAAGGCTGGAGGAGTATTTAAACTAGGATTAGGGGGGAGGGTGAACCAGAATTCCATCAGGCAGACAGGTCAGTTAAGGGTCAAACATTAAAGGAGGATGGAATGGGGATAGATGGGGGGGAGGGTTATGGCAGGTGACAATCAAGTTCCCATGTTGCAAACAACCATTGGAAATTATAGTGCCATTTGTACTACTAAACAAGATATGAAAAACACCAGAGCAAAATGTAATAATGCATTAAAGTGTTTGTTCACCAATGGCAGAAGTCTGTCAAGCAAAATATGTGAGTTGGAAGCTCTGGTGCACGAGGAGAGCTATAATGTAATCGGTATTGCGAAAACTTGGCTTCATTCCTCAAATGACTGGGCTATTAATATTCCTGGCTATGCACTCTTTTGGGGAGACAGGGTAAAAAAGAAAGGTGGGGGGCGTGGCCTGGACATGGCTGAGTGAGGCTGCACTTTCTTAGAGCTCCCGGCCCTGGCCTTCTACTCACGGCAACATTGGCATAATTAATCGGAATGCAATCTTCCAAGAAGTATAAAACAAGAGCCGTATCCAGGGAGACCCGACTCAGCCTACCCGCCGGAGATTTACACCGCTATTTTAGACACAAACATCGGAACTCCACCGGAGTCAGAGCGGCAGCACCGCGCGGCAGCCCACGTGGAGGCAATACAGAGGCCCAAGAGGGGGACGTGTGGCACACCATTCCTGAACCATCAGAGAGATCCCCGTGTTCTACGAGAACGCTGCATCCCGTAATGGAGCCATCTAAGCAGTCACAAGCAGGTCAGGACATTAGGGCTCTCATACAAGCCCTCCCCACAAGAACTGATATAGAGGCACTTATCCTGAAGCTGGAGAAAAACCCACCGCCGGGACATTCAAGAGGTGAGAGAGGACGTGAACACCCTAGCTGAGAGAGTCACCTCGGGAGAAGCCTCCTTCACAACACTGGAACGTAGAGTGACAGAATTGGAACATTCCCGGGACCAGCACAGGGACGCAGCTGTCGCCCTCCAGCTCCATCTGGAAGATGTGGAGGACCGGAGCCGCAGGAACAATCTGCGGCTCCGTGGCCTGCCGGAAACGGTAGAGACCGAATCCCTGGAGGAGACGGTGCAGGGTATGTTCCGTGCCATCCTAGAAGACCCTGAAGGCGCGGTAGACATAGACCGCGCACACAGAGCACTGGGACCGAGACCGGCAGATTCAGGACGACCCAGAGATGTGATCTGCAGGCTAGCCCATTACCCGCAGAAGGATGCCATACTACGGAGAGCCTGGGAACAAGGAGGGATCCGTCTGGACGGCACACACATCACTGTTCTACCTGACCTCTCCAGGGCTACCTTGCGTCGTAGAGCCATGCTCAAGCCAGTGCTAGACCTGGCGAAACAGAAGGGCTTCATCTATAGATGGGGGTACCCGTTGGCGGTAACATTCAGGAAAGATGGAGGCGCCTTCACACTGCAGACACCAGCAGACCTTCCTGAACTATTTCGCTTCTTGGACGCAGACCAGATACAAGTCACGGACTGGCTTCAGCTGCTTCCGCGCCCTGCAGGCAGATCAGGTCCTTCCACATACAGAGGCCCGGCTCCACAGCGTCTGCAGAGAAACAGAAGGAGGTCCAGAGCGGAACCGGGAGAGGAGCAACGTGAGTAATTTACACAACCGCAACACAATGTTTATGCCCCTGCTCTGAGATGCCCTTAGTGTTTCTCGCAGTTTCAAGTGCCCTCTGAGTTGGATTCAGTGGAGTAAACTCTCGGTGCTCCCCGCCTTCGGGTCCCTCCTCCCCTATCCCTTACGCAGCACCGCTAACATTAAAACTTGGTGGACAAAATGGAGATCTCCCTCAAACCCGGTCTAGTGACATGCCTCTAATTGATCGGCAAGAGGACTAGTTGTTTGGTACAGCGACCCAGCCTAGATCATAAAACACCTAAGGAACTGAACCTGGAGGCTTAGGGGAGTGGTCACATCTGCTCCACCTATGTTTTATGAGGAGTATGTACCTGTATGCGGATGTAACATGGCTGGAAGACACAGAATTGGGAAGGACATACACACCAGATGCTCCCTTCTGATTTATGTTTTGGCAGGCAATTGGAAGCTCCTGGAGCATAGGAAAGGGGGAACTCTTGTTAATGTATGAGTTTTTTGCCAAGCAACTGACAGAAATCTGCACTAACTCTCTCTGTAAGCCACAACTATTCTTCCCTGAGAAGCTCCGCTCGGGGCGGGAGTTGAGGAGGGGGGTCCACTGGGAGACTGTGAGATGAGAGGAACTGAACTCTAACTCACTCCCAACATCCACGATCATCATCTTGCAATGTCCCCCACTTTTTGGTTCTGTTATTTTCTTTTTCTTCTTTCTTTTGATGTTCATTATAACTGGTTTTGGGGAGGGAAAAGAAGGAAAGCAGCATATGTGTTGGGGATTAGACTATCTGGGATAAGACTGAGATTTGCTGAAACCTGAGGGAGAACATGGGACCTTAATAAGACCTTGGTAGGGGGCATACAGTAAAGCATTGATAGAAAACCAGTTCACTGCTGCACTAGTTTATTATACTTTATAGTGTTTCATAGTTCATGTCACTAGTTGCCTTAACATATGTGGCGAGTTATATACGGTAATAAAAAACAGTTTATTGTCATTTATTTTGATTGTATTGCGAATTCAGGCATTATAGTTACAATTGCCGGGGGTGGAGGGAGGGGCCGTGGGGCTCGCTTCACGGCTCTGTCTATCCACTAACCCACCTAGGACTGCGCCCATAGTCCAGTACACACTGGGGAGCGTAATAGCTGTGAACAGCTACGTTAGCACTTACTTTCTCTAGAAGTCCTGCACTTTTGTGTAGATCTCTTATCCTTTTTTAAATTTTTTATATTTTTTCCCCTTTTTTTTTTCTGAACTAATTTTACTAGTAGTCCGGACTACCTCCCTCCTTTTCCTTCCTCGGTACCTACCCTATTTTCTATAACCTATTTACCCACCCATAAATTCACGGACATGGACAAACTACATATAATCTCGTTAAATGCAAAGGGCTTAAATACATCAGAAAAAAGGAGGATGTTGCTCCATGATATGAGGCGCTTGATGGCCGACATTGTCCTTCTACAGGAAACCCATTTTAGAGAAAATGCCCTCCCAATACTCAAAAACAGATATTACCCCACGGTGTATCACTCTATGTATACCGGGTCGAAATCTAGAGGGGTTTCCATTCTAATCTCGGCTAAGCTACCATGGTCTCTGACAGACATACAGACTGACAAAGACGGGCGCTATTTATTCTTAAAAGGGCAAATTGGAGGTGTGAAAGTGACTTTGGCGAACTTCTATGTTCCAAACACCCACCAAGACACATTTCTGACACGTCATCTAGACCGTCTCACACAATACGCAGAAGGGCAACTCATTATTGGAGGAGACTTTAATATCCCCCTGACGCCAACAGTGGACACCTCCTCTGGACTGACCTCGACCTCACGGGAAATGCGAAAAAGACATCATTACACACTGCGCAACTGATCGACGTGTGGCGTCTTTTCCACCCCGGGGAGCGCGACTATACATTCTACTCGAGACCGCATCAGTCCTACTCGCGCATTGATTACTTCCTGATCCCTCATAGACAATTACAAGCAATAAAAGCCACCACAATTGAATCGTTCACCTGGTCAGACCATGCTCCGATTACACTACGATATGCACTGACAGACATCTACAAAACACAGAGACCACCCTGGAGATTAAACGAAAGCCTACTCCAAGACCCTGAGGTCTTAACAGAGATAGTGCAGGAATTGAGGCAGTACTTCCCTTCTAACACCACACCGGACAGCACACCTGGGGTGGTTTGGGAGGCACACAAAACTGTGATTAGGGGTATTCTTATTAAACATGGGTCCCGACTCAAACGACAGAGGACGGCTCAACTAAACTCATTGCTTCACAAACTACACACACTAGAGTCGAAACATAAACAGACATCGTCCGAGAGCGTTAGCACAGAACTGGATCTTACTCGCAGACAGATTACAGACCTCTTACATTATAAGGCCAAAGCAGCTCTACAAATTAGCAGGAAGAAAATTTATGAGTCGGGAAACAAGTGCGGGAAATTATTAGCTCAGTCCCTTCGAACACAGAAACAGGCATCATATATACCACATATTACCTCCTCCGCAGGCCAGAAATTATCATTACCCCAAGAGATATCAAAGGAGTTTAGATCATTTTATGACTCTCTATATAACTTGGACAATCCGTCCTCACACTTAAATGAAACATTAGACTATTTAACTGCAGCCCATATGCCAACTTTGGCGACCGAAGACCAAACCACACTAGAAGAGCCAATCACATTATCAGAACTCCAACTGGCCATAGGGAAAATGAAGACAGGGAAAGCACCAGGGCCGGACGGGCTTACCATCGGGTATTACAAAACCCTACTCCCCTCCTTAGGTAACCATATGGTCGATCTATTCAACGACCTCAGTACAGGAAGGAACCTCCATAATTCGACATTACAAGCACAGATATCTGTGATACTGAAAGATGGGAAGGATTCTTCACATTGTGGGAGTTACCCGCCCCATCTCTCTACTAAATACAGACTTAAAACTCTTCACTAAAATCATTGCCTCCAGACTACAACACCATCTTCCAAACCTAATCCATCTAGACCAAGTCGGCTTTGTCCCGACCAGAGAAGCTAGGGACAACACCATCAAAGTCCTCAACCTACTCCATCTAGCCAATAAAAACAACATACCGAGCATATTCTTAGGTACGGACGCCGAAAAGGCGTTCGACCGTGTGAACTGGCAATTCATGTTTGCTACTCTACAACATATAGGAGTTGGCAGCAAAATGCTTAATTGGATTAGGGCAGCATACTCAAACCCGACGGTGAGAGTTAGAGCAAACGGTGTAATTTCAGAACCATTTTCGATCACTAACGGGACTAGGCAAGGTTGCCCACTTTCTTCATTATTGTTTGCATTATCCTTAGAGCCATTCCTTTGCCATATCCGTTCAAATCCATACATCATGGGAATAGAAATTAACAATACACAGTATAAAGTATCTGCGTATGCAGATGACATGTTATTCTCAATCACAAAACCAAACATCTCACTCCCCAATTTAATGAACGAATTTGCGATATACGGAAGACTTTCCAACCTAAAAATTCATTTCACCAAATCAGAAGCAATGGGTATAGGAGTCCCGCCTTCACAACTAGACAATCTCAAAGCCAATTTTAGCCTGAAATGGACGAACACAGCATTGAAATACTTAGGAACATATGTCCCACCAAAAATTGCCCAAACGTTCAAATTAAATTTCCCACCCCTTTTGAAAGAAGTCCAAAGGTTACTTACCAACTGGGATAGCGGCCTCCACTCGTGGTTCGGCCGGTGTAGCATACTCAAAATGACTATTCTGCCAAAGTTCCTCTATCTACTGCAAGCAGTCCCTATTCACATTCCCGCATCCTTCTTTAAACAAGCGAACTCTGCATTTATAAAGTTCCTTTGGGTGGGAAAAAACCCCAGAATAAGCAAAAAAATTATCATTTCCAAAACTGCAAGGAGGCATAGCGATGCCTGACATCAAAACCTACTATCACACGGTGCATTTGAGCAGACTTATTGACTGGTGCAGGCATAGAGAGTCCAAACTCTGGACGCAGATAGAACAGGCACAAAGTAACTTTCCCTTAAACAGAACACCCTGGTGTCATGCGGATTTGCCTTTTGACACTAGACGACACCCATTGATTGGATGTACTATCAGCCTGTGCGCCCACCTATTCTCCCGAAACTCCCTGTCACATAACAATTCATCTCTCCGGCCAATTCTAGGCAACCTACGTTTTACGCCGGGAATGACCGACTTGAAATTCCACACTTTAAAGGAATTAGGCTTCCATCAAGCATCTCATTTCAATACCGCGGGTCGTTGGAGAACACTAACAGAGCTTTCGGACTCGACGGGCCAATACAAACTAGACTTCTTAAGAGCTCTACAGCTACACCATTTTCTTAACACGATGACCCCACCTAACACTACCGACATGCCTCTCACGACTCTGGAAGAGATATGTACAGAGACGGGAACAATTCTACACACACTATCTCTCATGTACAAACTGCTAATAACGCCTACAGAGGACTGCCGAAACCCATACATTGACAAATGGGAGGAGGACTTAAATTGTCAATTTACCGATACGCAGAAACAACATATATTGACATTCACACACAAGTCATCTATCTGTGCCAAAATACAGGAGACCAATTATAAAATCCTCACACGTTGGTACAGAACCCCATCAGTACTCAAAAAACTTTTCCCAACAGCGTCAGATATATGCTGGCGCTGTACACAAGATAAAGGAACTTTGCTTCATATCTTTTGGTCCTGTCCACGAATCAAAGTTTTTTTGGGGGGAGGTACGTCGAATAATACAAAAATTCACTGACCGCAAAGTCCCAGACAATCTAGCATACTTCCTCCTACATGTAACAGATACCCCGGCAAGAGTGTATAAAAAATCGGTGGTATGCCATTTGCTTGACGCAGCCAAAGCATGCATTCCGCTTACTTGGAAATCAACACACCCGCCGCCTATAGACTTATGGTTTAGGAAAATAGAGGAAATAAACAAAATGGAGGATCTTATCCTAACACACCAGAATAGAAAGGAAAGATATTCCAAGACATGGCAACTGTGGAATATATTCAAGTACTCAGAAGAAGGACAATCCTTAGGGATCACCCCCCACAACACGAGCACATAAGACACTTTCCGATGACAGGGAAATGGTGTGCTACCGATGGTAGCAATAACACAGAAATTGAGCTGTGCATGTCCGTGAACCCCCCCCCCTCACTTTTTCCCTCCTTTTTCTTATTACCCTCTATCTACTATCCCCCCTTATAATTAATTTTTTTTTTTTCTCTTCACTATAGATTTTATTTTCCTTTATTATTCACCATGTTTCATGTTCTTAGGTTATTTAGAAAAAGAGTAGGAGACGTGTCCACGGGGCAGCAAAATTGTACGCTAACAATGTCAGATATGAGAATAATTCCCGTGAACCTACAAACATTCTCATAGGACTGGAGAGGGAAGAAGTATATGGATACTGAGCACAGGTTTAAATATTAAGATACACACTAATAATTTACTATATGGTATCTTGTTATTACGTATCCAACAGAATTTTAAATATTGTATGTTGTAATCATAGATCCCCAATGTATATATCATTGACATGTTGTATATGTAATGTGTAATGATGGTCCCTGTGGATTTGTTTCCTGGCATAAATAAACAATTTAGAAAATAAAAAGAAAGGTGGTGGAGTCTGTCTCTATGTGAGAAGTGATCTCAAAGCGAGTGTGAAAGAGGACCTGGTTGATGGAGAGTGTGATGAGTCTGAAGCATTATGGGTGGAACTGCATATAGATGTGCGTAGTTCAAAGTTAATCATTGGAGTTTGTTATAGACCACCCAATGTTAATGAGGAGGTGGAGACTCAGCTCATTGCACAGATGGAAAGGGCTGCAAGGGCTGGGAAGGTGATAATAATGGGGGATTTTAACTACCCAGAAATTGACTGGAGTAATGGCACTGCTTGGACAGTTAAAGGGCAAACATTTATAAACCTATTACAGGACAATTTTATGGTCCAGTCTATTGAGACCCCAACTAGGAATGATGCTCTATTGGACCTGGTAATCTCAAACCATGCAGAGCTTATTACTAATGTTCATATAAAGGAACATCTGGGTAGCAGTGACCATAACATGATTTAATTTGATGTTAGCTGTAAGCAAAAAACACATACGGGAAAGATTAAAATACTTAACTTTAAGAGAGCAAATTTTCGAAGGATGAGGGCTGCTCTCTAGGATGTAGACTGGGAGGCAATATTGGCATCAATGGGCACAGAACAGAAATGGGAATTCTTCAAAGTGACTGTTTGGGAACTCACTGCAAAGTATATTCCCATGGGCAATAAGTTTAAAAGGCTAAAAATAAAACCTATGTGGCTCACGGCCAAAGTTAAAAAAGCTATAAACAATAATAAAAGAGCTTATAAATATGAAGGAACACTAGTGTCATTTAAATTTTACAAAGAATACAAAAGAATATGTAAAAAGGAAATCAAGGACGCAAAAACTCAAAACGAACGGCAGATTGCAAAAGATAGTAGGACAAACCCCAAAAAATTCTTCAAATATATTAATAGTAAAAAGGTCAGGTCTGAGCATGTAGGCTCTTTACAAAATAATCTAGAGTGGGTGACTGGGAACAAAAAGAAGGCAAATGTTATAAATACTTTCTTCAGCTCTGTGTATACAAAGGAGCATGGAGGAGCTCATGTCCATAATAGGGGTGGTAGTGACACAGCCCCAAATGATCCACAATGGCTCAAAAGGGATATGGTCCAGAAATATTTAGACAGAATAAAGGTGGATAAAGCACCTGGACCAGATGGAATCCACCCACGGATCCTAAAAAAATTGAGCTCTGTAATTTCAAAACCATTGTATCTAATTCTTAGGGACTCATTAACCACTTGCCGCCCGCCATATAGCAGAATGACGGCGGCAAAGTGATTTCAACATCCTGACTGGGCGTCATATGATGTCCTCAAGATATTGAGCCGCTGTGCGCCCCCTGGGGCGGGGTGTCAGTCTGACACCCCGCAGCACCGATCTAGGTAAATAGTCTCTGACGGAGACTCTTTACCACGTGATCAGCCATGTCCAATCATGGCTGATCACGATGTAAATAGGAAGAGCGGGTGATCGGCTTTTCCTCACTCGCGTCTGACAGACGCCAGTAGAGGAGAGCCGATCGGCTGCTCTCCTGACAAGGGGGAGTCTGTGCTGATTGTTTGTCAGCACAGCCCCCCCTCGGATCCTACCCAGGACCACCAGGGAAGCCGCCCAGGACCACCAAGGAAGCCGCCCAGGACCACCAGGGAAACCAGCCACACTGGACCACCAGGTATGCCCCCTAGACCCCAGGGAAATACTAATCAGTGCAAAGGCAGCTGCCAATCAATGCCCAGGCAGCTGTGAAATCAGTGCCCACTCCAATGCCTACCACTGCCAGTGCCACCAGGGATACCTATCAGTGCCGCGTATCAGTGCCGTGTATCAGTGCCCATCAGTGCCACGTATCCGTGCCCATCAGTGCCGCCTATCAGTGCCCATCAGTGCCCATCAGTGCCACCCAAAAGGACCCATCTTTGCAGCCTTTCAGTGCCCATCAGTGTCGCCTATCAGTGCCCACCAGGAAATACAATGGAGGTTTGGGACTTTGAATGAGGCCATAGACAGTGTGGAGGTAGATAGAAATGAAAGTACATATACTTTATTCATGAAACAGCGTACAAATGTAATCACAGAGACCACGTAAATGAAAAGCATTGTAGTGAATGACAGTTCATCAATATTTACACTCACATGTGTATGTGCATGTGCAATACAAGCATCTAGGGTACATAATGTATAGTAGCCACGTGCCCCATGGCAATCTGATTGGATAAGTGGACACATATTCCAAGTAAATTCATATATGTACATATAATATAAAACAGCACTAGCCAGAATGGAAGTCACAAAAACAATAAGACCATAATAGGTTAAAGGATAGTATTCAAAGTGGATAGTTGGAACAAGATGTATGGCAATTCCCAAGGACCCAGGATATGTGGTTGGATGGGGGCATGTATCTGCACCCCCACAGTGCCCGACGCGTTTCGTGTGATAGCACACTCATCAGGGGCGGATGCTTGGGGACATCTATAGGGGATAACGAAATGTAATTAGTGGGAATGTATTAAAACATGACAGGGAAGGACAAAATAAGCCTGCCCTGGATACTTACAGAAGGTCATTTGTGCTGAGATGTAATAGGTATGGAGCCAGGGCCACATGGTCTCTACCGGGAGCTGAGGTAAGAAAAAGCAGCATGCTTACAAGGTGCAGAGTGGAAAGGCCTCCCCAGGATTTGGCAAACAAGTTGTTGGTAAGTCTGAAGAGATTGGATGGTATGCCAATGGTGACTACCAGAGAGAGTCTAAAACGATATATGAAATCGTATGTCACATCAATGGTGCACCCAAAAGTAGCAGGTAAACAGTGGTACATAACCAATAAGGTTGTCAAATTTAGTGAAGGCTTACTTGTATAGCTGGACTAAAGGTGAGCTGTGGGATGGTAAGCTAGACATCTCAGATTAACACGAAAAGTTGCATCATGGGGGGCTAGATATAGCCGTCCTGTGCATGTGCACGCTGAATCATACCAGCGTCACACCGGCACGTCATGAGCGGGGAGGAGGTCCGACGTCGACGGTAACCACCGCCCACGTGAGACGCTCATATTCCCCAGCTGCGCCGGCCGAGATGGATGAACCACATCTTACCGCATCATGACGCCTAAACGTGACGTCACATGTGGAGAAGGGTGTGTGGCGCCGATGCGCTGTGACCGGCCACCTCCCCCACACGCACCTCCCAGCCCCAAGGGGGGGGCGAGAGGAGGGGCGATAGGGGGGTGTGGCCACGCAGAGCGCATCGCAGCTCCCGGGCAGCAGACACAGTAAAGACAGCCCTGGACATACGATACTTCATATTGGAAGTTAGAACACATGGCCAGTGTGCTGGAATGGTATGTCCAGAGAGCAATGCCCTGTGTGGTACATCACCATCTGGATATGTAAACCCTCACAGCATGGGAGGCAGGGGAACACTGTCACCCCTGTCTAATGGCCTCCATCCCTATATATATATATATACGAGAAAGGGGGGGAGTTTGGGACTATAGATGAGGCACCTATATATATATATATATATATACACATAGTGTGCCTCCATCCCTAATGCAGGAAATACAATGGAGGTTTGGGACTTTGAATGAGGCCATAGACAGTGTGGAGGTAGATAGAAATGAAAGTACATATACTTTATTCATGAAACAGCGTACAAATGTAATCACAGAGACCACGTAAATGAAAAGCATTGTAGTGAATGACAGTTCATCAATATTTACACTCACATGTGTATGTGCATGTGCAATACAAGCATCTAGGGTACATAATGTATAGTAGCCACGTGCCCCATGGCAATCTGATTGGATAAGTGGACACATATTCCAAGTAAATTCATATATGTACATATAATATAAAACAGCACTAGCCAGAATGGAAGTCACAAAAACAATAAGACCATAATAGGTTAAAGGATAGTATTCAAAGTGGATAGTTGGAACAAGATGTATGGCAATTCCCAAGGACCCAGGATATGTGGTTGGATGGGGGCATGTATCTGCACCCCCACAGTGCCCGACGCGTTTCGTGTGATAGCACACTCATCAGGGGCGGATGCTTGGGGACATCTATAGGGGATAACGAAATGTAATTAGTGGGAATGTATTAAAACATGACAGGGAAGGACAAAATAAGCCTGCCCTGGATACTTACAGAAGGTCATTTGTGCTGAGATGTAATAGGTATGGAGCCAGGGCCACATGGTCTCTACCGGGAGCTGAGGTAAGAAAAAGCAGCATGCTTACAAGGTGCAGAGTGGAAAGGCCTCCCCAGGATTTGGCAAACAAGTTGTTGGTAAGTCTGAAGAGATTGGATGGTATGCCAATGGTGACTACCAGAGAGAGTCTAAAACGATATATGAAATCGTATGTCACATCAATGGTGCACCCAAAAGTAGCAGGTAAACAGTGGTACATAACCAATAAGGTTGTCAAATTTAGTGAAGGCTTACTTGTATAGCTGGACTAAAGGTGAGCTGTGGGATGGTAAGCTAGACATCTCAGATTAACACGAAAAGTTGCATCATGGGGGGCTAGATATAGCCGTCCTGTGCATGTGCACGCTGAATCATACCAGCGTCACACCGGCACGTCATGAGCGGGGAGGAGGTCCGACGTCGACGGTAACCACCGCCCACGTGAGATGCTCATATTCCCCAGCTGCGCCGGCCGAGATGGATGAACCACATCTTACCGCATCATGACGCCTAAACGTGACGTCACATGTGGAGAAGGGTGTGTGGCGCCGATGCGCTGTGACCGGCCACCTCCCCCACACGCACCTCCCAGCCCCAAGGGGGGGGCGAGAGGAGGGGCGATAGGGGGGTGTGGCCACGCAGAGCGCATCGCAGCTCCCGGGCAGCAGACACAGTGCCCACCAGTGCCACCCATGAGTGCCCATCAGTGCCGCCTATCAATGCCCATCAGTGCTGCATATCAATGCCACTAATCAGTGCTGCCTACCAGTGCCCATCAGTGCCGCATATCAGTGCCCATCGTCAGTGCCCGTCAGTGCCCGCTCATTGGTGCCACCTCATCACTGCCGCCTTATCAGTATCTGTCAGTGCCGCCTTATCAGTGCCCATCAGTGAAAGAGAAAATTTATTTATTTACAACATTTTTAAACAGAAACAAAAGCAAAACTTTTATTTTTTTTCAAAATTTTCGGTCTTTTTGTTTCGCAAAAAATAAAAACCCCAGAGGTGATCAAATACCACCAAAAGAAAGCTCTATTTGTGGGAACAAAATGATAAAAATTTAGTTTGGGTACAGTGTAGCATGACCGCGCAATTGTCATTCAAACTGCGACAGCACTGAAAGCTGAAAATTGGTCTGGGCAGGAAGGTGTCTAAGTGCCCTGTATTGAAGTGGTTAATGACGGCAATAAAACCACTGGATTGGCGTAGGGCCAATGTGGTGCCTATATTTAAAAAGGGAACAAAGTCTTTACCAAGTAACTATAGACCTGTTTAACTTCTATAGTCGGGAAGATACTGGAGAGTTTAATGAAAGACCACATAGACAAGTTTGTGCTGGAAAAAAATATTTTAAGCAACAGACAGCATGGATTTATGAAAGAAAGAATTTGTCAAACAAACCTGATTTCTTTTTATGAGGAGGTAAGTAAAACCTTGGACAGAGGGGTGGCGGTGGACGTGGTATACTTGGATTTTGCAAAAGTGTTTGGCACAGTTCTCCACACATGGCTCATGTGTAAGGTAAAGTCTACAGGCTTGGGAATATCAGTTTGTAAATGGATAGAAAACTGGCTAAAAGACAGAATTCAGAGAGTAGTGGTTAATGATTCTTACTCTTAATAGTCTAAGGTTATCAGTGGTGTACCCCAAGGTTCAGTGCTGGGACCCTTATTTTTTTATATCTTTATAAATGATATAGGGTCTGGGATTAAAAGTAACATTTCTGTCTTTGCAGATGATACTAAGCTATGCAGTGGAATAACGTCTTACAGGATGTCTCCAATTTACAAGCCGACCTCAATGCACTGTCTAATTGGGCGACTATGTGGCAGATGAGGTTTAATGTTGATAAATGTAAAGTTATGCACTTGTGGGCTAAGAATATGCATGCATCATACATACTAGGGGGAGTACAACTGGGGGAATCAATGATGGAGAAGGATCTGGGGGTTTCAGTAGATTATAAGCTCAATAATAGCATGCAATGCCAAGCTGCTGTTTCCAAAGCGAGCAAAGTCCTTTCTTGTATTAAAAGAGGTATGGACTCCAGAGAGAGAGAGATATCATTTTGCACCTGTACAAATCATTAGTAATGCCGCGTACACACGAGCGGACATTACGGCGGACTTTGCCCGGCGGACTGGATTTCGTCGGACAATTCGATGTGTGTGGGCTCCAGCGGACTTTGTTTTCTCAAAAGTTGGACGGAATTAGATTTGAAACTTGTTTAAAATTTATCCGTTGAAATCGAGTCCGGTCGAAAAGTCCGCCGTCTGTATGCTAGTTCGACGGACAAAAAGCCACGCTAGGGCAGCTATTGGCTACTGGCTATGAACTTCCTTGTTTTAGTCCGGTCGTACGTCATCACGTACGAATTCGACGGACTTTGGTGGATTGTGTGTAGGCAAGTCCGTTCATTCACAAAGTCCGTCGGAAAGTACGTCGAAAAGTCCGCCGGGCAAAGTCCGCCGTAATGTCCGCTCGTGTGTGCGCGGCATTAGACCTCATCTGGAATATGCAGTTCAGCTTTGGGCACCAGTTCTCAAAAAGGATATCGGGAACTGGGGAAAGTGCAGAGAAGGGCAACCAAATTGATAAGAGGCATGGAGGAGCTCAGCTATGAGGAAAGATTAGATTCTTGAGAAGAGGAGATTAAGGGGGGATATGATCACCATGTATAAATATATAAGGGGTCTATATAGTGAACTTGGTGTTGAGTTATTCACTTTACGGTCAACACTGAGGACAAGGGGGCACTCTTTATGTCTAGAGGAAAAGAGATTTCATCTCCAAATATGGAAAGGTTTCTTCACAGTAAGATCTGTGAAAATGTGCAATAGACTCCCTCCAGAGGGTGGGTCTGGCCAGCTCTGTAGATTGCTTTGAGAAAGGCCTGGATTCATTCCTAAATGTACAGTGGCTTGCGAAAGTATTCGGCCCCCTTGAACTTTTCAACCTTTTGCCACATTTCAGGCTTCAAACATAAAGATATAAAATTTTATTTTTTTGTGAAGAATCACCAACAAGTGGGACACAATTGTGAAGTGGAACGAAATCTATTGGATATTTTAAACTTTTTTAGCAATTAAAAAACTGAAAAGTGGTGCGTGCAAAATTATTCGGCCCCTTTACTTTCAGTGCAGAAAACTCACTCCAGAAGTTCAGCGAGGATCTCTGAATGATCCAATGTTGTCCTAAATGACTGATGGTGATAAATAGAATCCACCCGTGTGTAATCAAGTCTCTGTATAAATGCACCTGCTCTGTGATAGTCTCAGGGTTCTGTTGAAAGCACAGAGAGCATCATGAAGACCAAGGAACACACCAGGCAGGTCCGTAATACTGTTGTGGAGAAGTTTAAAGCCGGATTTGGATACAAAAAGGTTTCCCAAGCTTTAAACATCCCAAGGAGCACTGTGCAAGCGATCATTTTGAAATGGAAGGAGTATCAGACCACTGCAAATCTACCAAGACCTGGCTGTCCCTCTAAACTTTCAGCTCAGACAAGGAGAAGACTGATCAGAGATGCAGTCAAGAGGCCCATGATCACTCTGGATGAACTACAGAGAACTACAGCTGAGGTGGGAGAGTCTGTCCATAGGACAACAATCAGTCATACACTGCACAAATCTGGCCTTTATGGAAGAGTGGCAAGAAGAAAGCCATTTCTCAAAGATATCCATAAAAAGTCTCGTCTAAAGTTTGCCACAAGCCACCTGGGAGACACACCAAACATGTGGAAGAAGGTGCTCTGGTCCGATGAAACCAAAATCGAACTTTTTGCCCACAATGCAAAACGATATGTTTGGCGTAAAAGCAACACAGCTCATCACACTCAACACACCATCCCCACCGTGAAACATGGTGGTGGCAGCATCATGGTTTGGGCCTGCTTTTCTTCAGCAGGGACAGGGAAGATGGTTAAAATTGAGGGGAAGATGGATGCAACCAAATACAGGACCATTCTGGATGAAAACCTGTTGGAGTCTGCAAAAGACCTGAAACTGGGACGGAGATTTATCTTCCAACAAGACAATGATCCCAAACATACACCAAAATCTACAAAGGAATGGTTCACAAATAAACGTATGCAGGTGTTAGAATGGCCAAGTCAAAGTCCAGACCTGAATCCAATCGAGAATCTGTGGAAAGAGCTGAAAACTGCTGTTCACAAACGCTCTCCATTCAACCTCACTGAGCTCGAGCTGTTTTGCAAGGAAGAATGGGCAAGAATTTCAGTCTCTCGATGTGCAAAACTGATAGAGACATACCCCAAGCGACTTGCAGCTGTAATCGCAGCAAAAGGTGGCTCTACAAAGTATTAACGCAAGGGGGCCGAATAATTTTGCACGCCCCACTTTTCATTTTTTTATTAGTTAAAAAAGTTTCAAAAATCCAAAAGATTTCGTTCCACTTCACAATTGTGTCCCACTTGTTGGTGATTCTTCACAAAAAATAAAAATTTTATATCTTTATGTTTGAAGCCTGAAATGTGGCAAAAGGTTGAAAAGTTCAAGGGGGCCGAACACTTTCGCAAGCCACTGTACATAATATAACTGGGTACTAACATTTTTCGGTAAAGTTGATCCAGGGAAAATCCGATTGCCTTTCTGGGATCAGGAAGGGCTTTTTTCCCCTG
The DNA here is from genome assembly GCA_037952835.1 of Lithobates septentrionalis. Lineage (NCBI taxonomy): Eukaryota > Metazoa > Chordata > Amphibia > Anura > Ranidae > Lithobates > Lithobates septentrionalis. The sequence continues at coordinate 16,366,357 of JBBDGP010000158.1, read as the reverse complement.
CTGTAGCAAATTGGATCCTGCTTTTCTGGGGCTTTTTTCGCCTTCCTCTCGATCAACTGTGGGTATAGGATTGGGTATATGACTGACTAACTATGTAACTAATATCCATACCAGACCTGAAGGACCTGGTATGGATTTTGGGGGGGACATTCACACAATTTTTTTTTGTATTTTTGGCACGGGGTTCCCCTTAATATCCATACCAGACCCAAGGGGCCTGGTAATGGACTGGGGGGGGGGACCTACGTCGTTTTTTTCAATGACTTATCTATATTGCCGGGATCCGACAATACATTACAGCCACGAGCAATTTTAAATGAAATTTTTTCCTTTAGAAATGTCCTTTTACGGTGCTACTGTTATAAACATGGGAAAGATGCGCTACTTTACAGGCAGACTAAGGGGACCCCTCAGGCACGATATTTAAAGGAATTTTTTATTTTTTCACTTTAAACATTATTAAAATCACTGCTCCTGAAAAAATGGCCGTTTTTAAAACTTTTTTTTGCATTGATACATGTCCTCTGGGGCAAGACCCAGGTCCCCAAACACTTTTTATGGCAATAACTTGCATATAAGCCTTTACAATGAGCACTTTTGCTTTTTTACGTTCGCGTCCCATAGACTTTAATGATGTTCACACAAATTTTTTGCCTGTTCGCATGTTCTGCTGCAAACTAGACATGTGCATTTGTTTTCGTCCGAATGCATTTTCATCCAAATTTCGGGTATTATCGTTATCGTTTTAACAAACGATAACGAACGTGCAGAATCCAAAAACCGAAAGATCTGACATAAACAGATGCTTTATTTTCCTTTTCGTTGCGACAACAGTTCGATATAGATAGGAGATTCGACATGACGCTGGCAATAGCGATCTGTGTCCATCGAACCTGTGGTCGAATGTGCCTAACATTAGCTCTATTAGTCCAAGATTATTCTACATTGAGAGAAAAGATTCGACATAGAGAGAAAAGATTCAACATTATAGAGACAATAGTAAAAAAGGTCGAATGTGCCTAACCTAACTCTATTATTCGACATAGAGAGAAAAGATTTGACATGAAGATTCGACGAAGTAGTTGCCGCGAGCGGACATTTATGTTTAAATGCTCCGCCCATAGGCTATAGAAGAATTCTAATGTTGGTTGACTAGTAATAATAATTAATAAATATAATTATTACTAGTGTCATTCAAAATTAGAATTCTACTATAGCTTGTAGGCGGAACATTTGAACGGAAATGTGCGATTGCGGCATCGTACAGTTTAGCTGCTCCTTCGAATCTTCTTAGAACATTTGACAGAAACCATAAGCCTTCAATGACAGATTCGACCTTAATTATTTTGGACGAATGCATTTTTTAATGAAACAAAATAAATAAAAACGAATTTCGGGAGTAACTAAATAAATGTATTTTTCGGATGAAAACGAAATTCCGAAACGAAATATTTCAGTGTGCACATGTCTACTGCGAACGGGTGTTCGGCTCATCCCTACTGGAGATTCAGATTGTTCCATAGTGGAGAATGTGGGGACAACTTATTATTATCGATTAGGGGAACGCAACAGAACGCATAATTAAATTGAGAGGACATGGGGCTCGAGCAATAGGAGCCTAGGCTCTCTGTCACCACTGATGCATTAGTCTTATTTAACACAAGCAAATTGTGTGTGTGGATGAGCTGTCCTGCCAGGAAATGTGTAGAAAAAAAATCAGAAGCATCAACCCAGAGGCCAGAGGCTGCCTTAGGCCAGTGTCGGTATGGGATCAAGTGACAATATTTGTTAGTTTAGTTTTAAGGCCAGAGAACACTGAGTATTCCTATACAATCAACAGAGCTGAGAGCATAGAAAAATGAGGATCTTGTAGGAGCAATAGCATATAGCCAGCATAAATGGCTTGCGTCTCCTCAAGGCTAAGGAGCATGAGGCCTTTAACAGTAGGGCTAGTGCGAAGAGCCACCACTATAGGCTTCATTAAAGAGGAACTGCAGTCTGCTCACATATTTTGTAATAAAAACATCTTTGCCATTCTGAAACTTCCCTCCAACCACTTTGCATATTATTGAGTGGTTCAATGGTCAGTCCGCCCCTGCTGTGATTCTGTACTTGCCAAATATGCTGCAGGAATCTCCCTCCACTGAGTCTGGCTGCAGCCATTTTAACTGGGCAGCTGAAGCTGCTGCCTGTTCACTTCCTGAATTTACACAGACACACAAAGAGGCACACCTCCAGCTCTGCAACCCTGCAACTTTCATTGGCCCTCTTATGACTCACCCCCCCCTCCATTCCTGGCAAATTCTCACGCGAGTGAGAGAAAGAGCTGTGCATGATGTCATAAGCCTAGGATTTTTACCAAACAAGAAACAGCAAGTGGGCTGTATAAAGTATTCCCTGGCAGAAAAAAAATGTTTTACTATCCAAAGTTAAAACAAGGGCAGAAGATTTAATAGATGGAAAGTTGAAAAAATTACCGAAGATTCACTTTAAGAGAGCAAAAAGCACAGGGTATAGAGAAGAGCCCTGGCGAGTGCCACAGTGGATGAAAAAGGGGCAGATTAAATTTGATCACTTTGCCCACATATCTGGTCTAATTATTAACTCTCAAAAATCTATAGCCTTAAATACAGTGGGGACAGAAAGTATTCAGACCCCCTTAAATTTTTCACTCTTTGTTATATTGCAGCCATTTGCTAAAATCATTTAAGTTCATTTTTTTTCCTCATTAATGTACACACAGCACCCCATATTGACAGAAAAACACAGAATTGTTGACATTTTTACAGATTTAAAAAAAAAGAAAAACTGAAATATCACATGGTCCTAAGTATTCAGACCCTTTGCTCAGTATTTAGTAGAAGCACCCTTTTGATCTAATACAGCCATGAGTCTTTTTGGGAAAGACACAACAAGTTTTTCACACCTGGATTTGGGTATCCTCTGCCATTCCTCCTTGCAGATCCTCTCCAGTTCTGTCAGGTTGGATGGTAAACGTTGGTGGACAGCCATTTTTAGGTCTCTCCAGAGATGCTCAATTGGGTTTAAGTCAGGGCTCTGGCTGGGCTAGTCAAGAACAGTCATGGAGTTGTTGTAAAGCCACTCCTTTGTTATTTTAGCTGTGTGCTTAGGGTCATTGTCTTGTTGGAAGGTAAACCTTCGGCCCAGTCTGAGGTCAGGAGCACTCTGGAGAAGGTTTTCATCCAGGATATCCCTGTACTTGGCCACATTCATCTTTCCCTCGATTGCAACCATTCGTCCTGTCCCTGCAGCTGAAAAACACCCCCACAGCATGATGCTGCCACCACCATGCTTCACTGTTGGGACTGTATTGGACAGGTGATGAGCAGTGCCTGGTTTTCTCCACACATACCGCTTAGAATTAAGGCCAAAAAGTTCTATCTTGATCTCATCAGACCAGAGAATCTTATTTCTCACCATCTTGAAGTCCTTCAGGTGTTTTTAAGCAAACTCCATGCAGGCTTTCATGTGTCTTGCACTGAGGAGAGGCTTCCGTCGGGCCACTCTGCCATAAAGCCCCGACTGGTGGAGGGCTGCAGTGATGGTTGACTTTCTACAACTTTCTCCCATCTCCCGACTGCATCTCTGGAGCTCAGCCACAGTGATCTTTGGGTTCTTCTTTACCTCTCTCACCAAGGCTCTTCTCCCCCGATAGCTCAGTTTGGCCGGACGGCCAGCTTTAGGAAGGGTTCTAGGAAGGGTTCTGGTCGTCCCAAACATCTTCCATTTAAGTATTATGGAGGCCACTGTGCTCTTAGGAACCTTAAGTGCAGCAGAAATTTTTTTGTAACCTTGGCCAGATCTGTGCCTTGCCACAATTCTGTCTCTGAGCTCTTCAGGCAGTTCCTTTGACCTCATGATTCTCATTTGCTCTGACATGCACTGTGAGCTGTAAGGTCTTATATAGACAGGTGTGTGGCTTTCCTAATCAAGTCCAATCAGTATTATCAAACACAGCTGGACTCAAATGAAGGTATAGAACCATCTCAAGGATGATCAGAAGAAATGGACAGCACCCGAGTTAAATATATAAGTGTCACAGTAAAGGGTCTGAATACTTAGGACCATGTGATATTTCAGTTTTTCTTTTTTAATAAATCTGCAAAAATGTCAAGAATTCTGTGTTTTTCTGTCAATATGGGGTGCTGCGTGTACATTAATGAGGAAAGAAATGAACTTAAATGATTTTAGCAAATGGCTACAATATAACAAAGAGTGAAAAATGTAAGGTTGTCTGAATACTTTCCGTCCCCACTGTATATCTTTAACTCCTCATATTTTACACCCTCCCTTTCTCCCGGTCCACTTCACGCCTTCTTTACCTAGGGATAACTCTCACACTCAATATTTCTGACATGTTCACTGCCAATGATCTCCAATTTTGCGTCAAATATATAATCTTCTGACACAATGGTCCTCTCTACCATTATCTTGGATAGGTAAAATTAATGTAATAAAGATGGCTATACTGCCCCAAAATTCTTTATCTTTTTCGTGTTTTACCTATCCCTGTTCCAGCATACTTTCTCAGAATACTACAACGTAAGGCATTAACTTTCATTTGGGGCTCCTTGAAACTCCGTCTGCCCAAACACACGCTTTACCTTCCAAAGCCCAAAGGGGGACTAGGGTTTCCTAATTTTACCACCTATTACAGTTCAATTAGCCCATATCCCTAAATATCACACAAAACTTGAAATTCCTCTTTGGGTTGCGCTGGAATCAATAGATTGCGACCCACTTTCAATAACCAACCTCGTATGGTCTAATTCCTCCGACCGTAAAAAAACTCAATAATCCTGAAACTAAACATACACTAGCCATTTGGGATAAATTTAAATTAGTAAATGAACTACAATCTCCCCAAATACCTCTTTTATAATTTCTTAAAAATCCACTTTTCCATCCTGCTTTTTCTTCTCCTAAATCTTTTAAAGCATGGACCTCCACAAATTTAACTCAACTCTGTGAACTAGCATTCTCTACTTCATTCAAAACTTTCCCTGACTTATGTGAAAGTCACAAACTTCCTAATTCAGAGCTCTTTTGATATCTTCAGATTAACATTTTTTTATGCCCTATATACAAGGAAGAATTCATTTAGATAAATTAACGTGCTTTGAAAATATATGTAAACATGACCCACACACTAAGGGACTTATTTCAACTCTTTACATTCATCTTATTACTAAACCCAACTCAGACCCACCATCGAATGTGGCTAAGTGAGGGATGGATCTTGGGGGTTCGTTGGAAGCAGCCGATTAGGATAAGATTTGGATCACGACTAAGTCATCCTCACAAAACATGCTCCAAATTATTCCCCATCTTGTTTTCGTGGCTGTGGTGATCTTGGATCACATCTTCATACTTGGTGGGATTGCCCGGTAGCAAAAAATTTCTGGAAAGATGTATTTCTTATGATTTCAACACTGTTTGAAATCCCTATCAATCCTGATCCTACAATAGCACTTTTAAATTTAAAACCGGCCACTCTCTCCTACCGCCAATTCAAGCTCCTATTACAGATCACTACAGCCACAAAACAAAGCTTGGAAATCCCCGTCCTTAATAATTGCTGAAACTAAAAATAGAGTCACTCAAGCAATGATCCATGCCAAAACAGAGGCTATAACTCAAGATAAAATATCCAACTTTGAGAACATTTGGAATCCCTGGGTGACTCACTTTTTGCCTTTCAATTTTGATGCTTCCCTACTAAGACCTTGGTAATCTCGATTTATGCTTCCATTCTCTGCATTCATGGTATGTGTTTATTACCATGTACTACTCCGGGGACCCCTACTACCTCTCATTTCTTTCTTCCCTATCTATTTTTTCTCCTACCTAAGATGACTTTTTCTTTTATCTTCTTTCTCCCCCTATTCTCTCTCTCCTCTTTCAGTTTACTCTTTATATAGTTCTGGTAGCAGAACTTTTATTTCCTTGGTTATCATTATACCAATTGTATATAGTTTAATTTTATTTATTTTAGGTACTTATATAGTGCTGTCATAGGCGTGCGCAGCCTATTGCATTAGGGTGTGCACCCGAAAGCTCAAGCACACATACATATATATATATATATATATATATATATATATATATATATATATATATATATATATATATATATATATATATATATATATATATATATATATATATATATATATATATATATATATAGTCAAAAGTATTGGGACGCCTGCCTTTACACACACACATGAACTTTAATGCCGTCTTGGTCCATAGGGTTCAATATTGAGTTGGCTCCGCCCTTTGCAGCTATAAAAGCTTCAACTCTTCTGGGAAGGCCGTCCACAAGGTTTAGGAGGGTGTCTATGGGAAGGTTTGACCATTCTTCCAGAAGGGCATTTGTGAGGTCAGGCGCTGATGTTGGACAAGAAGGTCTGGATCGCAGTCTCCACTCTAATTCATCCCAAAGATGTTCTATTGGGTTGAGGTCAGGACTCTTTGCAGGTCAGTCAAGTTCCTCCACCCCAAACTCGCTCATCCATGTCTTTATGGACCTTGCTTTGTGCACTGGTCCAAATCATTTGATGGAGGGGGGATTATGGTGTGGGGGGAGGGGGGATTATGGTGTGGGGGTGTTTTTCAGGTGTTAGATTTGGCCCCTTAGTTCCAGTGAAGGGAACTCTTAAGGCGTCAGCATACCAAGACATTTTGGACAATTTCATGTTCCCAACTTTGTGGGAGGAGTTTGGGGACGGCCCCTTCCAACATGACTGCCCACCAGTGCACAAAGCAAGGTCCATAAAGACATGGACTTAGCAGGGCTGGTGGGAAATTAACTTCAAGTGCAATAATTCACATTATAACTGTAACTAAAACATATACAATTAAGTGTAACACTCTAAAAAATAAAAAATCCAAAGTGCTATAATGGTGGGAACCTCCCAACTAAAAAGTTGTTGCACTCGAAGGTAATTTGTATTGCAATTATCTGTAGAGGGGTTTCCACCATCCCTGCTAAGGCAGCACTGATAGGCACTGATAGGCAGCACTGATGGGCACTAATAGGCTGCACTGATTGGCAGCGTTGATGGGCACTAATTGGTAGCACTGATGTTCACTGATAGGTGGCACTGATAGGCAGCACTGATTGGCCCTAATGGGCACTGCTTGGCACTGATAGGTGGCACTGATATGCATCACTGATGGGCTCTTATTGGTAGCACTTATGGGCACTGATAGGCTCTGATTCGCAGCACTGATTGGCAGCACTGATGGACACTGATCGGCACTGATAGGCAGCACTGATTGGAAGCACTTATGGGCACTGATAGGCAGCACTGATAGGCAGCACTGATGGGCACTGGTAGGTGGCACTGATAGGCAGCACTGATGGGCACTAATTGTCAGCACTGATTGGCACTGATAGGCTGCACTGATAGGCACTGATATGCAGCACTGATGGGCACTGATATGCAGCACTGATGGGCACTGATAGGCAGCACCGATGGGCACTGATATGCAGCACTGATAGGCAGCATTGGTTGGCACTAATTTACAGCATTGGTTGGCACTGATAGGCAGCATTGGTTGGCATTGATAGGCAGCACTGTTTTGCACTGATAGGCAGCACTGGATGGCACTGATAGGCAGAATTGGTTGGCACTAATAAGCAGCACTGGCACAGATAGGCAGTACTGGTTGGCACTAATAGTCAGCATTGGTTGGCACTGATAAGCAGCACTGGCACTGATAGGCAGCATTGGTTGGCACTGATAGGCAGCACTGGTTTGCACTGATAGGCAGCACTGGTTTGCAATGGTTGGCACTGATAGGCAGAATTGGTTGGCACTGATAAGCAGAACTGGCACGGATAGGCAGTACTGGTTGGCACTGATAGGCAGCATTGGTTGGCACTGATTGGCAGCATTGGTTGGCACTGATTGGCAGCATTCGTTGGCACTGATAGGCAGCAATGGTTGGCACTGATTGGCAGCACTGATGGGCACTGACTGGCAGCACTGATGGGCACTAATTGTCAGCACTGATTGGCACTGATAGGCAGCACTGATGGGCACTGATATGCAGCACTGATGGGCACTGATATGCAGCACTGATGGGCACTGATATGCAGCACTGATGGGCACTGATATGCAGCACTGATGGGCACTGATTGGCAGCACTGATGGGCAGCACTTATGGGCACTGATAGGCAGCATTGGTTGGCACTGATTGACAGCATTGGTTGGCACTGATAGGCAGCACTGGTTTGCACTGATAGGCAGCACTGGTTGGCACTGATAGGCAGAATTGGTTGGCACTGATAAGCAGCACTGGCACAGATAGGCAGTACTGGTTGGCATTGATAGGCAACATTGGTTGGCACTGATAAGCAGCACTGGCACTGATAGGCAGCATTGGTTGGCACTGATAGGTGGCGCTGGTTTTCACTGATAGGCAGCACTGGTTTACAATGGTTGGCACTGATAGGCAGAATTGGTTGGCACTGATAAGCAGCACTGGCACAGATAGGCAGTACTGGTTGGCACTGATAGGCAGCATTGGTTGGCACTGATTGGCAGCATTGGTTGGCACTGATTGGCATCATTGGTTGGCACTGATTGGCATCATTGGTTGGCACTGATAGGCAGCATTGGGTGGCACAGATAGGAGAGAGGGGGAGTTTCACATTCAGGAGATGGTGAGAATTGCCAGAGCTGTTCAGTGTATGAAACTGTCAGATAATGACACTGCATGCAGGGAGAGACACCAGCTGTTAAAAGTCAGCGGTGATGCTGGTGGTGGGCGGGACTGAACAGTTACCAAACACCAGCCAATAAGATGGGTCTGGGCGGGCCGCTACATTTCTCTGGCTCCGCCCCCTCTCTGAAGCAGCCCAATCATTGGCTGGTGTTGCGCTTGATCCCGCCCACCCCCGACATCGCGGCTGAGTTGTGATGACTTACAACTCAGCCGCGATGTCGGGAGTGGGCGGGACCAAGCGTTATAAACACAAGCCAATGTTTGAGCTGCTTCAGAGAGGGGGCGGGGCCACATAAATGTAGCGGCCCGCCCAGACCCCATCCCATTGGCTGGTGTTTGATGGCCGTTCTGTCCCGCCCACCCCCCGACATTACCCCGACATTTTGACAGCTGGTGTCTCTCCCTGCATGCAGTGTCATTATCTGACAGTTTCATACACTGAACAGCTCTGGCAATTCTCACGATCAGCTGCCTGTGAAACTGTTTCACAGGCAGCGCGGGCCACACACTCTCTTGGATGCAGCATTTTGGGGCAAATCTCTGGACACAGCACGGGGTGATTAGGGTGTGCCCAGGCACACCCGGCACACCCCGTGCGCACGCCTATGAGTGCTGTCAATTTATGCAGCGCTTTACATATACATTTTTCATTCACATCAGTCCCTACCCTCAAGGAGCTTACACTCTAAGGTCCCTAAATCACATTCATACATACTAGGGACAATTTAGACAGGATCCAATTAGCCTACCAGCATGTCTTTGGATTGTGGGAGGAAACCGGAGTACCCGGACGAAACCCACGCAGGGTCGGGGTTGGGATTCGAACCAGCAACCCTTCTTACTGCTGGGTGAAAGTGCTATCCACTACACCTTAGCTCCAATATGTAGTATGAGATTTTAGATTCTATAATAAACTATAATAAAACTATACTCTTGATAATTAAGACTTTTTTTTTTTTTATCTGAGGTCATCTTATATTAACCTGGTCTAAGTTGGTTTTATCCTCTCTTATACAATGTATGACACAATCTTTTGAGTAGTTAGATCCATGCTAAAATTGTTTTAGTTAAAATACTTTTAGTTTATGTTGAAACTACAACTCAATATTATTACCATATATGTGATCTTTTCTTTTGCTGCCACCATATGTACTTATGTATACTAATTGTTAAAATTCAATAAACAAATTTGACAAGAAAAAAGGGGCAGATACCATGTTTCCTATCTTGAAAGTCGCCTGGGGAAGTTTGTACAAAAGGTCGATCTATTTAAAGAAGCACAGGCCAAATCCCATCCTCTTCAACACCATGCAAATATAGATCCCCCCAAGTTGGAACATTCAACATAAAAACATAATAATAAAAAATAATTATGCTTACTAAATAGAGTGGACAGTACAGTTGGCATTAAAGTGTAAGTAAACCCACCTATCGTTTTCAGCCAAGGAAGCTGCCATCTTTGCCTCTGTTTAATCTACAACCGCTTTGAGGCTGCACATGTGATCAGTTATGACACCAGCCATTGGATGGTTTGACAGTTTGGTTGAGAGCACAACCAATGGGAGTGTTACATTTCCGGCATGTGCCGGAAATGAAGCTGTTTTATGGATGGGTTTACTTCCGCTTTAAGTACCTTTTCACTTAAGGTCACTTAAGAGTGTGTATATATATGCATACAGTATATACAGACGCATGTATACATCAATATCTATGATGGCCTATACCATTACCGGGGACATAGCCTTAAGTCATTGTGACCAAACAGCCTCAAACTTCCTCATTGAATTCCTTAAAAAATATGTATGTTTTTCCAGATAAATAATCCTGTTGAGATAAAAAATCCAGTCCGATAAGGTAGGAGGATAAGGGGAGGTCCACTTAAGGGCATTTTGTCTGCAGGCCACAAACAAGGCACGTCTAATAGTATTTACCATGGGGAAGGTATAGACAGAAGAGTCAAGATAGCCCAGTAGACACGTACAGTAATTGGTTCAACAGGGATATTTACATCTAATAGCCTATTAAGTGTACCAGCTACCTCCGCCCAATATCTCTGGAGTTTAGGACATCACCACAAAAGATGTATAAGAGTGCCTGGGTTACCACACCTAGCACAGGTTGAATCAGGTCTCAAGCCTATATGAAGGAATTTGGGGGTTCTTTATACCCTATGGAGAATGAAGATCTGAGTCAATCTGTGTGATGGAAAAAGAGAGACAAGAGGGAGAGACCGAAGGATATACTCCCAAACCTCCTCCAAAATAGGACCTAAATCCCTTTCCCACCCAGCTCTAGAGTGAATAGGGAAGGTTAATAAGAACCTGTTTAGTAATGTCCTATATGTAATGGAAGTAAGTCTCTTAATTGACCTTGCTTGTACTACTCTATCCAAAACAGGGGTAGATGGAAACTGCATTTCAACTGAGGGAAATTGAGCTTGTAAAGCATGATGCAGTTGAAGAAACTGAAAAAAAAACACCCTGACTGTAAGGGAAACTCATTCCTCAACTGTTCCAAGGATTTGAGAAAACCATTCTCATATAATTGGGCCAAGGTAGTTGATCCAGATCCCGCCCATCTCTGAAAACCCTGCAAAATAAAAAGCTCAGGGAGTCTATCATTACCCCATAAATCTAGTAGGATGAGAAAACCCCATCATTTTCTTAACGGCATCCCATGCTTTTCACATTAATACCAAAGTAAGCATAGTAGTAATTAAAACGCCCCCCCCCCCCCCCCCATTGCCCCCTCCAGTACATGCAGCGTTGGTCGACCACTGAACACATGGGAGAATAGGCACTCTCGGAATCCCATCCCGCGAAGTGCTGAAATTGGGCCGCAAGAAAATATATTCTATATAGGGTACTGCTAGTCCCCCAGTGTTCTTAGGGTACTGTAGAAAGCTCCAGTTTTATACAGGGGGGTCTTGTTTCGCCATATTAAGTACCTAAATATGCTATTAATCTTAGTAAAAATCTGCAAAGGTATCCAAATGGGAGCATTGTGTAAAAAATACAAAAGCTGGGGCATCCATATCATCTTAAGTAGATTAATACAGCCTACTACTGATAAAGGTAACTTATTCCAGGTTTTACTATGAATTTGAAATCTTTGGAGTAATGGACCTATATTATCTGAGATAAACGCATACGGGGACAAAGAAATGGTTATACCCAGGTACTTCATAGAGGACACTACTTTAAGATGAGACAATATAGGTGGTAAAGAATCTGGCAGAGGGTCCAAAGGCAATAGCATAGATTTTTCCCAATTTATATCAAGCCCTGAAAACCTACCAAATTCATCCACATATTTCATTACTGCCAGGAGAGATGAACAAATATTAGTAAGAAACAAAAGAACATTGTATGCATATAACTCTATTTTTCCTCTAGGGCACCTCTAACCATACTAGTAACATCTAAAGAGTTCCGCAAAAGACAGGCCAAAGGCTCTATGGCAATAGCAAACAGCAGGGAAGACAATTGGCACCCCTGCCTACAACCCCAACAGAGTTTAACCACTTGCTTACTGGGCACTTAAATCACCACTGGGGTTTTTATTTTTTGCTAAACAAACAAAAAAAGACGGAAAATTTTGAAAAAAAAAATATCATGTTTCATAGTTTTACAAACAGGTAATTTTTCTACTTCATTGATATGCGCCGATGAGGCGGCACTGATAGGCTGCACTGGTGGGCACTGATAGGCACAGATACGGCGGCACTAATAGGCACAGATAAGGTGGCACTGATGGCCACTAATAAGATGGCACTGATGGGCCCTGGTGGTGGCACTGATGGGTGGCACTGATGGGCACTGAAGGGCAGTGATAGGTGTAACTGATAGGTACCACTGATGGGCACTGATAGGTGGCACTGTGGGCACTGATGGGTGGCACTGTGGGCACTAATGGGTGGCACTGTGGGCACTGGTAGGCAGCACTGTTGTGCACAGTACTGCATGTGGGTCAATCAGGCTTAGGCTGGTGAGCAAGGTACTGAGACGCCACTTCAAAAACAAATCTTCCTTTGTGTTTTAGACTTATAGGCTTTTTAGATGTGCCTTTGGAAATTATTAGTCCTTTGAAATGCTTCTCATAGTATTCCTTCTCCTTATAAGCTGCTTAATAAGCCTCCTTGCTGCTCCTCATAAACTCCAATCAAATCGACCACATGCAAAGCAATTCAGATCTGGCAATAGTGCTTTATCATTTTTAAAATTGTATTATATTCAAAAAAGGTCATAACAAATATACACTCACATTTAAAAAATTTAAAACAAGCCTGTGTGTATTATGCTTGTACCACCAGTGCTAAGACAAATATGTCACCTCTTAACCGGCCCACAGATATGGCCACAATGATAGTGTTAAGTGGTCCACAGATATAGCCACTCAACACTATTAAAGGCCTTAATGGCGTCCAATGTTAAAAAAGCACGATCCGACTGATCCAAGACCGAAACTTGCATATTCAAGCAGACGCGCCTAATGTTAACCGCCATTGACATATTAGGCATAAATCCCACCTGGTCAGGGTGGATAATATGCTTAATAACCTTATTTAGTCCAATGGCAAGCACTTTAGCTAATATTTTAACATCTGTGGACAGTAGAGAAATTGGTCTATAGGACTCAGGGTATAAAGGGTTTTTATCTTTTTTTGGTATAACTACTATAACGGCCTCATCCATAGAGTCTGGAAGCCGACCCATGGACGTAGCTTCATTGAATGTATTGAGGAGGGCCGAGAGCAGCGTTTCACTATATTTTTTATAGATCTCAATTGGGAGACCATAACCACCGGAGCTTTAGAGTTGGAAAAACTAGCCACTGCGTTTTCCAGTTTCTTTTTTGTAAGTGGGGCATTAGGAATTTCCTGGTCCACCAATGGCAGAACTGGAAGAATAATAGTAGCCAAATAGGCAGACAGCTCAACTGAGGTGTAGTCAACCCTAAGGGTATATAAATCCTGGTAGTAGGACTGAAAAATGCACACAATAGAGCTTGTTTGAGTATTAATCTCTCCCTCTCCATTCTTAGAGCTGAAACATGAGTGGGGTTAGATTGGGATCGTACTATCTGGGTCAACAACCGACCATTCGCCTCCCCCTCAGCCCAAGTCTGCCTCTTCTAGAAAAGCTGTTTATTCCTGGCTCAAACTTCAAATAGCTCATTCAGCCTTCAAGTTGGCTATCTGGAATAGGATCCCAGATATAAATGGCTTCTGCCACAGAGGTAGCTGCCTTAGCAAGTTTCAGTTCCCTATGGGAATAATTTTTAACAGCACTGATTTTTTGAATTAGCAGGCCCTAAAGAAAGGCCTTAAAAGCATCCCATACCACCCGTATAGAAGCAGAGCCCACATTAAGGGATATAAAATCCCCAATGGAGGCAGGGATAGGATCTTATTTGGGAAATAGATTCAACCAAAAGGAATTCAACTGCCAAGAAGTATTAGACTCTCGGTGCCCTGACATTAAGGTGATTAACAAAGGAGCATGATCCGAAATTCCTCGGGGTTTTTTATTAACCTCAACAAGACTTAGGATAAGTTCTGTGGAACACAATGGCAAATCAATTCTAGATAGGGAATTATGCGATGTGAAGTATCAGGTATAAGAGCATTCATCAGGGTTCTGTCGTCTCCACATATCCTGTAACCCTAGTTCCCTGCAGAGTCTTCCAAGAGAAAAAAAAACCCTCAGAAGCCACTGATCTGAAGGCTGGACACCTATCCTGCCTTGGGTCAATTACATTGTTGAATTCCCTGAGCACCAAAATTGGCACTAGGGGAGAAGCCCATGCAAAAGAGATAAGCTGGTCAAGCACATCTGCGGTATAGGGGGGAGGTATGTATATAGCAGCAAGTATCAGATCCAGATCATACATCTTACAATGCAAAAAAACATCTGGGTCTTGTGTGTCCTATTTGTATACCAGGTAGTTTCTGAAGTGATCTGCAAAATACAGCAATGGATAAGAATATGAGCGGAAAATCAGATTAAAATGGAACTGGCGACGGAGTGACAGTAAAACTTTCACTATATTCTTTATACATTTTTTCACAGCAAATCGGCACTGAACTCACTTATTTTTGATATAACTTATCAGTTGAACTTTGGGCATTTAATGTTAGCGCCCATAAATTATTGATTTATTTATTTATTTTATGTTTTTTGGCAGATACAATTAAGGATTATTGTGGTATTTATTTCATAGGTGTTTTATAAGGGTGAATGAATAGGGTAATTTATTTTTAATTGGTAGTATTTATTTATTTAAACCACTCATTGAGCTACACACTAGGGTGTAATAATAAGAGGATAATATCAGCGCAATTAATCACATTCACTTAATTATTCACTTGTCATTCACAAATTTATTGCAGCTATATTATT
The DNA here is from genome assembly GCA_037952835.1 of Lithobates septentrionalis. Classification (NCBI taxonomy): domain Eukaryota; kingdom Metazoa; phylum Chordata; class Amphibia; order Anura; family Ranidae; genus Lithobates; species Lithobates septentrionalis. The sequence continues at coordinate 16,351,196 of JBBDGP010000158.1, read as the reverse complement.
TGATCATCTCCTATTAATCACATATTATTTGTGCTGAAGTTACCCAAGTCAGCGCTTTAACATTTTTTAATCATAACAAAGGAGCATGATCCGAAATTCCTCGGGGTTCTTTATTAACCTCAACAGGACTTAGGATAAGTTCTGTGGAACACAATGGCAAATCAATTCTAGATAGGGAATTATGCGATGTGGTGTATCGGGTATAAGAGCATTCATCAGGGTGCAGTCGTCTCCACATATCCTGTAACCCTAGTTCCCTGCAGAGTCTTCCAAGGGAAAAAAAACCCCTCAGAAGCCACTGATCTGAAGGCTGGACACCTATCCTGCCTCGGGTCAATTACTGTACATTGTTGAATTCCCTGAGCACCAAAATTGGCACTAGGGGAGAAGCCCCTGCAAAAGAGATAGGCTGGTCAAGCACATCTGCGGTATAGGGGGGAGGTATTTATATAGCAGCAAGTATCAGATCCAGATCATACATCTTACAATGCAAAAAAACATATTTGCCATTCTCATCCACCATGATCCTACTGCAGGAGAACAACATACCTGTGTAGACCAAGACAAATACCCCCCTTGAGTGGGAGGTATAAACAGAATGTTATGCCTCTTGCACAAAGCAACGTTTCAAAAACCTAATAGTGTCACAAATAGCATGTGTCTCCTGCAAGCAGACCAGAGATGGACGAAAAAGAGGCACTATAATCAAAAACAGATTGCCTTTTTAGGGCATTATTCAAACCCCTAACTTTCCATGAAAGAACACGAATGAATTGATTAACCATGTTTAAAAGTAGACAATTAATCTGCCACCTGGGCTTAACCCAGTACACAGCAAGAAATACAGTAGCAAAAAAAAAAAAAAAAAATACAAGCAAAAATGCTCCAACAGAAAAAAAAATCAAAAAAAAATCCCAGCATTACACTTACAAAAACAAAATGTCTACCCACAAACAGACATAACAGTTACTACATTTACTAAACACACACAACAGCAAAAAGGAAGATAAAAAGAACACAGTTCCATGCAGGAGAAGGCCACAAAAAAATCATATAGTGGCTACTTGCTGGTTGAGCTTACAGCATCCCAGCATATTTAAAATATGTGCCAATCCCATTAGGACAAAATCTAAATAAAGAGCGACATTTAACCAATGAACCTTATACGGGGGGGGGGGGGGGGGTATAGAGAGCAAGAGGGGAAAGAAATATGAATAAACACATACGAATGCATGACTGCCCAAGCACATAGATTTCCTTCCTCAAAAACCCTCCCCTCCCCTGAAGAAAAAAAAAAAAGCATTACATTTGGTATTAAAGCGACCATCTATCCAGTCCTGTGCCTCTTGGGGGATTCAAAAAATTGGACCACCTGTAAACGAGCAGGATAAATCATTAATTTTTTTTTTCTTTTCACTTTAGCAGACAGATTTGAGAGACTTGAATCAACTTTGCAGTTCATCTTTTCCGTCCCTACTCATTGTCACATCATAGTAGCTAGTATCAATTAGAAAAGTATATTTAATTTATCACACTCTGTAAAGCTAGGTAGTTGACCCGCTCATTACAAAAATATTTAACCCACCCATCCTCCAACCCCACTTTGCCCCTCACCCCACCCTACCTCTGCGTACCCAACCCAAACCCTCATTATGATCCTACTCCAAATCACTTCCTCGCTGTAGATCTAAACTCTCAGTTCCTTCGCATGACTCCAAGTTTTTTTGAATTCTTTCCAGCACTCCCATTTGTCTGTGGTCCTTTTATTTGCTTTGTCTAAACTACTCTCCAAACATTCCATGTTATATGTTTCTTCTACCGAATCGATCCACTCCCAAATTGATGGACACTCCTCCTTTTGCCAATTCTTGGGTATGAGTCTCTTTGCTGCATTTATTAAATGAGGAACCAATGACAGTTTATATTGCTTTGTTTCTCCCTTACCACCATGGAACAACACAACCCACGGGTCTTCTACTACTTCTTTTTTAGTGATTTCCTTAATAAGATGTAAAATCTTTTTCCAATATTTTTTAATTTTGGGGCAGTCCCACCACAGATGGGCCATTGTTCTTACCTCCTTACAACCTCGCCAGCATTGTGCTGATTTATTCCTCTGATATTTGCTTATTTTATCTGGAGTTGCATACCATCTAGTCAAGCATTTGTAATTCATTTCTGCAGGTCTACTGCTGAGCTATGAGCGAGTTTCAAAATTTTTCCGATAGTGTTCTTATCCCACTGTGACCCCAATTCCCTCTCCGATTTTCTAATGTATGGCAGTATCTCCACTTCTTCTGCCCTCAACAATATTCTGTACATTTTTGATATAGTATATCTTGAATCCTCCCCTGAGAACAGTCGTTCCAGCATAGTCAGATCGTCTCCAGATCTAATTGGTTGAGGGAGTTTTTTTAACAAAATGATTCAACTGGAGATACCGCCACTCATCCATCCCCCATGAATCCTTATTGTGCATAAATTCTTGTAATGGAATAATTTTACCATTTTTAATTATGTCTCTTAATTGTGTTACCTCCTTTTTTATCCAATTTCCTCCTATACTTTTTGACCCTGGTGCAAAGTATTCATTATCTTTCAGTGCAATTAGAGGTGAATTGTATTTCCCATTTAGTTGTTTATATATCCCGTCCCAAATTTTAAAGACATTCCGTGTCAGTGCATGAGTGTTTTCATCTAGCGTTTTATAGTGTGGAGGATTCCATATAATGCTTCCCAATTGTGGCTTACTAAGTGTTTTCTCTATGTTAACCCATCTTTTTTCATTTTTTTCTTTAGCCCATTCTACCGCTCTTGACAGTTGCTTTATAGTAATTTTGAATATCAGGAACAGCTAAACCACCATTTGTTTTCCCCTATTTTAATATTTGAAAGGAGACTCTCGGTTTTTTATTTTTCCAAATTGAGTTCATTAAAAACATTTTTAATCTGCTAAGATATTTTTGAGGAATTACTACTGGCAACATCTGGAACCTATACGTAATCTTCGGGAGAAGAACCATCTTTATAATATTGATACATCCTATCCATGACAGCGACCTACCGGTGAATCTTTTACATTCGGTTCTAACTTCGCCAATCAAGGGTAAATAGTTTATTTTATAGAGCTTCTCCAGTGTATTTGCTAGTTTAATTCCCAGATACTTTAATTCTTTCGTTCAGGCAAATTTAAACTCATTTTTCAATACTCTTTCTTCCGTCTTACTTAAATTAATATTTAATATTTCAGACTTTGCTAAATTTATTTTAAAATGAGATATTTCCCCGTATTGTTTTAGGGTATTTAATAGGTTGGGCATAGTGATCCGAGGGTTCGTGATGTAGAACAATATGTCGTCCGCGAATGCTGCAAGTTTGTGTTCTTCCTCTCCAAACTTGAATCCGCTTATATCGAGGTCGTTACGTATCGTAGCCAAAAGTGGTTCCAAGGATAAAACAAATAATAATGGGGACAGGGGACACCCCTGTCTCATCCCATTTTTCATCTCAAAAGGGGGAGACATTAAACCATTTACTTTTATTGATGCTGTGGGATGATGATATAATGTTTTGATCCATCTAATCATTCTTGGGCCGATTCCCATAGTTTCCAAGGTCTGTATCATGAACCCCCAGTCTACCCTGTCGAAAGCCTTTTCGGCGTCAATCGACAGCAGTAGTCCTGGGGGACCACTTTCTTTTATCCTTTGGAGTAAGAGCAACGTTTTCACCCCGTTATCTCTCCCCTCCCTTTTAGGGGTGAATCCAACCTGGTCCGGGTTTACAAGAATGTTCATTAGTCCTTTCAACCTGCCTGCCAATACTTTAGCATAAAGTTTTATATCGGCATTAAGTAATGAGATTGGCCTATAACTGGAGCACAACGTTCCCTTCTTGCCTTCTTTCAATATAACGGTGATAGAGGCAGATAATGCCTCCCTACTGATTTCATACTCTGCCCCTAAACCGTTCATATATTGGCATAAATTTGGAATTAGGATCTCTTTATATTTTTATAGTAGAACAATGTGACTCCGTCTGGCCCGGGGCTTTTCCCCGGTGCCGACTCTAACAAGGCCTTTTTTATTTCATCCTCTGTAATTGGGACCTCTAATGTCTCCCCAACATATTCAGAAATTTTTGGGAGTCTCGCCTTCTTGAGAAAATTGATTATTTTCCTGCTCTTTCCTCCAGACTGGGCTCCCCGTTGTTCTACTGAGTATAGTTCTTGGTAATAATTTTTAAATATATCCGCTATTCCTTTTGACTAATAGACCATATTTCCTTCCTTAGTCTGTATTTTTTCAATAAAATTAATGGCTTTTTTCTTTTGTAGCATTCTCGCCAGATGTTTACTAGGTTTATTTCCCCCCTGATATCTTTCTCTAGCAATCCAATTGAATGTTTTTCTAGTTTCTTGTTCCATTAACACTTTCAGCTCCGCTCTTTTATTTTTTGACTTTAATATTTTTTATTGAGTTTCAGTTGAGCATACAATACAATACAATGTGCCTTCATGCCGTTGAGCATAGCGATAGGTTCACAGAGTAAGGACATTCGGCCGGCAGTACATAGTCTTCAGACAATAAAATCTAACGCAACAATTTTTCCCATTTGCTTTCCCTTCTTTTCCCGCACCTTCCCCCTCCCTCCAGATACCCCCCGTCCCCCCCTCTTAAACCATGAGCCGTGTTTAATTTGGATAGACTAAAGGAAGAAAAAGAGAGTTTATCCTTCCATGATACCAACTGTTATACCAAGCCATTTTTCTCCTCATTGCTCACTTCATGCCACTCTTTTTTCCTTAGAGCCACAGGCCTATTACGAATATTGTGAAATCATTCATAGAGGAACAGTCATTCCCTGAAGCCAAGGCTTCCATATCCTAGCGAACTTACTGTGGCCACCCATTCTTATATAGGTTGTCTTTTCAGTCCTCACTAGGGCATCTATTGTCCTTACCCAGTCTTCCAGGGTTGGGGGTGCGGCTGACAACCAATATTGAGCTATCAGTTTCCTCGCTTGATAGAGGCATCTCGCAATGGCGATGATTATGCTTTTATATCCTAGATTTTCACTGACCAGGCCCAAAACACACACTTTGGCTTCTAATTCCAGTCTAATCTTAAATCTAGCTTCAATAGTTTTTATATTCTCTGGCCAATATCTAACTAATTTTGGACATCTACACATCATGTGGATAAGGTCCCCTGTCCCCGAGCATCTAGGGCACTTATCGCCCAGCCTGCGACCAAACCTGTACAACTTCTGGGGAGTGTAATAAGCTCTGTGCAGCAGGAAGAGGTGCGAGACCCGCTGCGACGGAGAGACAGACACCAGCGGACCCAAATCCAATATCCTTCTCCACTGGTCATCTGCTATCTCCCCCACATCAGCCTCCCATCACTCCCTGGTCCCCATAAGCGTTTGCGACGATTAGGGATGAGCCGAACACCCCCCTGTTCGGTTCGCACCAGAACATGCGAACAGGAAAAAAGTTCATTCGAACACGCGAACACCGTTAAAGTCTATGGGACACGAACATGAATAATCAAAAGTGCTAATTTTAAAGGCTTATATGCAAGTTATTGTAATAAAAAGTGTTTGGGGACCTGGGTCCTGCCCCAGGGGACATGGATCAATGCAAAAAAAAGTTTTAAAAACGGCCGTTTTTTCAGGAGCAGTGATTTTATCATCAAAGTTTATAAATAATACGTTTTATTTATAAAGGTAGTACGCACGCAAGTCTGGGATTCCCATTCCCCCTTTGTCTTTGGGCTTAGTAAGTCTAGAAAATCTTACTCTAGGTTTCTTGTGAGCCCAAATAAATTTCGTTTGAGTTGCATGAAGCACTTTAAAGAAGTTTTGGGGAATTTTTATCGGTAGATTCCTAAATAGATACAGAACTCTTGGTAAAATGACCATTTTACATATAGCTGCCCGACCGAACCAGGATAAACCTTTTGAGTGCCAGTTTTGTAAGTCTGAACATATTGTTTTCAATAGGGGAGTGAAATTATATTAAAAAATGTGAGATAATTTAGGGGTCAGCCATATTCCTAAATATTTAAGCGCTGTGCTTACCCATTTAAAGGGGCAATTTGACTGGATGAGATCTAGTTTATTTGTGGGGATCGAGACATTTAAAATTTCCGACTTGGTATAATTGATTTTAAGGTTTGAGAGATACCCAAAGATAGAGAATTCTTTCATCAAGGAGGGGAGTGAAATATGAGGGTTCATTATAAAGAACAACAAGTCATCCGCATATGCCGCCACCTTGTATTCTTTTTTTCCTACCTCGAAGCCCTGTATTGCCCTCTCTGCTACAATCCGTCTGATAAATGGCTCTAAGGATAGGATAAACAGCAGGGGCGAGAGGGGGCAACCCTGTCTCGTCCCGTTTTTGATCTCAACTGTACTTGAAAGGGAGCCATTGATCTTCAGCTGCGCAGAAGGGTTTTTATAGAGCATAGAGATCCAAGACATCATATTGTTTCCCAAGCCAATGAACCTGCATGTTTCTAGCATGAAATCCCAGGCTACGCGGTCAAAGGCCTTCTCCGCGTCCGTGGACAGGAGAAGGCCTTCGAATTTCCGCACCCCTGCAGCATGCATTAAATTGAGCGTTTTGATAACATTATCTCTGGTTTCTCTTCCTGGCATGAATCCTGCTTGCTCGCTTCCTATCAATCCGTGAAGTAAAGGTTTCAATCTGTTTGCTATTATTTTTTACATCAATTTCACATCAAGATTCAGCAGCGAGATTGGCCTGTAGCTTGCACATTCTGTCAGGTCCTTGTTTGGCTTGGGAAGAATTGTAATATGTGCCTTAAGGAAATCCGCCGGGATCTCCCTGGGCTCAGACAAGTAGTTCAGGGCCCTTAGTAATGGTCCCAGCAGAGTTTCCTGGAATGTTTTGTAATAAATTGCTGTGAAACCGTCCGGTCCCGGACTTTTCCCTGTCTTTAGGTGTTTGATCACTTGTTGTAGTTCACAAGCTTCTATGGGATTTTCTAGTTGGGTAATATCTTCAGTTGACAATGTGGGAAGTTTAGAGTCTATCAGATATTGACGTATGGCATGTAATCTCGTTCCTTGAATTGAGCTAGGTTTCTGTGGGTTGGGTAAGTTATACAAGGATGTGTAATAATTATGAAAGTGGTGTGCAATTTTTTCGGTAGTGATATCTAGTTTCCCTTCTTTTGTTCGTATGCCTGAGATATTTTGTTGTGTTTTCGCGTTTTTTATGGCTCTTGCTAGTAAGCTTCCTGTTTTGTTGCCATGTTCGTAGTAGATTTTTTTTTTTAAAAATAGGAATCTTTTAGCCCTTGTGTCGAAGATCTGTTGGAGTGATTTTCTATGATTTAAAAGTTCAATTGCCGTATGTTCTGTCAGGGATTGTTTATGTAGGGATTCTAGGGCGCGAATCTTCTCTGTCAGGGATTTAATTTCATTTTCTCTCTCTCTTTTGCGGTGAGCGCCCATTCTAATGAGTTCTCCCCTAATTGTGCATTTATGTGCTTCCCATATTGAAAGGGGGTTGATGTCTGGTGTGGAGTTGGTTTTGAAGTAGTCTGATAGTGATGTCGCTATTTGAGGGAGTGTAGTTGGGTCTGTTAACAGTGCTGAATTTAATCTTCAAGTGTTTGTTTTGGGTCGGTGTTCTGTGAACTTCAACGACATTGAGATTGGGGCATGATCTGAAAAGGTCTGTATCCCTATTTTAGCTCCTGAGACTATATCTAAGTCTCTTTGTGAAACAAAGACATAATCTATTCTTGAGTATCTGCAGTGGGGTATGAAATAGAAGGTGTAATCTTTTCCCTCGGGATTGATGAATCTCCAAGAGTCTATTAGTTGAAGCGAGTTCAGTAATGTTTTGATTTGTTTGAGTATTTTGTATGTAATATAGGTTTTGCCTGTGGACGTATCACTGAGAGGATTCAATGGGACATTAAAGTCCCCCCCTAGAATGATACATCCCGAGCCAAAATCTTTGAGTTGTCCAACAATTTTACGGCAGAAGGTTAATTGTGCCGTGTTGGGAAAATAAACATTTGCTAGCGTAATAGGCGTACCGCAGCAGTTCCCTTTCAGGAATATGAACCTTCCTTCTGGATCTATGAGTTTGTCAGTTAATTCAAAGGAAGCATCCCTACTAATGAGTATGGACACTCCCTTGGATTTTGCTAAGTCATTCGTTGCATGGTATGCTTGTGTGAAGAAAGAGTCTGTCAGTTTGGGGATTTGTTGAGTTCTGTAAAAACACAAAACAAGGTTTACCTTTTTTGAGTTCCTTTAAGAGGGTCTTGCGCTTTTCAGGAATATTCAGGCCCTTCGTGTTGTGAGAGATTACTGTAGGCTCATGTTCTAGGGATGAGTACGCCATCTTGAGGGCCCAGAGAGAGCTGTCGAGGCAACAACTGGAGAGATAACTGAAGTTTCCAATAAATTATACTTTACCCCTTAAAAGGTATAGGTAAAAAGAAATGAGGAAAAGAAAGCGAGGAATTAGTACCTTGAAAGTGAGAGCACTTAGAAAGTAAGATAGAGATAATGTGATCTCCTTGGAAACCCAATGGGGCCAAGGTAAAATGTTAGTGCCTCCTGCCAGGAAAATCCTCTCCTGTCAAGGGGCACTTTGTCGGAGCGCGATTGGCAGCCGCCCAATCACTTTGGTTAACTCAACCAATCAAATTAGATTAGATTGAATTAAATATATAACACTCAATTTGTGAGCAAAAACCGGCAGCAGCCATAATAAACATATTGTAAACATTAATGGTCAACAATGCACCCTAATTGCAACAATGAAGGAACTTACTACCACCCCTGATCTCTTTGACTCATTTGACTTTACATGTAGAGATGTCGATGAATTGTTTGATCATTTCTCTGTTCTCCTGGGAGACTTCAAGGCCCCCCTCCAAGCGGGGGTATCATCCTGTTGTCTTCCCCTTAGAGATGGTTTTAAATTAAACCTATAACTTGCATTTTACTTTGCTTTGTTTTTTTGTTTTTTTTTGAGTTTTAAAGATATTTCTTTCATCGACATTTCCATAATCAATGCTTGCTGAAGTGAAATATTGACAGTTATGCTTCAAGAACCGCACAAACCCGTTAGTATCATCTATTCTGATCTATTTGCCCTACAACCGTATTCTATCTATAGAATTGGCCTGAGCCATCATGGGGGGTAAAAGCAACAGTCCCCATAAACATAAACTCCAACTAAAACTGCTGGGCTACAAGAACTGGCACTTAGTGTGTTGTTGATTCTTGATGTGAAGTTCCATTCGACCAGATAAAACGAAACCAGCCGAAGTGTCTTAGATTGTTGGTATCAGCAAGTATCAACTTTGGGGTCAGCATTCATGGTGTAATTTCAGGAAAGATGCTCGTCCTCTTCCATGTATAGTGTGGTTTTCTGTGGACATTTTCAGGCTTCTTCAAAGCTCCTGGAAGCATGAGGTCTGTTATTTGGGGTTCCCGCCTGTGAACCTCCAGGGCGTGCTGATTTCATCTTCTTGGAGATGCGTTTGTCGGGCGATGAGAAGGGGGATCTTTCCAATGGAGGTAGCATAAATTCCTGATACCACTCTGGCAGTTCAACCGGTTCCAGATGTAACGCTTGGCAAAAATCTGGGAGATCTTCTGGTGATCGCAAAGTATGCTGTCTTCCATTTTGATTCACTAGGAGTGCGAACGGGAATCGCCATGAGTAGCGGAGATCCTTTTCTCTCAGCTTGTCTAGTAATGGTCTAAGAGCTCTGCGGTTCTTTAGAGTGATCTGAGACAGGTCATGAAATAGCATGATGGTTTCTCCATTGAAGACTATCTGATCATTCCTGCGTGCTTTCCTCATGATGTCTTCTTTTAAAGCAAAGCTCTGCAAACAGCATATGATGTCGCGTAGTGGCATATTGTCAGGGCCTCTTGCTCTGAGTGCTCTGTGAGCTCTTACAAATTCAATGTCTGTCTCCTCTGGTCTTTCTAGCAGGCTGTTAAAAACCCTCTGTAAAGCTGGGGTTATTTGATCAGCCTCCACAGTCTCTGGGATCCCCCGCACCCTAATATTATTTCTTCTGCCTCTGTTATCTAAATCCTCGAGGTGTTTGTTAATCTCTATAAGTTGTTGGGACTGTGTATGTGTAACTCTGTCCAGGCGATGAAGAGCCTTATCCCTGCATTTGCCTGCATGCTCTACCGTGGCCATCTTGTCTGTGAGGATCAACATGCTGGATTTTAGATCCGTTATCCCTGCCGAAAAGGTGGCTTTTATGTCAGCTGCAAAGCCTGACATGCCGGCATATGTCAGGGGGAGGTCGGGGTGAGGGGTAATCCTACCGTTCTCCTCAGCCGCAGATTGAGAGTCCTCACTGAAGTCGTCCTCCGTTACATGCGGCGGCGCCATCTTGGCTCCTATCAGGCCTTCTCGTGCTGGCGGGGGATTCCGGAACAAATCCTCAATGTTCCTTCCCTGATAAGCTGCCGATGTGCGGCGGGATCTCGTGCGGGGTGTCCCTGTGTTCCTCCTGCTCATTATCGAGTGCTTTGGGTGCAAGGTGACGGGCTAAGGCTGCCTGGATGCCGGAGCTCTTGTTTCAAGCGTCCATCGCTGTTGCGCGCCAAGCCACGCCCCCGTGATTTTAATAATGCTTAAAGTCAAACAATAAAAGTGTAATATCCCTTTAAATTTCATACCTGGGGGATGTCTATAGTATGCCTGTAAAGGGGCGCATGTTTCCCGTGTTTAGAACAGTCTGACAGCAAAATGACATTTCGAAGGAAAAAACCCATTTAAAACTACTCGCGGCTATTGCATTGCCGACAATACACATAGAAGTTCATTGATAAAAACGGCATGGGAATTCCCCACGGGGAACCCCGAACCAAAATTTAAAAAAAATTACGTGGGAGTCCCCCTAAATTTCATACCAGGCCCTTCAGGTCTGGTATGGATATTAAGGGGAACCCCGGCCAAAATTTTTTAAAAAAATGACGTGGGGTTCCCCCTAAATTCCATACCAGACCCTTCAGGTCTGGTATGGATTTTAAGGGGAACCCCGTGCCAAAAAAAAAAACGGCGTGGGGTCCCCCCAAAAATCCATACCAGACCCTTATCCGAGCATGCAACCTGGCAGGCCGCAGGAAAAGAGGGGGGGACGAGAGTGCGCCCCCCCTCCTGAACCGTACCAGGCCACATGCCCTCAACATTGGGAGGGTGCTTTGGGGTAGCCCCCCAAAACACCTTGTCCCCATGTTGATGAGGACAAGGGCCTCATCCCCACAACCCTGGCCGGTGGTTGTGGGGGTCTGCGGGCGGGGGGCTTATCGGAATCTGGAAGCCCCCTTTAACAAGGGGACCCGCAGATCCCGGCCCCCCCTGTGTGAAATGGTAAGGGGGTACTTACTCCTACCATTTCACTAAAAAACTGTCAAAAATGTTAAAAATGACAAGAGACAGTTTTTGACAATTCCTTTATTTAAATGCTTCTTCTTTCTTCTATCTTCCTTCATCTTCTTCTTCTGGTTCTTCTGGCTCTTCTGGTTCTTCCTCCGGCGTTCTCGTCCAGCATCTCCTCCGCGGCGTCTTCTATCTTCTTCTCCTCGGGCCGCTCCACATCCATGGCATGGGGGGAGGCTCCCGTTCTTCTCTTCTTCTCTTCTTCATTTTCTTCTCCGGGAGGCTCCCGCTGTGTGTCGGCGTCTCCTCGTCTGATGGTTCTTAAATAACGGGGGCGGGGCCACAGGGAAGCCCCGTCATGTCCCGTGCGTCAGAGGGGGGCGGGGTCACGGGTCACTGGGTGGCCCCGCCCCCGTTATTTAAGAACCGTCAGACGAGGAGACGCCATCACACAGCGGGAGCCTCCCTCCATGCCAGCATGGATGCGGAGCAGCCCGGAGAAGAAAATAAGGAGGGAAGAAGGAAGAAGAAAAGAAGATGAAGAAGAAGATGAAGAGAAGAGCGGGAGACTCCCCCCATGCCATGGGTGCGGAGCGGCCAGAGGAGAAGAAGATAGAAGACGCCGCAGAGGAGATGCTGGACGAGAACGCCGGAGGAAGAACCAGAAGATGAAGGAAGATAACTGTCTCTTGTCATTTTTAACATTTTTGACAGTTTTTTAGTGAAATGGTAGGGGTAAGTACTAGAGGTCGACCGATATGGGTTTTTCTCTGGCCGATATTTAGAAATTGCGGTGGCCGATGGCCGATATATGATGCCGATTTTTTTTGGGCCGATATATTAGGCCGATTTTTTTTTTCTTTTTTTTTTTTTCCCCTTCATCTCATAAAATCTAACAGTTAGACCCCTTTCACACTGGGGTGTTTTTTTAGGCGCTTTTGGGCTAAAAATAGCGCCAATAAAGTGCCTGTAAAACGGCTCCCCTGCAGTCTCAGTGTGATATCCCGAGTGCTTTCACACTGAGGCGATGCACTGGCAGGATGTTAAAAAAATGTCCCGACGATCTCGCGTGCAGAAGTGAACGCATATGTGAGTAGCGCCTGCATATAAAAACGGTGTTCAAACCACACATGTGAGGTATTGTTGTGATCGGTAGAGCGAGAGCGATAATTCCAGCCCTAGACCTCCTCTGTAACTTAAAACATGCAACCTTTTTTTTTTTTTCCCTTCATCTCATAAAATCTAACAGTTAGACCCCTTTCACACTGGGGCGTTTTTTTAGGCGCTTTTGGGCTAAAAATAGCGCCTGTAAAGTGCCTGTAAAACGGCTCCCCTGCAGTCTCTTTCACACTGAGGCGATGCGCTGGCAGGATGTTAAAAAAAAGTCCTGCAATCAGCATCTTTGGAGCGGTGTATACCACCACTCCTGCCCATTGAAATGAATGCGCACCGCTGCCGAAGCACCTGCAAAGCGTGTTCAGCAGTGCTTCAGGAGCGCATTTAACCGCTTCCTCGGCCACTAGCTGGGTTATAAGCGCCCCACTAGCAGCCGAATAGTGCCGCTAAAATGACGGTAAAGCGGCGCTAAAACTAACAGCGTTTTACCGTCAACGCATGCCCGCTCCAGTGTGAAAGCAGCCTTAAGTAATAAGTGATACAGAAAATTTTTTACATTTAAACATTTATTGAACAAAACAAACCTCCAATCAGTTCACTTGTATGTATAATTTAGATAAAAAAAAAAAACTATATCTTAAATATTAAATACACAAAAACAGGTAATCAAAACTTTTGGACGAAAAAAAATGGGCTAACTTTACTGCTTTTTTTTTTTTTTAATTAGTGTATTTTTTAAAAAAAAATTGCGTTTGAAAGACCGCTGCGCAAATACCGTGTGACATAAAATATTGCAACAACCGCTATTTTATTCCCTAGGGTCTCTGCTAAAAAAAATATATATATAATGTATGGGGGTTCTAAGTGATTTTCTAGCAGAAAATACAGGATTTTTACTTGTAAGCAACAAGTGTCGGAAAAGATTTAGTCTTTAAATTAAAAGACTAAATTAAAAATTTAAATTAAACTGAGAACTTCTACACACGGAGTTCAGCTCATTGATAAAAGAACTTGAAGAGATACAATGTATCTTCTTATCAGACTTGGCAGGCTGCCCAGGGAGGAGAGAAGAAAACTTCAGACAACTTGCAATTTACTTCTATTACAGAAGTCATTTGCAAGTCCCGCTGAAGTTATAATCGGCTTTTTTTATCAGCACAATCGGCCGATGCAGATTAAGTAAAAAAAGCCAAATATCGGCCGATATATCGGTCGACCTCTAGTAAGTACCCCCCTACCATTTAACACAGGGGGGGGCGAGATCTGGGGGTCCCCTTGTTAAAGGGGGCTTCCAGATTCCGATAAGCCCCCCGCCCGCAGACCCCCACAACCACCGGCCAGGGTTGTGGGGATGAGGCCCTTGTCCTCATCAACATGGGGACAAGGTGTTTTGGGGGGCTACCCAAAAGCTTTTTTTTTTTTTGGCACGGGGTTCCCCTTAAAATCCATACCAGACCTGAAGGGTCTGGTATGGAATTTAGGGGGAACCCCACGTCATTTTTTTTTCATTTTGGCCGGTGTTCCCCTTAATATCCATACCAGACCTGAAGGGCCTGGTATGGAATTTAGGGGGACTCCCACGACATTTTTTTTTTTAAATTTTAGTTCGGGGTTCCCCTGTGGGGAATTCCCATGCCGTTTTTATCAATGAACTTCTATGTGTATTGTTGGCAATGCAATAGCCGCGAGTAGTTTTAAATGGGTTTTTTCCTTCGAAATGTCATTTTGCTGTCAGACTGTTCTAAACACGGGAAACATGCGCCCCTTTACAGGCATTGTTTGACTTTAAGCATTATTAAAATCACTGCTCCTGAAAAAACGGCCGTTTTTAAAACTTTTTTTTGCATTGATCCATGTCCCTTGGGGTAGGACCCGGGTCCCCAAACACTTTTTATGACAATAACTTGCATATAAGCCTTTAAAATTAGCACTTTTGATTTCTCCCATAGACTTTTAAAGGGTGTTCCGCGGCATTCGAATTTGCCGCGAACACCCCAAATTGTTCGCTCTTTGGCGAACTTGCGAACAGCCAATGTTCGAGTCGAACATGAGTTCGACTCGAACTCGAAGCTCATCCCTAGCGACGATATCTTCTTATCCATCATTTGCCCGTATATCACTGATATTAGGCCTTTAGTACTACTTGACCTAACTATTTTGTTAAGAAGCGGTGTCTTACACCATTCCAATGAACAGCTCCTGAATTGACTATCCAGGGCGTGTCTAATCTGTAAGTAGTAAAAAAATGTTTTGTTTGGGATTCCAAATTCTCGTCTCAGCTCGCCGAAAGATTTTAATAAGTTACCATCATATATTTGGGCCAACCTGTGAATTCCGTGGGTCTCCCAATTCCCATTTTTCTCTATGGTTAATAACTCCGGCAGCTGCTTATTGTGCCAAATGGGTGAGAACTCAGTGAGTCCCCTATACCCCATATCTCTCTTAACTGTCTGCCATACTTTGGTAACAAGCCCATATGTTGGGAGCTCTCTCTGAAGTGAACCTGCCTCTAATGCTTCCGCTAGAGATTTGTGTGGGTTGCCCTGTAGCATAATTTTGGCGCTAGTTTTCGCAACTCCCCGGATCTCGCAGCCCCCTATGTGCTGCAATTGAGCAGCCAGGTAGTAACTGATTGGTTGGGGGACTGCCATTCCCCCTTCCCTATTAGGTCGCTGTAATGTTTGTAGACTAATCCTGGCCTGCCCTTTCCTCCAGATTAACTCCCTGAAAAGAGTGTTAACTTTTACAAACCAGTTTCTCCCGATACAGACTGGGGAGTTGTGAAGTAGGGAGTTGTGACCGGATGCAGGAGTGAGTGGCGGAGCGTGAGCTCTCTCCCTGCCTCAGCCCCTATGCTGCTATCCCCAAACACCTTAAACTAGCTCCGAGCACTTTTTGGCAGTACCTATATCTTTGTCTAGCCGGCCCTGCTGACCCTTTGCTTTCCTCAGCGTGGGAGAGGAGGGGAGCCGCGGAAAGTCAGAGATCGCGGTGACCATGAGATACTGGCTGTGACGGAAGCTTACTGTGCCGCCGGAGTGATCCTGTGTAGTCCTGTGTAGTTCGACCCTGCTGAATCCGGTTTCCGGGCAACGGCTCACATCCTCACGCGAGGCTGAGAGAATCCCGTGAGAGAAGGTCGGGAGCTCAGAATTGGACATGCTGAACACGCAGAGCGGCGAGCGACAGAGCGCTGAGAGCAGAGCCGTCATACAGGAGTGGACCAGCCCGGACACGCTGCCTGACTTAGCCCCTGAAAGAAGAGGGCGCAGGAGGTAACAAAGATAGTATCATGAATTGTACAGACTGTTGTTATTTGCCACAAATGCTTACTGGGGTAACAGGACGAGTGTAAGAGCCTTAAAAGTCAGCAGCATTTTAAACCTGTTAAAGGAACCCTCCGGTATATTTCCTATACAGCTAATCATGACTAGAAAGAAAGGGGAGGACCAGCAGCAGCAGCCCCAGGAGAACCTTCCTTCTCAGTCCACCTGCTCATCTAAGGAGAAGGGGAATCAAGCGGCATCCGCAATGACTGCCGCAGCCAAGCTAGAAAGGTTTGCACACACTCCCGTGCAATCCCCAGCCAAAGGCAGCCAGCTACCACACGAGAAAACACAGCCGAGTGGTACTGGTAATAGAAAGAGCTTAGGCAAAATGTCAGCAGCACCTCCCGCTAACACTAAAACAGCGAATAAAAAAAGTCCTGAGAAAGATCTTCCGGGAATAGCTGCTGAAGTCATTCCGGACTCAAGCATAGTCATTAAACCAGAGCCCACGCTAAAAGACGTACTGTGCGCAGTGAACTCCTGCAGGAGCTCACTAAGCAACTTGTGTGACCAGCTGAGGGGTTTAAAGGAAGAGTTATGTACCATGAGCCAAGAACTTCAGAAAGTGGTGGAGAGAACATCCATGTTGGAGGAGAGGCTTAGTCAAGCCGAAGACATTTTACACCATTGAGTCAAGAGTTTAAGTCAATGAAAGCTCAGCTAGACGCAAATAATTTTAAAATGGATGAAATGGAAAACAGGCTGCGCAGACACAACGTGAGGGTAATAGGCCTCCCAGAGAGAAGTGAGGGCTCCTGTCCTGAAGAGTTTATGGAGAAATGGCTTAGGGAGGTCTTTGGGGTCGAGACGTTTTCGCATCTCTTCGCTATTGAGAAGGCACATAGAGTGCCTACCAGGACAACTCATACAGAAGGTCGCCCTAGACCAATGATTATGAAGCTACAAAGATAAAGTTACACTGATACAGAAATCTAGAGAAAAGGGGGACATTTTTTATAATGGAGCCAGAATTTCTTTGTACCCAGACGACTCTCCGGATTTGCAAAGGAGAAGGGCAGGATTTACGGACATTAAGCGCGCCCTATGGAACTACAAAATTCCATATGCATTGTTTTACCCAGCGAGATTGCGTATAGTGACCCATTTCTTTGACTCTGTTGGGGGGTCACAAAGTGGCTCGAAGATAACAAAATGAACTTTTAGAGCTGGAGCATAAATAACTTAAATTATTAAAAGTTAACTGGGGTTTTTTTTTTTTTTTTTTGCAGCAGGGGCTGAGAGGGGCTGGCGGGAGAAAGTTTTCAATGAGAGACACGATATGGTTGTGGGTTGGGTTTTTTTTTTTTGGTGTTGGAGCAGGGGATCTGGGTTGGGGGGGGGGGGGCGGGGGAGGAATGGTAGGGAAGAAGACTCACAATTAGGATGGGTGTTGGAACATTGGTTGGGATGGGTGGATTGGGACAGAAAGGTCACAAGGTATGCCCCTAAGGTTGGCTAAATTAGGCAAGGGGGAAGGATGAGGGGTTACTTAAGGGTTTGGGAGTAAAAGAGGCACTAGGAATAGTAAAATGCCACTCAGAGCCGAGGCAAGGGATCGGGAAGGGTAAAATAAGACACTTAAATCACTCACATATATTAAAGAACAGAATAGAAATTACAGATGGGGACGGGAGGGGGGAGGGGGGAAGGGGAGGTTCTCCCTTCTCATTCCTTCTTCTCTCTTCTTTCACAGTATTTGCACTGAATGTAGTTTTGTTGATCACAATTGACTTTGAGCAAATGATAAACTGTCTGATAGAGAGACGGGAACACTTGATAGGTTGGATTCGTCAAAAGGGTTGCTGGTGTCCACTGTTACGTAATATAGCCGTCACAGGACCTCCTCCTTTTTTAGTTCTGATTCCCTTTTTGTTGAGTAGGGAGGTTTTTTTTTTTCTTTTTCTTTTTTTCCTCTTCCTTTTTATTCTTTCCGCTCTTTCAATGATGTTTAGAACATTTGGAATAAGCTCATGGAATATTAGGGGTATGGGCGACCCTATTAAAAAAGCCTCAGTATTTTCGGAACTAGAATTCTATGGCACTGAACTGATATGCCTGCAGGAAACACATTTGACCAATGAGTCCAAACTACTAATCAGGAACAAGAAGTTTCAGGCACAATTTCACTCAGTGTACTCCTCCTACTCAAGGGGAGTGAGCATACTGGTTAGGAAACGGTTGGTGTTCTCCTGCAGGGATATCAGGATCGATACACTTGGCTGCTATATTTTTTTGAATTGCCTGATAGAGGACAGACCATTTGTTATCGCAAACCTATACATTCCTCCCCCATTTAAGATGGACATATTGTACCGCTTGCTGGAGTTCGTGGAAGATAAAACCGATACCCCAGTTATAGTGGTGGGGGATTTTAATGCGGTGCTTAATAGCAGTATAGATAGGTTTCCATCAAGGCCCAGGGTAGATAGGGCAGCAGAAGGTCGGCAGAAGGTCGGCTAGGTTTCTATATTTTTTTGAATTGCCTGATAGAGGGCAGACCATTTGTTATCGCAAACCTATACATTCCTCCCCCATTTAAGATGGACATATTGTACCGCTTGCTGGAGTTCGTGGAAGATAAAACCGATACCCCAGTTATAGTGATGGGGGATTTTAATGCGGTGCTTAATAGCAGTATAGATAGGTTTCCATCAAGGCCCAGGGTAGATAGGGCAGCAGAAGGTCGGCTAGGTCAGCTTTTGCTGGAGATTGGGTGGTGTGACCTATGGAGAGCCTGCAACCCAAACGTCCGGCAATACTCCTGCTTTTCGGGGTCACACTCTCTAGTATAGACCTAGCTATAGGTAACAGAGAAGTACAACCCCTAATAAGTAAAATAGAATACCAGCCTAGAGGGATCTCAGATCACTCACCCTTGAAATTAATGGTAAATATCCAGGATAGACACACTCAGAGTAATCCAGTATGGTTGGAGATAATAGGGAGTACCGAAGAAATATCTGCAAGCTTAAAGGAGTTTGTAGATCACAATACAGGTTCTGCATCAGGGGGGATGGTCTGAGATTCCTTAAAAGCATTCCTTAGGGGGCTTCTAATCCAACGGGTTTCTAAGGTAAAGAAGCAATCAAGGGCTAGAGGAGAGTACATTTTTTCGGCGTAGGGGGTTCCCCTTCAAATCCATACCAGTGAGCGCGAGATGCAGTACCCTGCCCTTGCATCGCATCTGGCCCGTCGGACCAGCATACAGACGAACGGCTTTCCGTCAGGAACTGAGTCCAGCAGAGTTACAAAGGAAAGATTTGAAACATGTTTCATTTCTAGGTCCATTGGACTTTTGGGAAAAAAAGTCAGCGGGAGCCTACACACGGTCGGATTGTCTGGCGAACTCCGGTCCGCCGAACCAAGTATGCCGTAAAGTCCGGTCGTGTGTACGCGGCATTAGTGTCATTATCATTATTATTATGTTTAATTTTAATTTCAATTTATTTTATTTTATTAAATTTATTTACAATTTCTTGATAATAAAAGATAGTGTGTCTACTAACTAAATTATAATGAATAAACAGCAATTATTTTATGTTTAAATCTTCTGGAATGCCAGCAGAACAATGTATTTTGGATGATAGTATGCGGTGACCCAAATCTGAATATACCGCAATGACACGGATTGGAACTGACATATAGGGTTATTTCCGATTAGCCACAATAAAACATCATTGTTTCACGTACATTGGAGGTATGAAACTCATTGGGATTTATTGGAATAGTGTTTTCAACACAGATTCTTCTATTGGGAAGTACTCTTATTCTTATTTTGTTGGACAATATGGTTGTCATATTAATATAGACTTCGGTCTTCAATTATCCCAACAAAAATGGCTGTTGCTAATTCATGCGCAGGTGCATTTCTGAATATTCTCGATGGATAACACATTTTTCATCATGGACTTCGGTCTTCAATATTCCAACAAAAATGGCCGCTGCTATGTCTATGTGCAGGCACATTAGGAACACCACATACTATATTAAGACGGGAGGTGTAGCAAGATGGACGCTCCTGTTGACGTCTGAATGACAAAACGTGTAGGGCGAGTTACGAACGTCTTTGCGTCACTTCCGGTCAGCCGAGATTAGGATTCTGACGGCATCCATCTGCTTTTGTTTTCATGCTTTAAAAAAACTTGTATCAAATGTGAGTATATCTCCTTTTTTTAATTAAATAAAAACATTTTAAATACGGATTTACACTATGGGCATCCCTTCTCTTCTCCATATGGCGAACAAGTGAAACACCGCCAACACAGCACTATTAAAGCACGGACCAAGGGTTCTAAAGATTGCTACACAGTGGCATATACTGTGACTGCACAGTACCCCTGGGGGGGTGAGGCCATTTGGTGAGTGCATTTACAATAGGAGCACGGATAAGAATTACCAACACCAGAAGTCACCCAAATAAGAAGTTTTTGAGAAATTATTTTTTTCAGCAAGCATTGGACACTTTTTGAGCACAAGTCACTTTGTTTGTTTTTTTGGTTTTTTTTGTTTTTATATTGGTTTATTCTGTCACATTTAATTTGTATATTCACCATATTATTTGATATTTATGTCATCAGGTCAAACATAGCTATCACATCACAGGTATCTAACCACTCCGGGTTAAACATTTTTCTGCAGATTGTCGGATAAAACTAGTTGTAAACATCAATTTTTTGAATGCACCTGCCAGAGGGCATAACACATCAAACAACAAACTTTAAACTCATATATTCTAGTATTGCACCAATACTTATCTAACTCACTCACAGCACCATAATTTTATATTTAGTTTTATTTTGAGGGTGCAATACATTTACAGAAATTAGAAAAAAAGGGGAAAGAAACTGCGCTTAAGTGAAGTGTACAAAAAACAAATTGATGAGCTGCAATTCCTCTATGCAACATAAACACAGTGAAAATAGAATTAGAAAAAAATTGGAATCACGCTAAAAAGGACTCATGACCATGCATATGATCAGCAATCCACAATATTCCTAAATATGTGAATGGGCAAATTAGGCAGAAAAAATGAAAGTGATGACAAAGTGACAGTCCATCAAATGTACATTGCTTAATATGAAATAATGACAATAATAAACAAAAGTCCATGTGCATAAAAATGAATATAAATCACCAGTGTGATAAATAAAAGTCCATGTAAACTATGATTCCTGCTGTATATAGACAAGAGTGCTTGATCCACTACCATAGGTAAACAATGGCCGCTTACCAGAAACTCATGATCCTCCACTACAGAGGATCAGAGAAAGCTGTTTAGAATGATGATAATCCGGATCACAACCAATGAACCAGGAGCCTTGGAGTATGATGGCACAACAAAGACCTTGATGCCGTAATAAAGGTATTCAAGCTGGCAGGTAATGGGACACCAACCCGCAGTGGAGTGGATATACCATGAAAAATAAAAAGGCTCCAATAGTGTAAAACCGTTAACCTTTATTAAAATATGTAAACAAAAAAGGATGCACTCACATGCTGGTAGTATAAAGTAAGCGCCTGAAAATGTCTGGAGCGCCGGCTGGAAGCTCACAAACAATCCGTCCTACTGGTAACCGCAGCAGCGATGAGAGGTGACGCGAACGCGTCGCTCCGCCCTACGCGGCGTTTAATAATAGAGTTACGTCGTCCCCTGGACGTAGGGCGGAGCGACGCGTTCACGTCACCTCTCATCGCTGCTGCGGTTACCAGTAGGATGGGTTGTCTGTGAGCTTCCGGCCGGCGCTCCAGACATTTTCAGGTGCTTACTTTATACTACCAGCATGTGAGTGCATCCTTTTTTGTTTACATATTTTAATAAAGGTTAAGGGTTTTACACTATTGGAGCCTTTTTATTTTTCATGGTATATCTACTCTACTGCGGGTTGGTGTCCCATTACCTGCCAGCTTGAATACCTTTATTATGGCATCAAGGTCTTTGTTGTGTCATCATACTCCAAGGCTCCTGGTTCATTGGTTGTGATCCGGATTATCATCTTTCTCAACAGCTTTCTCTGATCCTCTGTAGCGGGGGATCATGAGTTTCTGGTAAGCGGCCATTGTTTACCTATGGTGGTGGATCAAGCACTCTTGTCTATATACAGCAGGAATCATAGTTTACATGGACTTTTATTTATCACACTGGTGATTTATATTCATTTTTATGCACATGGACTTTTGTTTATTATTGTCATTATTTCATATTAAGCAATGTACATTTGATGGACTGTCACTTTGTCATCACTTTATTTTTTTCTGCCTAATTTGCCTATTCACATATTTAGGAATATTGTGGATTGCTGATCATATGCATGGTCACGAGTCCTTTTTAGCGCGATTCCAATTTTTTTCTAATTCTACATTTACAGAAATGTCGTGTTAACAGCAGCATTGAAACAAGGTTTACTATCACAGCGCACCCCAGACTGGCTGAAGGTATAGCACCAACATAATTTGAAAATAAGCTTGAGTTCACATTTCCCATTTTGTATCTCACCAGCAAATTGTGGAGTTTAATTTTACAGGTAACTGCACCGGCTCAGAGATGCACTGTGCAGAGGGTGTAACACAAGAAGCATATTTCTATTATAGGTGCTATATTCTCTTATCTCTTGGTTTCCATCACCCTGGCTTATTCCATTGAGTGAGATTATCAATATCCTTTTAAAGGCCTTTTCTCAATTTGTTGCATCCAGCAGAGGGTGCAACACATTGAATACCATTATACAAAATTATAGGTACTGCACCTTGCAGAGGGTGCATATACTGATTACCAGCATATAAGGCCAGCATATATTTATTTTTTTCCTAATTTTTCTTATTTTCCCTGATGTCTCATAGTATTGCACTCTGCAGAGGGTACAACACAGAAGTATTACTATATCAGGTTTAAACCCAAAAGCATTTTCCAATTAGTACAGCACCACACCTACACTCTTCTTTAATCAATCTAAGTATACTCCACCTAGGTGATAGTATATCCGTAGGGGCAGCAGTTCATTCTAAAGCTTTTCTGTACTTTCTTCCTGTGCACGGATTTACCCATAACCTTTCTTGATCACCACTGGGATATTTATTTTTTGCTAAACAAACTAAAAAACACTGACATTTTTGAAAAAAATACGTTTTTCTTCGCTTCGGTTATAAAATGTTGTTTTCTCCTACACTGACGGGCACTGACAAGGCGACACTGATGGGCACTGATGAGTTGGCACTAATAAGGTGGTACTGATGAGGAGGCACGGATATGTAGAATTGATAGGCACTGATATGCAGTACTGATGGGCACTGATAGGTGGCACTAAGAGGCACTTATAGGTGGCACTGATAAGCACTGACAGGCAGCTGTGATGGGCACTGACAGGTGACTGTGATGGGCACTGACAGGCGGCACTGGCACTGATAGGCAGTATTGATTGGCACTGACAAATGGCACTGATGGGCAGCACTGATGATGAGGTACTGACAAGTGTTACTGCTGGGCACTGATTGGTACTGTGACGAGCACTGATTGGCACTGTGGTGGGCGCTGATTGGCACTTTCATTGGCACTGACAGCCGTTATTGATGGGGCACTGATTGGCAGCTGATGGGCAAATCTGATGGGGGCTGTTCTGATAATCAATGTGCTGATTATCAGCACAGACCCCCCTCTGACAGGGAGAGCCGCCAATCGGCTTTCCCTGTCAGCGCGGACCAAGAAATGTAGTTTACCCGTACTTCCTGGTTCACGCAATGATCAGCTGTGTTTGGTCACAGCTGATCACATGGTAAGGAGCCTCCGTCAGAGGCTCCATACAACGATCAAAGATGCAGTGTATCAGACTGACACACAGCACCTCTTGCCGCGCTGTGCGCCCCCGCGGACACCCAGTCAGGATAACAGAACCACCGCCCGGCCGTCATTCTGCTATAGGCCGGGCTGGAAGTGGTTGAACAATTTTTCAGTCCTCAGCTCCAAGGTCTAATAGGTTCCAGCAACCATCGCCAGTGTCTGCATTATATGGTGCAGGAATATTTAGGGGCAAGAGCAGACTTGGAAACCTTTCCAACAGAGCATCCACTGGGTTACTGGGTCTTAAGGGTGGACCACTGACCAAAACTTGCTCAATATGCAATTTAGCTACTGGCCTGTTCTGCATCCAGCATGCTTTCTGAACGCACATTCAGTGCTGCTGGAGGGTTTGTAACTGCGCAAAGAGTGTGCCTGTCCACAGACTCCGTTGATAGGCTCACATTTATAAAAATGAATCAGTCCTGGATCAGCAGATATCAAGCACCTGATGCTGATGCAACTGATTGAATTTGTTATGGATCTGGGATCCCTTGAAGAGTGCCTATGCTGCCTATCCTATTCCCCCTTTAATCATGATGATGCTAGCTTCCACCAAAAAACAGGGGCATGTAATTACAATTTGCAACTGTGAGGGGTTACCATGTTCTGGCACCACCAACACCTAAGGCCCAATTTTTCTGCAGAGTATATAGCACAGTCCGTATAGTATATATACTGTAGTTCATGGTATATAGTGTAGTCCATATAATATACTACTGCAGTTCAAAATATATAGCATAGTCAGTGTAGTATATATAATACAGTGCATGGTATATAGTCCAGTGTACAATATATAATATAATGAATTGAAGTGGTTAAGGGAAGCCCTATGACAGAATTAAGAATAAAAACGGCATGGGTCCCCCCCCCCCGTCCATACCAAGCCCTTTGGATCTGGTATAAATTTTAAGGGGAACTCCACGGCAAAATGAAAAGAAAAGTGGGGATCCCTTGCCTGGCGGTTGTGGGGGTCTGTGGGCGGGGAGCTTAAGCAAATCAGGAACCCTCCTTTAACAAGGGGGCCCCCAGATCCTGGCCCCCTATATAAATGGGCATATGGTATGTATTTTGGGGGGGACCCCCACGCCATTTTTTAAAAAAAATTTGGCGTGGCATTCTCCTAAATATCCATACCAGACCCAAAGGGCCTGGTAATGGACTGGGGGGAACCCACATCATTTTTTTCAATGATTTTATATGTATATTGCTGGCATCCGACAATACATTACAGCTTAAAGCAATTTTAAATGACATTTTTTCCTTTAGAAATGTAATTTTGCTGCAGTACTGTTATAAACATGGGGAAAATGTGCTACTTTATAGGCAGACTAAGGGGACCCCAGCAGACATGATATTTAAAGGAATATTTAATTTTTATTATTTCACTTTATTCATTATCAAAATCACTGCTCCTGAAAAAACGTCAGTTTTAAAAACTTTTTTTTGCATTCATACATGTCCCCTGGGCCAGTATCCGGGTCTCCAAACACTTTTTATGGCAATAACTTGCATATAAGCCTTTAAAATGAGCACTTTTGTTTTTTCACGTTTGTGCCTCATAGACTTTAACAGTGTTAGCATGTTCGCACAAATTTTTTTTCTTTTTTGTGCACAATCTACACTACACCATGGCCCACACATCTGCTCCTACTATGTAAATGGCCTCAATGTTGCCTCCAAGCGAGGACAAGTCCTCTATCAAATGCATGAACACCAAGTTAATGTGCTCCTCCTGCAAGAGACGCACTTTCATTCCAAGTCCACCCCTTCCTGCTCCAACAGATATTTTAACAGGTGGTTCCATAGGAAATACCTGTCTCAGAAAGCCAAGTACCGTATGTTTCTATAGCTTTTCAAAAAGCTCTCCAAATAGAACTGCTCAATCACATGTCTGACCCGCAGGGAAGGTACCTCTTTTTGTGAAATTTTTGGTAGCTAACGTCTACCTACCAAATGTTAATCAAACCCAAAGGGCTTTGCAGTATTGGAAGGTCCTGTCTAGTTTCGTGGAGGGAAAGCTCATCTTAGGAGGGGACTTTTTATATTCCCTTGAAACCACTTTTGGATTCATCAACCTCAAGGTCCTCTATTTCTTTTTTAAACTTCGGGCTCTGAAGCATACATTTTACAACTTACATTTGGTTCACGTTAGGAGGGTGCAAATTGGTGGACATGAGAAAAGTGGGTATTATTAGGAGACTTAGAGTACACCCTAATTATACCCACATTTCTCATGTCCACCAATCCTACAGTGCGTTGACTACTTCCTCATTGACCAAAATCAGTCATACTCAGACTGTGTCAAACACGTTTCCGAGACCATTTCCAATTTCTTTACTGACCAGGCTACAGATACCACCCCGTTCAGTGGAAGGCGCTAAAGGTGGTTCTGCCAGGAACCTTTATTAAGATGGGTGCTCACTTTAAAAAAGAGTGCTCGGCTTCCATAGTAACTGCGATTTAAAAACGTAGAAACCTGGAAATGGTACACAAGTATTCCCCAATGGCAGCAACCCTTACAGCCCAGTCACAGCTCAGAGACCTAAACGAGACCTCAGTACGAACTTTTGCGGATAAGCTTGGTTTACACCCTTACAAATTTAAGGACAAGTGTAGCAGATCACTGGCCCGCCCCTTGCATCCAAAAAACTCCTCCACTTTTATTTCTCACTTCCAGGGCATGCATGAAGAAGTGCTCTCCTCACCCTCTGCGATAACTTAGGCGTTTAGGGATTTTTATCAGTTCCTATACAATATACCTACTGCTCAGTCTTTGAGTTCCACTTCCAACTTGGAAGAAGAAAAGATGTCTTATATTGGTAAGACCACACTCCCTACTTTGGACGATGATACAATCAGTAATCTTGAGACGCCTCTTTCTGAGGATAAGGTAGCTAAGGCAATCGCTGCTACACCATCTGGCAAGAGTCCGGGCCCTGACGGATTTACCCCCAAATTCTATAAACTTTTTGCTTCCCTTCTCACCCCCTTTCTAACTAAAAATTTAAACTCTTTACCTGAGGGCTAAGTGTTCTCTCCACAAACACATGAAGCGCACACAACCTTATGCGCGAACTATAGACCTATATCTCTAATTGGCAATAAGTGAAAAAAGAAATACAATTGTGAATAACATGGAATAAAGTGCAAACAAATTGAATAAATTCCACCAGCTGCAGTAAGACCTTGCTAATTAGTAAATGTAGATAATAAATAAACAAATCACAGCGCTAGGTGATAATAATTTTATCCTAAAAAAAGAGAACACACATATAAAAAGTCCTTTTCAGTCTCAACATGTGTTGTGTTCATATGTGCTTGTGCCCAATATAAAACAATCCATGCTCCATAGACTTTGGCTCAGAATGGGTGCCCCACATGGATGTACACTCACCCTTAGATGTTGACCAACTATCTCTAGTATGGTCGCTTAGGCATGTGGGGAGACCCCTGGCTAAATCCGTTGTTGGCACCTCATGCACTGATGACGGCCCACTGATTGGCATAAACGCGTCGAGGCTTGATTTGGGTCATTGCAACACGCGTCTGCCCAGGCAACTTCCAGGAATCGAGCCGATCCACGAGCAGCGGTCACCAGCAGATTGCGGGCCAATTTCCCCTAAAAACATCACATGCTGTACACACCAGGTGCCAGGACAATAGGCATCAATAAATGTGAGTTTAATCTCATACTTGTTTTTACCCAATAAATTTACAAATGGTTTTACGCTATGAGGTTCTCCCTCTGTTATTTCCATCTATCCATGTGAGGTCTATCCAGTGCATGAAGTGCCAACACCTTGTATTTCCAGAAACTCTGCCATGTGTTTTCCAAGTTTATCTGGAACACGACACGTCCTAGAATATGTTACGAAACACTATCCCTCCTGAAATCTCAAGGAGGGGCTGGAGCACTGAATGCTTCCATATACCATAAGGCAGCTGTACTCACTTGCATTTTACACTGGTTCCATCATTCCTCATCTAACCTTTGGGTTCCATTGGAAACCCTATTGATCGTTGTGCCCTCCCATGGACCCCATCCATCCATAGCAAGGGCTCATCTCTCCTTAGGCACCTTACCCACCAGGCGATCCAAACATGGGATCACTTGACTACCACTTGTAGCCTAAACCTTTTGGACCTATGATCCCCTTTTTTGGACTCTGGCTTTTCCACTGCCACTGCTGGCTATGGCGTTTGGGCCCTGGAATAAGGAAGGCCATAGGAGACTCGCTCAAGTTCTTCAAGCAAACCCGTCACTGACAACAGCTACTCCTTACACGTTATTCGCACAACACCCAACGCAGTGGTTCCAGAGACAACAAGTAATGTCTTACATTCATACTATTCCTTCCTTGTCGGACTATCTTGCCGAAACTGACCTCCCTCCTTACACGCAGGTATGGGAATCAGCGACATCACTCCATTTCTCTCGCAGACTGGCAAAAGTGTTTTATCTTAATGCACAAACTCTCCCTTGCTACAACTCAAGAAAAATGGTTTAAACTGGTGAGTAGATGGTACAGATGCCCTTTGACAATCCAACATTTCAACCCTTCCTTACCAGACACTCGTTGGTGTTGTCTTATACCCAAAGGCACTATGCTACACATAGCCCACCTGTAAAGAGATTTTGGCAACAAATCTTTGACTTGTACTGTAAACTGATGGCGACCTCTATCCAGCCCTCATTTGTAGTCCTCGTCCTTGTCTATGCTTCCTAGATCCTTCAAATCTGTAAAGAAAGACATCCTGCAACACTTCCTGGCCGCAGCTAGGGTAGGTATTCCCCACCACTGGAGATAGATGACTATGCCTTCCCTGGGGGACTGAGCAATTGAGGTGGACCCTTTAAGAGACCAGAAACGTCTGTTGGCTCAGAAAGCTGGAAGGGAAGAGAAGTTTTCTCTCCCCTGGACTTCATGGTCTGTGTTCCGCTACTCTTCGGAGTTCATTGCTTGGGCTGAAGGTGGCTCCGCTGCCACCCCTGATAACCTTGTTGGAGGGTACTCTTTTTTTTTTAAATTGTATTTTTATTGGGTTATAACAAGATACATGTAAACTTGTTAAACAATGTACATTGAACCAATAATGAAGATGTAATGTTAACAAACATACAAAAGAATAAGAAGATAATGCAGAAAAAGTAAATGCATTTAAGCAATGTCCACAGACACAGGACACAGGGGGGTACTGTATCGCTCATCAAGAATTATAAACAACTCATAGGTATACCTTAGCGTCCAAAAACTAGAGAGCAGTCTAGCAATGGGGAGAGGAAGAGGGAGAATGAACAGGAGGTACACTGTTATGTTAACATAAATTAGGAGGTGGTGATTGGTACATGTGTCCCATATTCCGATAGATCCCAAGGTTCCCACACTTTAGTAAATTGGGGAATGGAATCATGTACAGAAGCCGTTAGGAACTCCATCCTCCAGATCTCAGCCACCAGTTGCAGAAATCTAGACCACGGAGGAGGTGCGTTGGAGAGCCAGCATAACGGAATAAGCCTTTTGGCAGCTAGCAAAATGTAAGAGATTAATTGGTTTGTTTTTTTGGGAACGCCTGGGATAGGGAGGCCCAGCAGGTAATTTAAAGGATCTAGTGGGAGGGACACATCCACCACCTTCTGTATAAGTATGTTCACATCATACCAAAAGGGTCGAATCAGAGAACAGTGCCAAAAAATGTGAATTAAAAAGCCTATGTCAGTTCCGCAATGCCAACAGTGCGGCGAGACTGAGGGGTCGTATTTGTGAATTACATCAGGAGTCTTATACCAAAACATAAGAATCTTGATGGATGTCTCCCTTTGAGTGACACATTTGGAGGACTTGAAAAGAGAGGACCAAATCTTGTCCCACAACTGTACAGTACAGGGGGTCCCCGGGTTGCAAACAAGTTAGGGACTGTAGGTTTGTTCTTAAGTTGAATCTGTTTGTAAGTCGGAACAGGTACATTTTTTAAGTGTAGCTCCAGCCAAAAAAACAATTTTTAAGCTTTTTGGATAGCATAGGGAAGGGTTAACACCCCTGTAACATTTGTTTTGCTGTGTGTGCCCCTGTTCAGAAGATTTCACCTCACTTTCTGTCCCAATGACAATTGGATTTTGAAAATTTTGGGTTGTTGTGGAAACAAGCCTTGGTGATAAAGCATCAGTGGAGGTACCTTTTCCCCATAATAGCTCTTACAGGAGTTAATTTCCCTTCCTAGGGGTAGATTTCCTCTCACTTCCTGTTGTCTCCCTCCGTTTGTAAGTAGGAGTCGTTTGTAAGTCGGATGTTTGTAACTAGGGGACCCCCTGTAATAGGTTGAGCCAATAGAAGGGACCACCTTTTCATATAGTGGTGCGTGGTCTTCTCTAGGGGAGTCAACTCATGGAGGATGCGGTAGATACAGGATATTAAATGTCGTTGGTAAGGGCCCTGAGCACATAGATATTGAAAGGCAGTTGGGTTATCAAGGGTTATGGAGGTTACTCTTGCTATAGCCCTGCTCCTTTATGTTTTTTTTTCCTTTCCTCTGGCTTTTTCCTTTCCTTTAAGGCCTCATGTACACTGCTGCTGGTAAATGGACGTTCAGAGGCAGTTGGATGCTTTTTGAGTTGACCCTGAACTCATCAAATGTTATCTTATGTGTACATGTACACAGGTTCGTTTGATGTCGTTTTTAGGCAGTTGCGTTCATAGGCTTTTCTTTGAAGGCAAAAAAATTAGTTTAGACGCTGAAGTTTCCGACGTTTCAGACGCCAGACGCGTTTTCCATTTAAAAGCGTTTTTAAAGGTGTCCTATTTTTTTTACATTACAAAACTTAGAAATGATAGCAAATGATGAAAAACCACTAAAAAATATTTTAAAAACTTGTAATTGCTTGCAATGCTTCATAGACCATTTATATACCCCTAATGAGCCCATGATCCAATCCAATACACCACTAGCATTGCTGTTAGCCAAAGTAGAATTGGAATTTGACCTATATGTTGTTAGATTTGAACCAGATGACCCCACCATTAAGCTTGACCCCCGACTTGATCATAGTTGCATGAAATTTAATATCTGGCTTTTTTAATTGCATTTTCCCCTCATGTTAAATTCTAGGTAGCTTCAACAATGATTCACAGCACTGTCTCTTCCCCTCACACCAACCTGTTATCTTGGACACCCACCCTTCATCCAAGCTCTAACTCATCTAATCAGTGTCTTCATCCAGTCTGATATTTTCCAACTTCAGCAGGCATTTCATACCAATGTTTACTCAGATCCCCCACCCCCCACAACATGACTCTCAGGTTACCTAGGAGACCACCCCACCCTTGAGCAAACTTCACAAATTGTCCCCAACCCACCCCCCTCCCCCAGTCTTTGCTTACCTATGTAAGTGTATAAACGTATGACCCCAACCATCCCTATATGAGCAAGCCCTCAATGTTGATAATTATTACCCAAAACTGTGTGCTTTGGCTCATGAAGCCTCATAGAGGCAGAGAACCTAGGTACAGTAGCAAATAGATTGTATTTTCATAATGTCTGGCTGTTGACACAAATTGTTCTTTCAGACAATGATACACATCATTTTATGCTCCTCCCTCCAATCATAGTCATAATCATAGTTTAGTGTTAGGGTTAGGGTTTCCCGTTAGGGTTAGGTTTCCCCCATGAAGAACAAGGTTAGGGTTAGGGTTTAGGTTTAGGGTTAGCGTTTCCCCCTGAAGAACAATGTTAGGATTAGGGTTTAGGGTTAGGGTTTCCCATTAGGGTTAGGGGGTTAGGGGTCCCCCTGAAGAACAAGGTTAGGGTTTAGGGTTAGGGTTACCGGTTAGGATTTCTCGTTAGGGTTTCCCCCTGAAGAACAAGGTTAGGATTAGGGTTAGGGTTTAGGGTTAGGGTTACAGGGTTAGGGTTTCCCCCTGAAGAACAAGGTTGGGGTTTAGGGTTAGGGTTTCCCCTGAAGAACAAGGTTAGGGTTTCCCATTAGGGTTAGGGTTATACATATATATGTATATATTATATAGGGGGACTCTTTATTTTATTACCATAACCACGCCATCTGTCCGTGTACTGATCAGTGATATTATCTCACATTCTTGTGTTTCTGTGAATTTCTGATACTGTAATCTCATAAAGTCTCACGAGATTCCAGTATCAGGGGCCGTTCTCCACTTTTTTAAGCGTTTGTAGATTGCTTCAAAAAATATTTTTTGTAATTAAAATACATAGATCCTGATTTTGGTGGCTTTTTAACTCTGACATGTTTGCCATCTAATGCTCCAATGCAGTTTGGAAAGTCAGTTTTGACCCAAAACTCATTTATCACATCTTGCCAAATACGTTCAGTTGGAACAGGCATTACCTCACTGTGTAGCTCCTCCCACAGTACAGCGCTGGTTTCTCGTGCCACTTTGGCAACTGTCACAACACTGAACAAAAAATAGTGATGTAAAGATGCATAGGATTGACCCGTGGCCAGAAACCTAAATTTAAAAAAAAGTGAAATTACATATACAGCTTTAAAAAAAAAAATAAAAAAAAAAATATAATAATCAATTGCAATTTAAAAATTAAATATAATAAAAAATTTGCAATTAAGATTTGCATAAAAAAGACAGAATAAGTAAATAAAAATTAAAGTACATATACAGCTTATAAAAAAAAACAAATAACCAAAAAATATAATAATCAATTGCAATTTAAAAATGAAAAATATTTAAAAAATTGCAATTAAAATTTGCATAAAAAAGACAAAATACATTTTTTTAAAGTTAATAAACAACTAAAATAATACATCTATACATCTATATATATAGATATATCTATATATATAGATATATCTATATATATATAGATATAGATCTATATATATATATATAGATATATAGATATATCTATATATATATATATAGATCTATATCTATATAGATATAGATCTATATATATATATATATATATATATATATATATATATATATATATATATACAGGGCTTTTTTTCAGCGGGAACGCGGGGGAACGCAGTTCCGGCACCTCCTGGACTGACTGTATGTAATGGCAATAGGTGCTGGGGTGTGCTTCAGGGTATTGATGCTCACTGCTGGGGGATCTATTCTAGCTGGAGGGGATCTATTTTTGCAGGGGGGTCTATTGTTGCTGAGGAGATCTATTGTTGCTGGTGGGGGACCTATTGTTGCTAGGGGTGGGTCTTATGTTGCTGGGGGGTCAGCTGATGCTGAAGGAGATCTACTGCTGGGGAGGGGTCTATTGTTGATGGCTGCCAGAGAGTCTATTAATGCTGGCTGTGCGGAGATCTGTTTGATGCTGCCAGGAGTCTATTGTTGCTGGGGGGGGGGATTTTGTTGTGGGTGGTACATTGTTGTTAGGGGGATCTATTGTTGCTGGCTGAAGGGGATCTATTTTACTGCTTTTCTTGATATCATTCCCAAATTCCATACGAATTACTTAGCACCACAAAACGATACTTGGTCCTGTATTGTCTACAAGGGGTGGTACTGGGAGGTGGGTAGGGGATGGAACCAAGGGAGGGTACTGGGAGGTGGATAGGGGCGGGGAAAAGGGGTGACTTGGAAAAGGAGAGTTCCTGCACCTATTGTCTGAGAAAAAAAGCCCTGTATATATATATCTATATATATATATATCTATATATATAGATTTATATATATATACACATATCTGATAGTCACCAACAGACGTTCCTCGGGTGGCACACTCTTCCTCAAGTTCGTGACCATGCGTGTCAGACTGAGACAAACTTTTTCAAGGAGAAGGTCAAAGGTGGCAATGGACATGCGAGTAAAATTTAAAAATTTATCAGGGAAACTACGCAGCTGTACATACATGTTGGAAAAATATCCTACAGACATGCGCTGCGCAACCAATGGATGAGTCCAGTAGCGACGAACTCTGGTCCTCACACACAATTTCCGACGTCTTTCCAGCCTCATCAACAGCAACGTCAGGAGCATTTCCTCACATATGCTCATTATGGGATCCATAGTAAAAGCACCCAAATTGAGGTAGATACAAGTACACTACTGCTCTCTCAGCTGCTGCTACTCACTCTGGTCTCACAGAATGGCTGAAATAGTTAAACAATACTGTTTTTTGGGCTTTGGGAGGGTCTTATGATGTTATCTTAAATAAACGCTACTAGACGAGAACGCGGCAAAACACTGCTAAACGCGACTAAACGCTGCATGCAAACACGGCTAAACGGGCGTTTTTAAACGCTGGTTTCAAGCTGTCAAAACAAATTGTTCAGAGGAGGTTACCTCAGCGTCCCGTGTACATTAAGCCTTTGTGATTTACTGTTCAGGGGCCTTTTGTCCATTCCTTGTGTCAATTGGCATTGTTTGTTTATTTACGACAGAATGTGATCCCTTTAGCATACGCCTCTCCCTGAAGCAACAGTGTTTCATTATATTTCTTGACGCCCTTTGCATTGCAGTTACTTGTTATGTCATTTTTGGTGCCTGTCACTAGGGATGAGCCGAACACCCCCCGGTTCGGTTCGCACCAGAACCCGCGAACGGACCGCAAGTTCGCACGAACGTTAGAACCCCATTGACGTCTATGGGACTCGAACGTTCGAAATCAAAAGTGCTCATTTTAAAGGCTAATTTGCATGGTATTGTCCTAAAAAGGGTGTGGGGACCCGGGTCCTACCCCAGGGGACATGTATCAATGCAAAAAAAACTTTTAAAAACGGCCGTTTTTTCGGGAGCAGTGATTTTAATGATGCTTAAAGTAAAAAAAAAAAAGTGAAATATTCCTTTAAATATCGTACCTGGGGGGTGTCTATAGTATGCCTGTAAAGTGACGCGTGTTTCCCATGTTTAGAACAGTCCCTGCACCAAATGTCATTTTTAAAGGAAAAAATCTCATTTAAAACTGCTTGCGGGTTTAATGTCATGTCGGGTCCTGGCAATATGGATGAAAATCAGTGAGACAAACGGCATGGGTACCCCCCAGTCCATTACCAGGCCCTTTGGGTCTTGTATGGATATTAAGGGGAACCCCGCACCCAAATTAAAATAAGGAAAGGTCCCTATATACTCTGAACAGCAGTATACAGGCGGTGCAAACAAGACAGGGACTGTAGGTTTGTTGTTAAGTAGAATCTGTTTGTAATTTTGAACATTTTTAACGTGTTTAGCTCCAGCCAAAAAATCTTTTCTAAGCTTTTTGGAAAACATAGGGAAGGGTTATCACCCCTGTGACATTTGTTTTGCGTCTTTCCTCCTCTTCAGAAGATTTCACCTCACTTTTTTGTCCCAATGAAAAATGTTTTTTGAAAATTTGGGTTTTTTTGTGGAACAAGGATTGGAAAGCATCAGTGGAAAGGAGAAATTGTTTTCCCATATTAACTCTTACATGAGAGAATTTCCCTTCCTAGGGGTAGATTTCATCTCACTTCCTGTTGTCTCCTTCCGTTTGCAAGTAGGAGTCGTTTGTAAGTTAGATGTTTGAAAGTAGGGTCCTGCCCTATATACTCAGCAGAAATTTGGGCCTTAGGTGTTGCTGTGGCCAAAACACTGTAAGCCCTCACAGGGCCCTGCTGTGAAATATTAGATCAAGAATTGTAATTACATGCCCCTGTTGAACAGGAGCTGAAAAATTAGGCCTTAGGCACTGGTGCTGGTGCCACAACACTGCAACCCCTCACAGACACTCTAGTTGGAACGCAGGAACGAGCCCTGCTGCAAAGTATTGCATCAAAAATTGTAATTACACGCCCCTGTTAGACAGGGGCAGAAAAATTGGGCCTTAGGCACTGGTGCTGGTGCCACAACACTGCAACCCCTCACAGACACTCTAGTTGGAATGCAGGAACGAGCCCTGCTGCAAAGTATTACATCAAAAATTGTAATTACACGCCCCTGTTAGACAGGGGCAGAAAAATTGGGCCTTAGGCACTGGTGCTGGTGCCACAACACTGCAACCCCTCACAGACACTCTAGTTGGAACGCAGGAACGAGCCCTGCTGCAAAGTATTGCATCAAAAATTGTAATTACACGCCCATGTTAGACAGGGGCAGAAAAATTGGGCCTTAGGCACTGGTGCTGGTGCCACAACACTGCAACCCCTCACAGACACTCTAGTTGGAACGCAGGAACGAGCCCTGCTGCAAAGTATTGCATCAAAAATTGTAATTACACGCCCATGTTAGACAGGGGCAGAAAAATTGGGCCTTAGGCACTGGTGCTGGTGCCACAACACTGCAACCCCTCACAGACACTCTAGTTGGAACGCAGGAACGAGCCCTGCTGCAAAGTATTGCATCAAAAATTGTAATTACATGCCCCTGTTAGACAGGGGCAGAAAAATTGGGCCTTAGGCACTGGTGCTGGTGCCACAACACTGCAACCCCTCACAGACACTCTAGTTGGAATGCAGGAACGAGCCCTGCTGCAAAGTATTACATCAAAAATTGTAATTACACGCCCCTGTTATACAGGGGCTGAAAAATTGTGCCTTAGGCACTGGTGGTGGCGCCCAGAACCAAAAATGTTCTTACAAGCTATCAGCGTGATGATTGAGGAGGAAGAGGATAATTACTCAGGGATAGTCACTCAGCATCAGCATAGGCAGTCTTTGAAGGGATCTGAAAAAAATTATTCAGTTACATCAGCATCAGGTGCTTGGTAGCTGGTGGTGATCCAAGACTGATTCATTTTTATGAAGGTCAGCCGATCGACCGAGTCAGTGGACAGACGCACCCTGTGATCGGTTACCACGCCTCCAGCAGCACTGAATGTGCGTTCCGAAAGAACGCTGGATGCAGGACAGGCCAGTAGCTCAATTGCATACTGTGCAAGCTCTGGCCAGTGATCCATCCTCAAGACCCAGTAACCCAGAGGATTTTCGGTGGGAAAGGTGTCCAAGTCTGATCTTGCCCCTAGGTATTCCTGCACCATGTAAAACAGACGCTGGCGATGGTTGCTGGAACCGATCATACCTTGGGGCTGCGGACCAAAAAATTGTCTGAACGCATCGGTCAGACGGCCACCTTCTCCACCGCTCCTTCTTTGACTGACCGAAGCCTCAGCAACACGTTGTCCAGAAACAGGAGTTTGTAACCTCCCAGTCTCTGGGAACGCGTTGCACAGACCTTTCTGCAAGGCCTCCCGAAGATGTTTCATCCTCTGCTCTCTCTGCGATGGCAAGATAAGGTCCGCAACCTTACCCTTGTAACGTGGATCAAGGAGGGTTGCCAGCCAGTATTGGTCCTTCTCCTTGATACCACGAATACGAGGATCCTTACGCAGGCTTTGCAGGATCAGGGAGGCCATGCAGCGTAGGTTTGCTGAGGCATTCGGTCCGGAGTCCTCTGGGTCACTAAGGACAACAACGTCCGCAGCCACCTCCTCCCAGCCACGTACAAGTCCATGTGTTCCTTGGGACTGATCTCTTAAAGACTGCTGATGCTGAGTGCCAGGCTCCACCTCCATACTGACACAATCTTCCTCCTCCTCCTCCTCCTCCTCCTCGTCCTCTTCCTGTGTGATCGGCGGGCACGCAGGAACACTGTCTGGATAAAGGGGGCCTTGAGAGCTAAGGAAGTCCTCCTCTTCCTGCCTCTGTTCTGCCTCAAGTGCCCTGTCCATTATTCCACGCAGCGTGTGCTCCAACAGGTGGACAAGGGGGACAGTGTCACTGATGCATGCACTGTCAGTGCTCACCATCCTCGTGGCCTCCTCGAATGGTGACAGGACAGTGCATGCATCCCTGATCATGGCCCACTGGCGTGGGGAAAAAAAACCAAGGCCCCCTGACCCTGTCCTGGTGCCATAGTCGCACAGGTACTCATTGATGGCCCTCTGCTGCGTGTGCAGCCGCTGCAGCATGGCCAATGTCGAGTTCCACCTGGTGGGCATGTCACAGATTAGGCGGTTCTTGGGCAGGTTAAACTCCTTTTGGAGGTCCGTCAGCCGAGCACTGGCATTATATGACCGGCGGAAATGCACACAGACTTTCCTGGCCTGCCTCAGGACATCCTGTAAGCCCGGGTACCTGCCCAAGAACCGCTGCACCACCAAGTTAAGGACGTGAGCCAAACAGGGCACATGGGTCAGTTGTCCCTGTCGGAGGGCAGAGAGGAGGTTGGTGCCATTGTCGCAAACCACAATTCCTGCCTTAAGTTGGCGTGGCGTCAACCACCTCTGAACCTGCCCCTGCAGAGCTGACAGAACCTCTGCCCCAGTGTGGCTCCTGTCCCCCAAGCACACCAGCTCAAGCACCGCATGGCATCTTTTGGCCTGCGTACTTGCGTAGCCCCTTGAACGCCTACGGAGCACCGCTGGTTCCGAGGAAGAGGCCATGGAGGAAGAAGAAGAGGAGGGGGTGGAGGAGAGAGGTGTGTCACAATCAGCATTTTGGAGGCGTGGTGGCGGAACAACCTCCAACACTACTGCACCTTGTCCTGCATCCTTCCCAGCTGCCAGCAGAGTCACCCAATGCGCCGTGAAACTTAAGTAACGTCCCTGTCCATGCCTGCTGGACCATGAGTCAGCGGTAATATGCACCTTACCGCTGACCGCCCTGTCCAGCGAGGCATGGACATTGCCTTCCACATGCCGGTATAGAGCTGGAATCGCCTTCCGTGAGAAAAAGTGGCGTTTGGGTACCTGCCACTGAGGAACCGCACATTCCACAAACTCACGGAAGGGGGCAGAGTCTACCAACTGAAAAGGCAGCAGTTGAAGTGCTAGCAATTTTGCCAAGCTAGCATTCAACCGCTGGGCATGTGGATGGCTGGGAGCAAACTTCTTTCGGCGGTGCAGCAGCTGGGGCAGGGAAATTTGCCTGGTACAATCTGGCGTCGGTGTACCAAAAGCAGATTGCCCACAAGTACTTGGCTGTGACACACCTAATTCTACACCTTCATTCCTCTCACTGCAGGTCTCAGAGAGGACTGAAGGTCTAGTGGGGTTGGAAATCTCAGCTGATGAGGAGCAAGGAGAGATCCTCTTTGTTCTTTGGTGTGGGTCTTTTAGATATGCTTGCCAACGAACTGCATGGCAGGTCAACATATGTCTGGTCAAGCATGTGGTACCCAAGCGGGAGATGTTTTGGCCACGCGAGATACGCTTGAGACATATGTTGCAAATAGCAGCGGTGCGATCTGATGCACTTGTCTCAAAAAAGGCCCACACCAAAGAACTTTTTGAATAACGCGCAGAGACTGCAGCGCCCTGCACATGTGGAGCTTTGGGGTGTGATGCAGTCAATGTGCTGCCCTTAGGCTGGCCCCTGGAGGGCATCCTGCCTCGTTGGTGATGTGCCGCCTCCTCCTCCTCCTCCTCCTCCTCCTCCTCTCTCCTATCAGGCACCCACGTTGAGTCAGTGACCTCATCATCCCCTCCCTCCTCATCACTGGAGCAAACCTGGCAGTATGCTGCAGCAGGGGGAGCATGACTGCCAGATTGCTGTCCTTCTTGGGCACCCCCTCTGTCCGTGCTCATGTTACTGCCTTCATCGAGCTCAGTATCATCATCAGAGCCTTCCAAACGCTGGGCATCCTCCTGGAGCATGTACCCAACACTGTGGTCAAACAGTTCGAGGGAATCCTCAGGAGGACATGGTGGAGCTAGGGAAGGAGTCACTGATGACATTGAGCTGAGGGAAGAGGCCGCTGCTTTGCCAGACAAAGCACCCTGGGCATGGGTGAGAGAGGATGAGGAGGATGAGAACGGCTTGGTCATCCACTCGACCAAGTTTTCTGCATGTTGCGGCTCAACACGGCCAGCTGCCGAAAAAAAGGCCAAGCGTGTCCCATGGCCACGGGCTGATGAGGATGCACCGTCTCCACGACCAGCACTAGACACAGAGCCTGCTTGCCCTCTCTTATTGGCTTGTGACTGTCTGCCTCTCCTTCTTGGCCTTCCAGACATACTAATGGCCTGTAGCTGCACTAAGCTGGGATAGAACACCTGTAATTTTCTTCAGGTAGCTTTATATACTGTAACCAGACAAGCCTGCCTGTCAGTAGGAAGATAACAGGAACGGATCTAGCTGAACACTGTGAGCAGGACGCACTGCACTAAATGTAAATAGCAGGAACGGATCTAGCTGAACACTGTGAGCAGGACGCACTGACTGCACTAAATGTAAATAGCAGGAACAGATCTAGCTGAACACTGTGAGCAGGACGCACTGCACTAAATGTAAATAGCAGGAACGGATCTAGCTGAACACTGTGAGCAGGACGCACTGACTGCACTAAATGTAAATAGCAGGAACAGATCTAGCTGAACACTGTGAGCAGGACGCACTGCACTAAATGTAAATAGCAGGAACAGATCTAGCTGAACACTGTGAGCAGGACGCACTGACTGCACTAAATGTAAATAGCAGGAACAGATCTAGCTGAACACTGTGAGCAGGACGCACTGACTGCACTAAATGTAAATAGCAGGAACGGATCTAGCTGAACACTGTGAGCAGGACGCACTGACTGCACTAAATGTAAATAGCAGGAACGGATCTAGCTGAACACTGTGAGCAGGACGCACTGCACTAAATGTAAATAGCAGGAACAGATCTAGCTGAACACTGTGAGCAGGACGCACTGCACTAAATGTAAATAGCAGGAACAGATCTAGCTGAACACTGTGAGCAGGACGCACTGCACTAAATGTAAATAGCAGGAACGGATCTAGCTGAACACTGTGAGCAGGACGCACTGCACTAAATGTAAATAGCAGGAACAGATCTAGCTGAACACTGTGAGCAGGACGCACTGCACTAAATGTAAATAGCAGGAACGGATCTAGCTGAACACTGTGAGCAGGACGCACTGACTGCACTAAATGTAAATAGCAGGAACAGATCTAGCTGAACACTGTGAGCAGGACGCACTGCACTAAATGTAAATAGCAGGAACGGATCTAGCTGAACACTGTGAGCAGGACGCACTGACTGCACTAAATGTAAATAGCAGGAACAGATCTAGCTGAACACTGTGAGCAGGACGCACTGCACTAAATGTAAATAGCAGGAACAGATCTAGCTGAACACTGTGAGCAGGACGCACTGCACTAAATGTAAATAGCAGGAACGGATCTAGCTGAACACTGTGAGCAGGACGCACTGCACTAAATGTAAATAGCAGGAACGGATCTAGCTGAACACTGTGAGCAGGACGCACTGCACTAAATGTAAATAGCAGGAACGGATCTAGCTGAACACTGTGAGCAGGACGCACTGACTGCACTAAATGTAAATAGCAGGAACAGATCTAGCTGAACACTGTGAGCAGGACGCACTGCACTAAATGTAAATAGCAGGAACAGATCTAGCTGAACACTGTGAGCAGGACGCACTGCACTAAATGTAAATAGCAGGAACGGATCTAGCTGAACACTGTGAGCAGGACGCACTGCACTAAATGTAAATAGCAGGAACGGATCTAGCTGAACACTGTGAGCAGGACGCACTGCACTAAATGTAAATAGCAGGAAC
This sequence comes from Lithobates septentrionalis, assembly GCA_037952835.1. Classification (NCBI taxonomy): domain Eukaryota; kingdom Metazoa; phylum Chordata; class Amphibia; order Anura; family Ranidae; genus Lithobates; species Lithobates septentrionalis. Next base: position 16,310,028 of record JBBDGP010000158.1, on the reverse strand, counting down.
GGATCTAGCTGAACACTGTGAGCAGGACGCACTGCACTAAATGTAAATAGCAGGAACAGATCTAGCTGAACACTGTGAGCAGGACGCACTGACTGCACTAAATGTAAATAGCAGGAACAAATCTAGCTGAACACTGTGAGCAGGACGCACTGACTGCACTAAATGTAAATAGCAGGAACGGATCTAGCTGAACACTGTGAGCAGGACGCACTGCACTAAATGTAAATAGCAGGAACGGATCTAGCTGAACACTGTGAGCAGGACGCACTGCACTAAATGTAAATAGCAGGAACAGATCTAGCCTAATCTAGCTCTCAAATCAAATGACACTGTCTGTCTCTCTCTCTATCAGCACACCGGAACACACTACACAGGGCCGCCGTGCAGGCGGCCTTATATAGTGTGGGGCGTGTACTAAATCCCCTGAGCCATAATTGGCCAAAGCCACCCTGGCTTTGGCCAATTACAGCTCTCTCTACTGACGGCGCTGTGATTGGCCAAGCATGCGGGTCATAGTGCATGCTTGGCCAATCATCAGCCAGCAATGCACTGCGATGCCGCAGTGAATTATGGGCCGTGACGCGCCACACGAATTTGGCGCGAACGGCCCATAACGTTCGCAATTCGACGGACGGTCGAACAGCCGATGTTCGAGTCGAACATGGGTTCGACTCGAACACGAAGCTCATCCCTACCTGTCACCTGCATTTTTGTACCCTTTCCCTTTGTTTTTTACAACCCCCTGTACCTCTTTGATATCTGAATATATGATCTTGATTTTGCACATAAGAGATTGTGATCTTTCTACCTTATAGTATCAAAGTGAACTTTTGCTTATATTTTTATACTGTATGTGTAAACCTTTATTTGTGTTTTTTTATAAAATCAGATTAAACAAATTCTCCCTCCTCAATCCTAATTTAAATACTCCTTCACCCTTACTATAAACCTCCCCCCAGCACAGAAGACCCCCTTCCCTTTAGGTGCATCTTTAGCATATAGGTTGGACCCCGATGAAAAGCCAGCCCAGTGCTCTAGAAACCCAAATCCTTCCCTCTTACACCAGGTCCTTAGCCAGGTATTCAGTTCTCTAAGCTCCCCTTGCCTTTCCTGTGTTGATCATGGCACAAGCAGTATTCCAGGGAATATCACCTTGGAGGTTCTTCCCTTCAACTTGCAGCCTAGTTCTTTAAATTGATTCTTAAGGATCCTCCATCTTCGATGTATTCTGTCATTGGTACCAACATAGACCAAGACAGCTGAGTCATACTTAGCCTCTACCAGTAATTTATCAACCTTGTCCACCACATGCCGAACCCTGGCACCAGGGAGACAGCAAACCATTCAGTTGAGGCGATCCTGGCGTCAAACTATTCAGTCCTTCTGATTATAGCATCCCCTATTACAACCAACTGTCTAGGCCTTTCTGCATTACCCTCACCCGCCAACCCCATTAAACGACCTCCTCATTGAGCAGAAGACTCCTTTAAGCCCAGGTTCACACTGACAGCGGCATTGAAATCGCGCGAGTTCAGCTGAACTCGCACGATTTCAGACCCGCATGTCAGTCCCGACTTCGGGGGCAATTTCAGAGACATCTGTGCGGGTTGCTGCACAGATGTCTATACAAATCACACCCCGAAGTTGCCAAAAGTAGTACAGAAACTACTTTTAGGAATCGGTGCGGCGCCAATTCGGACAGTGGCATTGCCGGGAATAGCATGTGAAATCGCATGCTAAATCGCTGCTATGTGAACCTAGGCTCAAGGTTGTCTGTTCTGCTCAGTGTTGCAATTTACTCCTTCAGATCTGTAATGTGAGCTTCCAGAATGGCATCTGTCACAGCCGTATCTATCTCGGAGCTGTTGCTCTATAAGGCTGGATTCACACTAATCCGTTTTTTGAACCACAAAACATGGGTTCCTATGGAACATGTTCATATCAATGCACTTTTGTGCCTCTGCGTTTTTGTAAAGGGTCGGGGACTTTTTTTTCTGCAAAATGCAGCGTTTTGCATGTAATAGAATTCAATGGACCCGCATCCAAAATGCAAGTACCACGATTTTGCCACGATTTGCGTTTTTTTTTTTATTTCTTTTTTTTTGTACATAGCTGGTTGCTAAGGAGGGGGTCAGGAAGCCGGCTGCCACGTTCTTAACAACCGATGAGTCATCAGCTGTCAGCTGGCTTCCCGCTCAATGTAAAAAAAAATGCTGGCTAAAAAAAAAAAATTGTGAAAAAAAACAGTGTGGGGCCCCTTGGGTCTAGTATGGATTCAGAGGGGAACCCCACACACCAAAATTTTAAAAAATGGCATGTGGCTCCCCCCAAAATCCATACCAGACCCTTATCCGAGCATGCAGCCCGGCAGGTCAGGAAAGGGAGGGGACGAGAAAGCGCCCCCCCTCCTGAACCATACCAGGCCGCATGCCCTCAACATGGGGGATGGGTGCTTTGGGGCAGGGGGGACTCTGCGCCGCCCACTCTAAAGCACCTTTCCCCCATGTTGATGGGGACAAGGGCCTCTTCCCGACAACCCTTGCCCGGTGGTTGTCGGGGTTTGCAGGCGGGGGCTTATCGGAACCTGTTGCCCCCCCATGTGAATGAGTATGGGGTACACTGTACCCCTACCCATTCACTAAAAAAAAAAGTAGTGTAGTGTTAAAAAATACAGTAAACAGTTTTTGAGAAGTCTTTTATTAAAAATCTTCTTCTTCTTCTCCGCTTCTTCCTCCGATCTTCCTCCAACTTCTCCCGCATCTTCATCCTCCGGCCTTCTCCTTCTCCCCCTGCTTCTTGTTCTGCTCTTCTTCTGTCTTCTTTGTCCGGTGTTCTTCTTCCTCTGCCGCCGCTCCCGCCAACGACCCTCCTCCGATGCTGCGTCCTGCTGATCTGTCGGCGCCGATGTCTTGCATTTCTTAAATAACGATGGGGCATGGCAATCAGTTTATGTCATCCTGAGACCACGCCCACTTGTGATGTCATGGACCCATCATACCACAGACGGTGACGTAATCAGGTTCCCCGTTGGCAACGTCTGCTGATGATGAAACACATCTGGAGGAAGGCACGTAGTGGTGTCACCATGCGATTCGAGTAGGAGGACGGGCTCCGTTTTGTTTGTGCCGGCCGGCATTCTTTTACGCAATACTAACTTCTTTTAAATGTAAGTGCAATACTTTGTTTTAATAAATCGGAATCTAGACTATATTACACTATGGCGAGTTTTCTCTTACCCTGAGCATCCAATTGAGTGTATACGGACACTTTAGCGGGACAGAGGGAGCGATCTGCACCATCCGATTTGCCGTCCCTATTGTGGTCATCTGCAAGCTAAAGGGCCTAGGCTGGGCTATAGCCATCCGCCTTTTAAGCTTGCCGTCTGGTAAGCAGAATCTACAGCTACGGTGGTCCGGCATTCTTCTTGTTTGTGTATGCACACTGTGGTGGTATCAAGTTTTCAAGTGGTTTAAATTGATTTTCTTGTCTTTATGCCACTTTCTGTGAACACATTCATTGAGAGCTTTTTTAATTTTACGTAATGCGATTGCCACTCCCCATCGTTATTTAAGAAATGCAGGACATCGGCACCTATAGATCAGCAGGACGCAGCATCGGAGGAGGGTCGTCGGGGAAGCGGCAGCAGAGGAAGAAGAACACCGGACAAAGAAGACAGAAGAAGAGCGGGAGAAGGAGAAGAACGGAGGATGAAGATGCAGGAGAAGATGGAGGCAGACCGGAGGAAGAAGCGTAGAAGAAGATTTTTAATAAAAGACTTGTCAAAAACTGTCTACTGTATTTTTTAACACTACACTACTTTTTTTTTTTAGTGAATGGGTAGGGGTACAATTTACCCCATACTCATTCACATAGGGGGGCTGGGATCTGGGGGCCCCCTTCCAGATTCCGATAAGCCCCCCGCCCGCAAACCCCGACAACCACTGGGCAAGGGTTGTCGGGAAGAGGCCCTTGTCCCCATCAACACGGGGGCAAGGTGCTTTGGGGTGGGGGGCACAGAGCACCCCCTGCTCCAAGGCACCCATCCCCCCATGTTGAGGGCATACGGCCTTGTATGGTTCAGGAGGGGGGGGGGGGCGCTCGCTCGTCCCCTCCCTTTCCTGACATGCCGGGCTGCATGCTCAGGTAAGGGTCTGGTATGGGTTTGGGGGGGACCCCCACGCCATTTAAAAAAAAATTTTGGTGTGTGGGGGTCCTCTCCGAATCCATACTAGACCCAAGGGTCTGGTGTGGACCTGGGGGGGGGGGACCCCACGCTGTTTTTTCTCTTGATTTTTAAAAAAAAATTTACATTCAGCGGGAAGCCCTCCTTAGCAACCAGCTATATACAGTGTAAAAAAAAGCAAAAAAAAAGCAAAATGCAAATTGCGGCAACATTGCGGCAAAATCGATGTAAAAACGCGTGTCCGAAAACGCGGCAAGCACCGCAAATAGCACTGCAGAAACACTCAAAAGCAACATGCATAGATGTGAATCAAGACTCAGGGTCGGGTCACACCAGAATGTGGTGCAAGAAACCCTGTATTCCATTACCTTTTCCTGCACAGCGTTCAAATGACACTGCATTTGTGTCAATGTGCAGCGAGTGTCAATGTTAACTCAATGAAACGCCAGATGCAGATTCCAAATGCAGCGTGTTTGCCTGCACCTGATTGCATGCGTTTTATAGAGTAGTGCGTACACATTTGTTGCATTCCAGGACATTTTTAGCACATTCAAATGATTGTATGCGAATCGCACAGAAACACTGTGCGATTCATGGCGTGAACCCCCACTGTGCAATTCATGGTGTGAACCCCCTTCACCTTGTGGCACATTGTGCACCGAGCAAAGCCTTCAACCTTGCTAGCACTCACTATCTCAGTTACAATATTATTACAATATTATTACTTACAGGTTAGAAGACTTCTGTTTTTAGCTCATGGGTGCAAGCGCAAATGTGAGTTTGGGCCCAGGTTCACACTGCTGTGGGATTGAAATCGTGCAAGTTCAGCTGAACTTGCACAATTTCAAAACTATATGTCAGTCCGACTTCAGGGGAGATTTCAGAGACATCTCTGTGGTTTCCTGCGCAGATCTAAATCGCACCCGAAGTCGCCAAAAGTAGTACAGAAACTACTTTTAGGAATTGGTGCGGCGCCGCAAAGTCAGCGTCGCAGCGTTTTGGAAGGTGTCATTGTCAGCAGTAGCCGCTAATTTGGCATGGGATTTGACATGTCAAATCGCATCGATGTGAACCTAGGCCTACAGAAAGTTATATACACCTGTGAATAATTAATTATCAGACTAAAAAAAAGGCTGTTTAAAAAGTGTCAGAAAATAAACAGGAAAAAAGTGTTTCAAAAGGTGAAATCAAAGTTCTCAAAGAAGAAAAAAAAAATACTTGTAACAACAAGCAACCCCCCAAACAGTTAAAAGCACAACTCCTGTGTTTAACTCTCCACTTTAATAAAAATTCCACTTATGCCATGTACACACAACCGGTTTTTCCGTCGGAATAAACTCTGAAGGTTTTTCCGACGGAGTTCTGACGGAATTCCCATCAAGCTGTCTTGCATACACACGGTCACACCAAATTCCGACCGTCCAGAACGCGGTGACGTACAACACGTACGACGGGACTAGAAAACGGAAGTTCAATAGCCAGTAGCCAATAGCTTCCGTCTCGTACTTGCTTCAGAGCATGCGTCGTTTTTGGTACGTTGGAACAGCATACAGACGATCGGTTTTCCCCGAAAATTTTGAATATTTCACGTTTACAGCACAGGGGAGGGGTGGTTTAATTTGTTTATTTTTTATTTTTTTTAACGATGAACAATCGACCAACCAATCTTTCCTGAGATCGACCAAACAATTGTTTCTGCGATAGATCGACCGATCCTTCCTGCTATTGATTGAACGATCCTTGCTGTGAACGATCGACCAATTCTTCCTGTGACAATTGATCGATCCTTCCTGTGATAGAGCGACCAATTCTGTTCTCTGCAGCATCTGTATCTCCTTCTCTCCCGCACCTCCCTTCCCCTTCTGAAACTAAACCAGCAGAGGAATGGATCATGTGACTGCAGAGAAGCACTGCCGGGAAAAGGTATTTAGAGATTATATTGCTGAGAAAAAAAAAAAAACTGCCATTACTATTGCCCCATAAGAGAACCTATCATGGGAGTTTGTTGTGGAGACTTTACAACCACTTTAAGTGGTATCATTGTGTGATTTTTTATTGCCGGCATCGGTTGTTAGGGACGTGGTGGCCAGCTTCCCAGCCCACTCCTTAACAACCAGGTATTCTTCACACAGAATTTAGAATCGTTCTGGAAATTTGCAATTGATTAGAAAACGCATATACGAAACAAACAAACGAATTTCAACAAAATTCATTACTATTTACTATTTGATTTGGAAATTCGGACACATCCGAATCTCTGAATAATCAAAAATCAGAATTTACATTCAGACCGAAACAAATTGCACATGTCTAGACAATTGTCGTCATTACTCTGCCAGTATGTTAGGGGCAGTGTGCAGTATCGTGGGGGCAGGGGGTGTTCTCCTCCTGTCTGCATTTATCCACAGATCAATGTAAGTAACACATTTGCCTCTTATGCAGCAGGTGATCCAGCAAAACTACACCCCCTTTTTTCTGTCTCATGTACATGTGGATCTATGGACCTTATGGACTTGAAAAGTATACCTATTTTCCCCCTCCCCCCCTTTTTTCTTGACTTCAATTAGGGATGGAGGTTTTTGGATAGGTTCCGACAGTGTTCCCCTGCCGCCCACATGTTAGGTATCCTCGCACCTGAATGGCTGACTTCCATATTCAGGTTCTGCTGATCCCTGACACCCTCAGGTGTCCATGAGATCAGGCAGCACAGCTGTTTGACATGTCACCCCTTTGGGATGTGACGTGACCACATTACATCCATCACTGACTCTGTATCTTATACTCGGGAGCTGCGATGCGCCCTGCGTGTCCCCCCTGGCCCCCCCCTCCCCCCGCCCCGTCCTGTGTGCGGGAGGGAGTGCACTTCGTTGCCTTTAGGGGGATCGGGCGGGCGCCCACGGCGCATCGGCGTCACCCCCCCTGCCCCACGTCAGATGCCATATTGGCGTCACGGCGTGGTGCTTGAGTTCCTCCAGTTAGCCAGTCAGATGGGGAGTGCGGACGCTGCTCACTGACGCAATCGATCGTCAGGACCAGAGCCCCTCCCCTTTCTCTGCCGTGCTCGGGTGACGCTGGTGTACGCGGCCAGCGTGCACGTGGTGTATGGCGGGTATATCTGGTCTCCCCCGACACAGCGTGGGTGCCTCTGCTCTGAGATGGTTTATCTTCATTACTTTCCATCCACAGTGCCTTTCCTCCTGCCTGGGACACATGTAAGCTCACACATTGTCACCTTTTACCATCTATGTGGCTGCTTGAAACTGGTCTTGCCTTTGTCGTTTAATTCCCTTGTTGTATTACATAGTACAGTCCACTATGGTTGGATGTAGACACTTGTGACAGCCCTAGTACAGTTATTTATTTCCTTTGGCATAGACTCTCTTGTTTCACCATGCCCTTCAAAGAGACAGTAATGGTCCTTTTATCCACACTAAATCTGATACATTGTTTCCATCAATTTCTCCCCAGGCAGATTATACTGGCACTCCTCCCTGATATCTTATCTATGTCGGTTCTGGGGGTCCCACGTTGTGTCCTCGGGGGGAACTTTGTGTATCCGGCTCGCCAGCGCGCATGCCGCTGCACCTCAGCTCCCGGGAGAGATGCCTGTTGGTCTTGGCTCTGTATTTGTCAGGTCCTACCGCAATACTCACATGTAAGTGTTTTGGGGTGAACCAACCCCCTTTTTCGCTGTGAGTATGCGCTACCATTTAATCTTACTTTCTGTTGCATCATTTTTGTAGAAATCCCTGACCATCTGGCCCCTGATGAGTGTATTCCACACGAAACGCGTCGGGCATTTGGGACACCAACATATGTTTACATTGCAACATCTCAGGAACAATCTACATGGTTTTTACATTATTGTCTTTCTTATTGTGCTGTGGTATTGTTATTTGTATATTTTATGCAATCCTTGTACATGTATTTAATTGCTCAACGAGATCACCGTGTGGCGCCAAGTTGATTGTATCCTTGATGCCGATCGCCTATGCACAAATACATGTGCTGCGATTTTAGAATGATATTTACCACAATGTCTTTCTTTACATGATGCGGTCCTGTTTTGTACTGTTTTTATGCATGTTACTTGACCAATAAAATTGCATTATTACCCCTGGTACCTACATTTCATCCATGACCTCATTTAAAGTCCCAACTCCTATTACTGTTGTTCGCATACAGGGATGGAGGCACCTCAGGTGCCTCATTTAAAGTCCCACTTCCCCCTTCCCCCCTTTTTTCTTGACTTCAATTAGGGATGGAGGTTTTTGGATAGGTTCCGACAGTGTTCCCCTGCCGCCCACATGTTAGGTATCCTCGCACCTGAATGGCTGACTTCCATATTCAGGTTCTGCTGATCCCTGACACCCTCAGGTGTCCATGAGATCAGGCAGCACAGCTGTTTGACATGTCACCCCTTTGGGATGTGACGTGACCACATTACATCCATCACTGACTCTGTATCTTATACTCGGGAGCTGCGATGCGCCCTGCGTGTCCCCCCTGGCCCCCCCCTCCCCCCGCCCCGTCCTGTGTGCGGGAGGGAGTGCACTTCGTTGCCTTTAGGGGGATCGGGCGGGCGCCCACGGCGCATCGGCGTCACCCCCCCCTGCCCCACGTCAGATGCCATATTGGCGTCACGGCGTGGTGCTTGAGTTCCTCCAGTTAGCCAGTCAGATGGGGAGTGCGGACGCTGCTCACTGACGCAATCGATCGTCAGGACCAGAGCCCCTCCCCTTTCTCTGCCGTGCTCGGGTGACGCTGGTGTACGCGGCCAGCGTGCACGTGGTGTATGGCGGGTATATCTGGTCTCCCCCGACACAGCGTGGGTGCCTCTGCTCTGAGATGGTTTATCTTCATTACTTTCCATCCACAGTGCCTTTCCTCCTGCCTGGGACACATGTAAGCTCACACATTGTCACCTTTTACCATCTATGTGGCTGCTTGAAACTGGTCTTGCCTTTGTCGTTTAATTCCCTTGTTGTATTACATAGTACAGTCCACTATGGTTGGATGTAGACACTTGTGACAGCCCTAGTACAGTTATTTATTTCCTTTGGCATAGACTCTCTTGTTTCACCATGCCCTTCAAAGAGACAGTAATGGTCCTTTTATCCACACTAAATCTGATACATTGTTTCCATCAATTTCTCCCCAGGCAGATTATACTGGCACTCCTCCCTGATATCTTATCTATGTCGGTTCTGGGGGTCCCACGTTGTGTCCTCGGGGGGAACTTTGTGTATCCGGCTCGCCAGCGCGCATGCCGCTGCACCTCAGCTCCCGGGAGAGATGCCTGTTGGTCTTGGCTCTGTATTTGTCAGGTCCTACCGCAATACTCACATGTAAGTGTTTTGGGGTGAACCAACCCCCTTTTTCGCTGTGAGTATGCGCTACCATTTAATCTTACTTTCTGTTGCATCATTTTTGTAGAAATCCCTGACCATCTGGCCCCTGATGAGTGTATTCCACACGAAACGCGTCGGGCATTTGGGACACCAACATATGTTTACATTGCAACATCTCAGGAACAATCTACATGGTTTTTACATTATTGTCTTTCTTATTGTGCTGTGGTATTGTTATTTGTATATTTTATGCAATCCTTGTACATGTATTTAATTGCTCAACGAGATCACCGTGTGGCGCCAAGTTGATTGTATCCTTGATGCCGATCGCCTATGCACAAATACATGTGCTGCGATTTTAGAATGATATTTACCACAATGTCTTTCTTTACATGATGCGGTCCTGTTTTGTACTGTTTTTATGCATGTTACTTGACCAATAAAATTGCATTATTACCCCTGGTACCTACATTTCATCCATGACCTCATTTAAAGTCCCAACTCCTATTACTGTTGTTCGCATACAGGGATGGAGGCACCTCAGGTGCCTCATTTAAAGTCCCACTTCCCCCTTCCCCCCTTTTTTCTTGACTTCAATTAGGGATGGAGGTTTTTGGATAGGTTCCGACAGTGTTCCCCTGCCGCCCACATGTTAGGTATCCTCGCACCTGAATGGCTGACTTCCCTATTCAGGTTCTGCTGATCCCTGACACCCTCAGGTGTCCATGAGATCAGGCAGCACAGCTGTTTGACATGTCACCCCTTTGGGATGTGACGTGACCACATTACATCCATCACTGACTCTGTATCTTATACTCGGGAGCTGCGATGCGCCCTGCGTGTCCCCCCTGGCCCCCCCCTCCCCCCGCCCCGTCCTGTGTGTGGGAGGGAGTGCACTTTGTTGCCTTTAGGGGGATCGGGCGGGCGCCCACGGCGCATCGGCGTCACCCCCCCCTGCCCCACGTCAGATGCCATATTGGCGTCACGGCGTGGTGCTTGAGTTCCTCCAGTTAGCCAGTCAGATGGGGAGTGCGGACGCTGCTCACTGGCGCAATCGATCGTCAGGACCAGAGCCCCTCCCCTTTCTCTGCCGTGCTCGGGTGACGCTGGTGTACGCGGCCAGCGTGCACGTGGTGTATGGCGGGTATATCTGGTCTCCCCCGACACAGCGTGGGTGCCTCTGCTCTGAGATGGTTTATCTTCATTACTTTCCATCCACAGTGCCTTTCCTCCTGCCTGGGACACATGTAAGCTCACACATTGTCACCTTTTACCATCTATGTGGCTGCTTGAAACTGGTCTTGCCTTTGTCGTTTAATTCCCTTGTTGTATTACATAGTACAGTCCACTATGGTTGGATGTAGACACTTGTGACAGCCCTAGTACAGTTATTTATTTCCTTTGCCATAGACTCTCTTGTTTCACCATGCCCTTCAAAGAGACAGTAATGGTCCTTTTATCCACACTAAATCTGATACATTGTTTCCATCAATTTCTCCCCAGGCAGATTATACTGGCACTCCTCCCTGATATCTTATCTATGTCGGTTCTGGGGGTCCCACGTTGTGTCCTCGGGGGGAACTTTGTGTATCCGGCTCGCCAGCGCGCATGCCGCTGCACCTCAGCTCCCGGGAGAGATGCCTGTTGGTCTTGGCTCTGTATTTGTCAGGTCCTACCGCAATACTCACATGTAAGTGTTTTGGGGTGAACCAACCCCCTTTTTCGCTGTGAGTATGCGCTACCATTTAATCTTACTTTCTGTTGCATCATTTTTGTAGAAATCCCTGACCATCTGGCCCCTGATGAGTGTATTCCACACGAAACGCGTCGGGCATTTGGGACACCAACATATGTTTACATTGCAACATCTCAGGAACAATCTACATGGTTTTTACATTATTGTCTTTCTTATTGTGCTGTGGTATTGTTATTTGTATATTTTATGCAATCCTTGTACATGTATTTAATTGCTCAACGAGATCACCGTGTGGCGCCAAGTTGATTGTATCCTTGATGCCGATCGCCTATGTACAAATACATGTGCTGCGATTTTAGAATGATATTTACCACAATGTCTTTCTTTACATGATGCGGTCCTGTTTTGTACTGTTTTTATGCATGTTACTTGACCAATAAAATTGCATTATTACCCCTGGTACCTACATTTCATCCATGACCTCATTTAAAGTCCCAACTCCTATTACTGTTGTTCGCATACAGGGATGGAGGCACCTCAGGTGCCTCATTTAAAGTCCCACTTCCCCCTTCCCCCCTTTTTTCTTGATTACAACCACTTTAAGTGGTATCATTGTGTGATTTTTTATTGCCGGCATCGGTTGTTAGGGACGTGGTGGCCAGCTTCCCAGCCCACTCCTTAACAACCAGGTATTCTTCACACAGAATTTAGAATCGTTCTGGAAATTTGGAATTGATTAGAAAACGCATATACGAAACAAACAAACGAATTTCAACAAAATTCATTACTATTTACTATTTCATTTGGAAATTCGGACACATCCGAATCTCTGAATAATCAAAAATCAGAATTTACATTCAGACCGAAACAAATTGCACATGTCTAGACAATTGTCGTCATTACTCTGCCAGTATGTTAGGGGCAGTGTGCAGTATCGTGGGGGCAGGGGGTGTTCTCCTCCTGTCTGCATTTATCCACAGATCAATGTAAGTAACACATTTGCCTCTTATGCAGCAGGTGATCCAGCAAAACGACACCCCCTTTTTTCTGTCTCATGTACATGTGGATCTATGGACCTTATGGACTTGAAAAGTATACCTATTTTATGACTTGTTAACTTGATAAGCTGGCTTTGGAGATCAATCCTGATATGTATCCCTGATCTGATACAGTTTCCTAGACACCACAACTATGGTGGTTTTGCACTAATGTGTGGATGATGACCCTGCCTGGGAAGTGGGTGGCGGGCAACAGCTCCCTGTCCTCTCCTCCATCGGCAGCTTCCGGTGTGCAGCTCCTCCCCTTCTCCTACGCATCTAATAGGATTGCCTGTCCTTTCAGCTAATCGGGTGATGAGTCTCAAAACCTGCTTCCTGATTGGCCTGGAGGAGCTTCAGTGTTACAAAAGCGAATATTAATTCGCTGTTGTAACTCACCTGGGTAGGCTCCGTTCTAATCCCCCCCCCCCCCCCGAGCCCACCCTATTTTGAAGCCTATTAGAGCCTCTGGCTCTAATCAGGTGCTTAAAAACAACACCCACCCCCCCCATTGGAATCCATGCATCCGGTGTCCTGCAAAGGGGCCTGATGCATGGATAGGGGAAGGCGGCGATGGATAAAGGGGTTAGCGCCCGTGCGCCCCTTAATGGATGGGCCACCCCTAGATAAAACGTGTCAGTTGCCGCAATTGTCGTGCATTGGATTGGATGACACTTCACCAACACTGAGTTTGTCATTGGTGATAGAATGCTTGCATTTAACTCTTTTGTGAGTATGACTTTGGCTTTTCTGTACCCTTTATTCATACATTTTTTGGTAATGCACTAGGCGTTTACACCCTCCTGTTTGCTTTTCCTACAGCTCATTGGATACTTCAACATATGTGTTATTGCTACCAAAAATTGGTACACAATACAGTTCTAATTAATTTACCAGGGGTTCTAATCCATAGTTTCCTATGCATGGTTAAAATGCCTGTAGGAATCTGTTGCCCTTTACTGTCTGTATTTGTAAGTGGCTATGAAATGAGTTATTTATGTACAATAATTCCTGTCTCTGTGGGGCTGTTGTATCTCACCCAGATGAGAAGCAGAGGTTATTATGCAAGTATTCCTATATTTTAATAGTTTAACTGCAGCTGCTCATAGCTAGAGATGGGTCGAACACCCCCCGGTTCTGTTCGCGCCAGAATTCTTGAACATCGCAAAAGTTCTGATCTGAACTGCGGACCCTACTGAAGTCTATGGGACCCGAACTTGAAAAATCAAAAGTCCCCATCTTGAAGGCTTATATGCACGTTATTGGCCGTAAAAAGGGTATGGTGGCCCGGCTACTGCCCTGGGGCACATGTACAGTGGGGACAGAAAGTATTCAGACCCCCTTACCTTACATTTTTCACTCTTTGCTATATTGCAGCCACTTGCTAAAATCATTTAAGTTCATTTTTTTTCCTCATTAATGTACACACAGCACCCCATGTTGACAGAAAAACACAGAATTGTTGACATTTTTGCAGATTTATTAAAAAAGAAAAACTGAAATATCACATGGTCCTAAGTATTCAGACCCTTTGCTCAGTATTTAGTAGAAGCACCCTTTTGATCTAATACAGCCATGAGTCTTTTTGGGAAAGATGCAACAAGTTTTTTACACCTGGATTTGGGGATCCTCTGCCATTCCTCCTTGCAGATCCTCTCCAGTTCTGTCAGGTTGGATGGTAAACATTGGTGGACAGCCATTTTTAGGTCTCTCCAGAGATGCTCAATTGGATTTAAGTCAGGGCTCTGGCTGGGTCATTTAAGAACAGTCACGGAGTTGTTGTGAAGCCACTCCTTCGTTATTTTAGCTGTGCGCTTAGAGTCATTGTCTTGTTGGAAGGTAAACCTTCGGCCCAGTCTGAGGTCCTGAGCACTCTGGAGAAGGTTTTCCTCCAGGATATCCCTGTACTTGGCCGCATTCATCTTTCCCTTGATTGCAACCAGTCGTCCTGTCCCTGCAGCTAAAAAACACCCCCACAGCATGATGCTGCCACCAGCATGCTTCACTGTTGGGACTGTATTGGACAGGTGATGAGCAGTGCCTGGTTTTCTCCACACATACCGCTTAGAATTAAGGCCAAAAAGTTCTATCTTGGTCTCATCAGACCAAAGAATCTTATTTCTCACCATCTTGGAGTCCTTCAGGTGTTTTTTTAAGCAAACTCCATGTGGGCTTTCATGTGTCTTGCACTGAGGAGAGGCTTCCGTCGGGCCACTCTGCCATAAAGCCCCGACTGGTGGAGGGCTGCAGTGATGGTTGACTTTCTACAACTTTCTCCCATCTCCCGACTGCATCTCTGGAGCTCAGCCACAGTGATCTTTGGGTTCTTCTTTACCTCTCTCACCAAGGCTCTTCTCCCCCGATAGCTCAGTTTGGCCGGACGGCCAGCTCTAGGAAGGGTTCTGGTGGTCCCAAACGACCTTCCATTTAAGGATTAAGGAGGCCACTGTGCTCTTAGGAACCTTAAGTGCAGCAGAAATTTTTTTGTATCCTTGGCCAGATCTGTGCCTTGTCACAATTCTGTCTCTGAGCTTCTCAGGCGGTTCCTTTGACCTCATGATTCTCATTTGCTCTGACATGCACTGTGAGCTGTAAGGTCTTATATAGACAGGTGTGTGGCTTTCCTAATCAAGTCCAATCAGTATAATCAAACACAGCTGGACTCAAATGAAAGTGTAGAACCATCTCAAGAATGATCAGAAGAAATGGACAGCATCTGAGTTAAATATATGAGTGTCACAGCAAAGGGTCTGAATACTTAGGGCCATGTGATATTTCCGTTTTTCTTTTTTAATAAATCTGCAAAAATGTCAACAATTCTGTGTTTTTCTGTCAATATGGGGTGCTGTGTGTACATTAATGAGGAAAAAAAATGAACTTAAATGATTTTAGCAAATGGCTGCAATATAACAAAGAGTGAAAAATTTAAGGGGGTCTGAATACTTTCCGTCTCCACTGTACCAATGAAGAAAAAACTTTTAAAAAATATCTTTTTAAAGGAGCAGTGATTTTAATGATGCTTAAAGTTGAACAATAAAATTTAAAAATTCCTTTAAATATAGTGCATGGGGGGCCCCCTTAGTCTGCGTGTAAATTGGCGCATTTGTACTGAGTATAGAACCTGCTTCAGCAAAACTGACATTTATAAAGAAAGAAAAAAATTACATTTAATTTTTTGTCAATACAAAAATGTTTAACCACTTAAATACAGGGCAATTATACACCTTCCTGCCTAGACCAATTTTCAGCTTTCAGCGCTGTCGCACTTTGAATGACAATTGTGCAGTCATGCTACACTGTACCCAAACTAAAGTTTTATAATTTTGTTCCCACAAATAGAGCTTTCTTTTGGTGGTATTTGATCACCTCTGGGATTTTTATTTTCTGCTAAACAAATAAAAAAAGACTGAAAATTTTGAAAAAAAAAATGTTTTTTTTTGTTTCAGTTACAAAACTTTGTAAATATGTAAGTTTTCTCCTTCACTGATGGGCACTGAGGAGGCTGCACTGACGGGCACTGATAAGGCGGCACTGATGGGCACTGATGAGGTGGCACCAATGAGGTGGCACTTATGAGGTGGCATTGATGGGCACTGATAATGGGCACTAATATGCGGCACTGATAGGCGGCACTGATGGGCACTGATAGGTGGCACTGATATGCAGCACGGATGGGCACAGATAGGTGGCACGGATGGGCACAGATAAGCGGCACAGATGGGCACTGATAGGCGGTAGGGATGGGCATGGATGGGCACTGATAGGTGGCACTGATGTACTGTTATGTATGGTACTGATGGATGCCAATCAGTGCCAAACAATAATGCATGCCAATCAGTGATGCCCATTGTGGGCACTGAATGGCATCCATTGTGTGCACTGATTGGCACTGATTTGGTGGTATTTGATCACCTCTGGGATTTTTATTTTCTGCTAAACAAATAGAAAAAGACCGAAAATGTTGAAAAAAAATGTTTTTTTTGTTTCAGTTACAATACTTTGTAAATAAGTAAGTTTTCTCCTTCACTGATGGACACTGAGGAGGCTGCACTGACGGGCACTGATAAGGCGGCACTGATGGGCACCGATGAGGTGACACCAATGAGGTGGCACAGATGAGGTGGCATTGATGGGCACTGATGATGGGCACTAATATGCAGCACTAATAGGCGGCACTGATGGGCACTGATAGGTGGCACTGATATGCGGCACGGATGGGCACGGATAGGTGGCACGGATGGGCACGGATAGGCGGCACAGATGGGCACAGATTAGCGGCATGGATGGGCACAGATAGGCGGTACGGATGGGCATGGATGGGCACTGATAGGTGGCACTGATGTACTGTTATGTATGGTACTGATGGATGCCAATCAGTGCCAAACAATAATGCATGCCAATCAGTGATGACCATTGTGGGCACTGAATGGCATCCATTGTGTGCACTGATTGGCACTGATTTGGTAGTATTTGATCACCTCTGGGATTTTTATTTTCTGCTAAACAAATAAAAAAAGACCGAAAATGTTGAAAAAAAAATGTTTTTTTTGTTTCAGTTACAATACTTTGTAAATAAGTAAGTTTTCTCCTTCACTGATGGACACTGAGGAGGCTGCACTGACGGGCACTGATAAGGCGGCACTGATGGGCACCGATGAGGTGACACCAATGAGGTGGCACAGATGAGGTGGCATTGATGGGCACTGATGATGGGCACTAATATGCGGCACTGATAGGCAGCACTGATGGGCACTGATAGGTGGCACTGATATGCGGCACGGATGGGCAGGGATAGGTGGCACGGATGGGCACGGATAGGCGGCACAGATGGGCACAGATAAGCGACACGGATGGGCACTGATAGGCAGCACGGATGGGCACTGATAGGCGGTACGGATGGGCATGGATGGGCACTGATAGGTGGCACCGATGTACTGTTATGTATGGTACTGGCATTGGATGGATGCCAATCAGTGCCAAACAATAATGCATGCCAACCAGTGATGCCCATTGTGGGCACTGAATGGCATCCATTGTGTGCACTGATTGGCATCCCTGGTGGTCTAGGGTGGCATACCTTGTGGTGACATCCCTGGTGGTCCTAGTGGCGCCCCTGGTGGTCCAGTGTGGGCATCCTCGAGGGGCTGCGCTGATAATCAATTAGCACAGACCCCCCCGTCAGAGGAGAAGCCGATCGGCTCTCCTCTACTCGCGTCTGACAGAGTGAGGAAAAGCCGATCACCGGCTTTTCCTGTTTACATCGTGATCAGCCGTGATTGGACACAGCTGATCACATGTTAAAGAGTCTCCCTCAGAGACTCTTTACCGAGAACGTAGTTGCGGTGTGTCAGACTGACACACCACAACAACGATCGTGACAACGAGTGGCTTAATATCCTGAAGACGTCATATGACACCCAGTCAGCATATTGAAACCACTTTGCTGCCGTCATTTTGCTATATGGCGGGCGGCAAGTGGTTAAAAAAAACAGAGTAGGGGTCCCTCCCCAATCCATACCAGGCCCTTTGGGTCTGGTATGGATTTGAAGGGGAACCCCATACCAAAATTTAAAAAAAAATGGTGTGGGGTACCCCCAAAATCCATACCAGATCCTTTTCCGAGCATGCAGCCCAGCAGGTCAGGAAAGGGGGGGGAGGAGCGAGCGCCCCACCCCCCCATGAACCATACCAGGTCACATGCCCTCAATGTGAGGGGGAGTTGATGGGGACAAAGGCCTCTTCCCAACAACCTCCCCCCTTTCTCGCTCGTCCCCTCCCCCCTTTCCTGGCCTGCCGAGTTGCATGCTCGAATAAGGGTCTGGTATGGATTTGGGGGGCCCCATGCCATTTTTTTTAAAATTTTGGTGTGGGGTTCCCTTAAAATCCATACCAGATCTAAAGGGTCACATTTCACATTTTTCTATTGCAATGCTTTTTTTTTCATTCAAGCCCATTGACAGCTGATAACTCCATTGTTAAGGACGCAGTGGCTCTTTTCCTGACCTGCTCCTTAACAACCAGCTATTCACTATGCCCTGATTGGGCAACGCTTTGCAGGGGGCACAGTTCATTGTGGGGCACTCGGCAGGCGCACATCCCGAAAATCCCACTGAGTGCCCCGCAAATTCGGGTGTTCGCCGAACAATTGATGTTCGGGCCAAACTTTTTCTTGGCTGGAACTGTTCGCCCAACTCTACCCATAGCTTATTGAGTGCGTATCTGAATCCTTGTGACAGACAGAGTATCTCTGTTCTATTGTTATTAACTCACATGCACAGTTCCAGATAGCTGAGTCTGTGCTATTGTATGTATTGGTCACTTTCCAGTATTTATGTAGGTGAACCTGTTTAATGCAATAGAGTTTATATGCAGATCCTGTTATTTTAGTTAACCCTATCCCTTCTTGTCTTGGATTCTATTGCTTGTTTTATCTCAGGGCTCAATAACCAGCATAGGCTAGAGCCAGATGAGGCATCCAACATTGTGGTAGTTAGAGGTTCAGTTGCATGAAAGATTCGTTGCTACTAGGGACTAAGCACTCCAGCGCCACACCACAGTTTCTATTGGGGGAAAAGCTGCAGTTCAGGCTGGTTGGACAATGGCTGGAGGGGCTCCTCATCACTGCAGATCTAGTCTTTTGGTCTCTTACGCCAAGACAAATGCTGTGTTGTGATCATCCTCAAAGGCCTCTACAACTGGACTTTGCTTCAACATTCATCTGGAAGTATCTTTGTTAAGTATATATTGCTAATAATTCATTGTACATTGGATGTACAGTATGTACTATTATTAATCTTAGCTTACATAAAGCTTGTAATATTTCTATACTGGTGTGCATCTTATATACTTATGGTTAATATGATCTGCTGGTTGCAGTAGTTTCTCTGCATCCAATTACTTTGATTAGATTACTGGTTCATTTTACAGAAAGGGAATCCCATCTGTTCACAGAGGCCTAGGGTGCCCACATGTCCCGGATTGCCCGGGACAATCCCGCAATTAGCAGGTGTGTCCCGGGTCCCGGGTACCCTCATTACGGGACAATACAGTGTCCCGGAATTGCCCTGGGTCGATCTAAAGCCCCCAAAAATAGCCTTTGCATTGTATCTGTCCCTCACTGTCTCTGCCTGTAGTGGACCCCTAGCTGGCAGAGACCCTTTTTACTTATTTAATCACCGCCGCTGGCTCAGTGCCCAAACTGGTTGCTACCTGCCGCCCGCTTGGCGTGTAGCAACCAGTGATGTCATGAGCAGGAGAGAGGCAGAGACCAATTACAGCGGAGGAGATTTAACTTCCTCCTCCGCGCCTATTGTTTAGCTCCACCCACCTCCTCCCTGCATGTTCGAGTCCAGCCAGGCAGCGGCATGCAGAAGAAACTTCTAAGACAGACTGCAGGGCACAAACGAAGGAGAGATGATAGAAAGGCAAGTAAACTTCTAAACACTCACCAACATGACAGATCCATCGGGGGTAAAATCCTGTCAGCTCTCCCCCAGCAGCCAGAGTTCTGTGCTGAACTGTCAGCACTTCACAGAAACGGAGTGTGTCAGCCTGGAGCCTCTCAGTGCACTGTGCAGAGAGGACGGCAGGCAGATAAGGGTCGGGTCGGCAGATAAGGGTCGGCAGATAAGGGTTGGCAGATAAGGGTCGGCACTCGGCAGGAGAGGACACTGACAGATAAGATGACACCCTCGGAGGGATGGAAGGAGGACACATCCTTAGATATCAGGGCAGGGTTCATGCTGGGACTTGAAATCCTTCACTTTTGGGGGGAAATGACCCCCCCCCCAAAAGTGAAGAACTACAGGTCCCAGCATGAACCCCTCAGAGCTGAAGACGTTTCCCTCATCATTGCGCACATAATAACTCCTTACACCAGGCCCTTCTGTCCAGCTGCTCACTGTCTCTTCTCTCCGTGCCAGTTCACACTGGTGCGATGCCAGACATCGCACAGACATCGCATGTAATTCGCAGCGCACTGCCGTTCACATTACATGCGATGTCTGTGTGGTGCGATATCAGCCATAGAGATAGTATGGCTGATATCGCACCGCATTTGGTGCAAACACGCACAGGACCCTTTTTTCTGTTCGGACCAGAATCGGATCGCATGTCCGAACTGTCAGTTTGCAGTGCGATATGCAAGCTGAACTGGGGGTGTCGTTAACAATGTATTGACACTCCCCAGCGATTCGCATATGGCAGTGTGAACTGACATGCGATGCGGGAACACGCAGTGGATTCGCAGTGTTCTCGCATCGCACCAGTGTGAACCGGCACTCCCACTACTTGTGTGGCTCTCACTACACCTGCAGCAGCCCCTCCCCCCCTCCTCCTTCAGACCCCTTTCACACTGGAGCTTTTTGCAAGCGCTAGAGCTTTAAAAATAGCGCCTGCAAAATGCCCCAAAACAGCTTCTACATTCATCCCACTGTGAAAGCCGCACTGGCAGGGCGTCAGAAAAAATCCTGCCAGCAGCTTCTTTGGAGCGGTGAAGGAGAGATGAACTCACTGCCCCTCCAACGCTCCTCCCCATTGAAATCAATGGGGCAGCGCTGCGATACTGCCAGCAAAATGCTGCACTAGCGGCGTTTTGCAGGCGAATCTAACCCCTTTTCGGCCGCTAGCGGGGGTTAAAACAGCCCCGCTAGTGGCCGAGTAGTGCCGCTAAAACTACGGTAAAGCGGTGCTAAAAATAGCACTGCTTTACCGCTGACGCCTGGGCGTCGGCAGTGTGAAAGGGGTCTTAGGCTAGCCATACATTATACAATTTTCTTGTGCAACTTTGGTTTCGATTTACCAAAACCATATAATAGGAGGTTAAACCTAAACACTTTCAATTTGTATGCAATCAGGAAGGCCCTTCTACTACATAGTTGAAGGTAAATCTAAAGAAAATTGAATAAGAAAATTGTATGGTGTATGGCCAGCTTTATCCTCAGCCTTTCATGTTCTGCCACTTTTTCACCTACTAGTCCTCTGTATGCTAAGCAATCCTCTCAGCAGTGGCCCATCTCTCATCTGCAACTATCACAGCCTCAGAATTTTGCCAGCATTCCATTCTTTGCTCCTTCAACCTGCCAGAATTTTTTTTTCTCCACTGCAACGGTGTAACTGCAGGGGTCGCCATTGCAACTCAGCCTCATACTCCAGGGGGCCCATGCAGATTCCCTCTAAACCTGGATAGGAGGGGCGGCATATAGAAGAACTGATGCCCTCCATGTTCTTCTTGCAGCCACTGAATGCCTGCAGGTGGTAAAGGAGGAAAAGCGGGCATTCAGTGGCTGCAAGAAGAACATGGAGGGCATCAGTTCCTATATATGCCGCCCCTCCTATACAGTTTACTTCTGCTGCCCACAGGTCCCTCAACGCTCTCCTGGCCCCTCTTATCTTATCTTCCCCAGCAACTTCTCTGCTCTCTCCCACCCCACCCTTCTCCAACCCTCTGCTGTCCTCTGGTCCCACCTGTGCTGTTCTCTGATCTGAGCTCTGTTGTTAAGCTTATATTATTATATGTATATAGATGGACTCAGGAGGGGGACAGGGACAGTGATCATGAAAAAGGTAAAAAGCGCCCCCCCCCAGCACATTTCTGACCTCCACCTCTCTAATAGCACAAGTGGAAGGGGAGGGGGTCAGTACTGTGGGGGGGGGTGGTCTGTACTTAATGGAGAGGGGGGTACGTACTGAAGGACGGGGGTCTGTACTTAATGGAGAGGGGGGTACGTACTGAAGGAGGGGGGTCTGTACTTAGTGGAGAGGGGGGTCCGTACTGAGGGAGGGGTGTCTATACTTAATGTATTAATAAAAATACATTTCAAGCATGGTGTTGGGATGATATAAGTGCTAAAAGCAGCCATTCACCCGACAAATCACTCGCCGCCGAAATCCCGTCAACCCGGAGACTACATTCAACACAAAGCCCCCGCCCCCCCCCCCCCCCCGGTCCTTGGCAAAATTGTCCCTGAATGGCAGTTTGGAAATGTGGTCACCCTACAGAGGCCCTGTCCTGGATTGAGACTCCACCAAATTTATTATCAAACCCACTCTTCCACTCAGTGAAGGTTCTGGCTCTACTATACCTATCTGTTTAGCGCAATATCCTGTTTGGGGAGGGCCTTTTGTCAAAAAGCTGCCAAAAGAGGGTTTTACATATTCAAAAAGACTTGAGGCTGTAATTGGTGCCAAAGGTGCTTCAACAAAGTATTGAGCAAAGGCTGTGAATTCTTATAGACATGGTGTACATGTACTTTTTTTTGGTTTTTTATTTTTAATCAATTTGCAAAGATTTCAAATAAACTTCTTTCACATTGTCATTATGGGGTATTGTTTGTAGAAATTTGAGGAAAATAATTAAATTTAATCCATTTTACAATAAGGCTATAACATAACAAAATGTGGAAAAAGTGAAGCGATGTGAATATTTTCCGGATGCACTGTATATACTGTAGACAAAGTATACATATAGACATATACATGTATAAAAATTATGGATAAACTGAAACATTTTGATAACTAAAAAGGGTAGTGAGAAGAGAATAATAGTAATTTCCAACAATACTTTGAATAACAGAATAAATAAAGGAGGATATGGTCTTAAAAGGGAAAAGAAGTATGTTTTTTTATGTGCGGTAAAATTCAACACTTGGTGATCTACCATATGTATGGTTGAGGTCATTTCAAATAGCATCCCAATTTACCTCCACAATGCACCAGTGCTGTGCTAAAAAAAAACAAAGCATGCAGTATTTTTTTAATGTGCTGAAATGCTGCACAGCGCATTCATTTTAGATGGGCTGCCTATCACAACATGTCCCAATGAACAAAAACGTGTGCTTTTCAGCACAATGTGTCCTGGTGTCAATGGGCCCTTGAAATGTAAGGTCTTCAAAGTTCAAGGCAAACGCATTGAAGTAATTGTGTAACCAGCTCTACCCACCCTTCTCCCCTTTCTGAAGTGACTTGTCATCTTCCCAATCCTCTATAATGTAAAATACAGAGAAGGTGACTGGAATGACTTCAGTGCTTTTTTGCCTTCCTCTGGATTAACTGTGGGTATAGGATTGAACAAGATGGACTTGTGTCTTTTTTTTTCAACCTGACTAACTATGTATCTCTGTTACCTTGTGAACCTGTGCTTCATTTTTACGTATTGAAGTGTTATCTAATAACAGATGCCACAGGATCCTTGCTGTCCTTTTTTCCCATAAAGACTTCTTAAGTGTTTCAGTTTAGTTTTACTTTCTTACTGAGGTCTTACTTTCCCTGGCTTTATAAAGCTATGGCATTGAAATAGCCATTTCAGGGGGCAGGAGGCGGAGCCTAGCAGAGCAGACATGCATTGTTAGAGCTCCACACCGCTGAGGAGAGAAGAGAAGGACAAAGCGGAGCCTGCAGGCTCAAAAGGTATCCATTTGAACCTTTTTGCCCCAGGGAACAAACTGTAAAGTTTGGGCAGGAAATATGGTACTGGGAGGAAACCGTGGCAGAAATAAAAATCACCTCACAAAGAGCTCACAGGCACTCACTGCAGCTGAAGCAGCTCCAGTCACCTCACAAGATACAGCATCAGGGCGCTCTCACAGACAGAAAATGTCACAGCAAGACTCTCCATTTGAGTCAGATACAGAACAAATCCTCTCACAAACTTCTCCACAAGCCTCCTCAGTATCCCCAGTAATATTATTACAATTTGAAAAGATGCTTCATAAGGCTTTAAAACAAACCTCAGACCAAATAACAAAAAGCCTAACCAAACAAATAAGAGAGCTGGGAAACCGCACCGCAGCCTTAGAAATAAAAATGGATGAAATTGAAATTACAACCCAAGAAAATATAACAGAATTGGAACAATTAAAAAAAGAGAATTTAATACTTCAAACTAACCTCGAAGATTACGAAAATAGAGCCAGACGTTCAAACTTGCGCATAAGGGGAATACCTGAAACTGTGACAGACCTGCAATCTACTATTACTGCTCTATTACAAGAACTAAAGCCAGATATCCCTATTGAACGTTTAGAACTGGACAGAGTACACAGAGCCCTCACAGCCAAAAAGAAAGATGGACCCCCACATGATATAATCACAAAATTTCATTATTACAGAACGAAAGAACAAATACTAATTGCTGCAAGAGAAAAAAAGGAACTTAATTTTCGAGGACACAATTATCAAATTTTTGCTGACCTATCCCAACTTACTATTACTAAAAGACGATCCATGAAACCCCAACTAATGGAACTGCAATGCCACAACATTATGTATCAATGGGGCTTCCCCTTTTCAGTCAGATTTAACTACCAAGGTACAATTTACAGAAGCAGATCAGCAGATGAACTACAACAAACCCTTTTAAAATTAAATCTGACAGAACCTACAAGCAGCAACACTCCCACATGCAGGAGAATGGCATCATC
The DNA here is from genome assembly GCA_037952835.1 of Lithobates septentrionalis. Taxonomy (NCBI): domain Eukaryota; kingdom Metazoa; phylum Chordata; class Amphibia; order Anura; family Ranidae; genus Lithobates; species Lithobates septentrionalis. The sequence continues at coordinate 16,285,342 of JBBDGP010000158.1, read as the reverse complement.
TTCACCTTCAGGCAGCACCCAGAAAATTTCAGAACAAAATGGGAATCATCATTCTCACAAAAGAGGCCGTTATGCCACATCATCCATGGACCAAGAAGATTCAATGGACTGACATCCTAATTCCTGATATCTCTTCATTTATTATACTAAGAGATGGTTCTCTATAAAAAAAAACTATATTTATAACTGAATGTAACTGCATTCTGATAGTCACACACTGTGTGGGATCATGTTACATTCCAGTTATATTTCTTATTACTTCTGATTCATATAGCCTTAGAATATATAAGTGAAATAAGGAAATTCTTGTTCAGTTATATATTATCAGGTAATAACAATAGATTTATTACTTTTTAGGACAAATATGTTCAATAATCCAGAAGTAATGGAAGCTTTTTCTTTCTTTTCTTAAAACAAATATATTATTACCTAACTAGTTCCTAGAACTATGTTTTTGTTTATTCTAATCTGAAGCAATACAACCTCAATTTTATGAGTTAACATATCTAAACAGTTACATATGAATAAAATATGTAATTGTTTACTCTAAAAGGGTTAAAATCCCAAAATAATTCAAACTATCTTCATCAATACCAAAGTTATTAACAATACCTTTCTAACTGAATTATTTAGCCTAGGGCAAGACTAACCATATACAACCACCCTGGAATAAATAATTTCAACAAAAACTATATTCTGCACTCCAATTAATGAAACATCATTTTGATGTCTTTTGACATAGCACTTCTCTCCTGTAAGCGGAAGATCCGTGTACCCCCATTAGCCCTCCTCATTCTCCCAACCATATTATGTGGGAGTGTGACGAAGGCACTTATTCCCCTGAGAGAGATATTTATTCTCTTTCACGGGTAAATTGTGATTACTTGCAAAAAATAATTTATACAATGTATCATCTAATCTCATATGTTTTTTGTTTACTCTTTACTCCAGAATTCACTGGTTTCTTTTCTATCTATTCATCTCTTCAGTCCACACAGGTTGATCTGCGCAGTTAGCGCTGCATAACAAAAAGTAAGTCAAAACTATTTGATCTATTGCCATGGCACCACTGAATATACTTTCCCTGAATGTTCAGGGAATAAATGTCCCTCAAAAAAGGACCAAAGCCTTCCGTACTTTCCATAACAAGAAGGCTCACATAGTATGCCTCCAAGAAACACACTTCACCAAAGATTCTACTCCAAAATATATTTCTCCTTTTTATCAACAAATTTACACGGCTTCTGCCTGTACCAAGCAAAGGGGAACTCTAATTGCATTTCACCGATCCGCACCATTCACCTTATCATCAGAAATTAAAGACCCAGAAGGTAGATACCTGATACTCATGAGTTATATAATGGATACAGCAATCACGGTGATTTCCTACTACACTCCTAACAAACAACCTACACCATTCCTCTCACATATATTACAAGTGATTAATACACACAAAATAGGAACAGTGATAATGTGTGGGGATTCGAACCAGGTCCTCCTCCCATTTCTAGATAAATCACCTTTTACACCATCCAAAATAACCTCTAGATTACCTTTTTCTCAACTTCTTTCCAAATACAATCTGGTAGATTCGTGGAGAGAAAGTAACCCAATGAAAAAGAAATTCACTTATTTCTCGCACCCTCATCAAACCTTCACCAGAATAGATCATATTTTTCTAACAATAGGAATGATACCAGAAATGATTGCATCAGATATAATTCCGATTCCGTGGTCTGACCATAATGCAGTATACACTACTATAGCCTCAGCCATACCAAAAGCGCATGACCCAACGTGGTACTTACCGGACATAATGCTCAAACACCCACTACATCAGATGGCCATTGAACAAGCTTTAAAGGAATACATATCAATTAATAATACAACAGACATCTCCCCAATAACACTGTGGGAAGTTCATAAGCCTGTCTTGCGTGGTACAATACAAAGACAAATGGCACTATTTAAACGGGAACGCAAAAATCTAGCAAAAAAACTAGAACTCAATTTTAATGCAGCCTACATACCATTTCAAGATAATCCATCTGGAAAAATCTAGATTGGAATACAATCTATTTCTCACTGAGTCAGTTGATAAATCCCTCAAACGCTCCAAACACAATTTCTACATGAATACAAACAAACCAGGTACATATTTGGCTCGGGCATTAAATTCAACTAACAAATCTTTCGAACCAATACGTTTGAAATGATCAAAAAATGTTTACACTTGTAATCCAGTTAAAATAGTCCATAAATTTCACTCACATCTCGCAACTTTATACAAGACAAACAGTGAATTTAATCCTACAGAGGCTGAATCCTTCTTCTCAAAAATAACCTTACCTGAGTTATCTCATAATCAAAAAAGCAGTTTGGATGAGCCTATAACTATAGATGAAGTTGCTAACGCCATAAAAGACCTAAAACTTAACAAAAGACCAGGCCCAGACGGCTACTCGGCTTTATACTATAAAACATTCTCAGAAATACTCTCTCCCATTCTCACTGAAACTTTTAACAAACTTCTAGATGGACATTATTTTCGGCAAGAAACACTAATGGCAATTGTTTGTATGATCCCAAAACCCCTTTCTGATGATACTTCCTGTGTGAATTATCGGCCTATCTCTCTGTTAAACCTTGATATTAAATTATTAGCAAAAATAATAGCAAAATGCCTCAATAGCATTATAGGAAAATTAATACATAGAGATCAAGTAGGCTTCATGCCAAATAGACAGGCAGGCGATAATATACGCAGGGCAGTGTTATTGGCACATATTGCTAAAAAACGGAAAATCCCTTTATGTTTTCTATCTCTCGATATTAAGAGGGCATTTGACACAGTATCCTGGCAATATATGCAATATTCATTACAAAAATGGGGTTTTGGACCCCACTTTTTAACATGGATCAAAGCATTATATAATAAACCCAAAGCCAATATAAAATATGCTGGATACAAATCTGAAGCCTTTAATATCGAAAGAGGTACCCGACAGGGTTGCCCATTATCTCCCTTATTATTTGCCCTTATACTCGAACCCATGGCCCAATACATCAGAACAAACCAAACTATAACTGGCATTGAAGTAGGAGGTATTACACACAAACTATGTATATTTGCAGACGATATATTACTTTTTCTATCATCACCACAGGTCTCTGGTCCTAACTTAATACCAGCTCTTGATGGATTTGCAGCCCTATCCGGCCTTATGATTAATCCTAAGAAATGCCTAGTGCTTAATATTTCACTCACAAACATGGAATTGATCCCGGCTAGGGCTGCACTCCCATTCACATGGGCAGAAAAATCAATCCCATATCTTGGAATTCATTTAACAGCATCTCATTCTGACTTATTCTCAACCAATTATCCTCCTGTATTAAGACAGATCACAAATCTAATAAAACAATGGTCGCAACTTCCTTTATCCTGGATAGGGAAGATTAATGCAATCAAAATGACTATTCTACCCAAATTGCTTTATCTATTCAGAGTCCTCCCTATTCCAATTCCTTCCTATTTTTTGAGAATAGTACAAAAAAGAGCAACTTCGTTTATATGGGGCTCTTCTAAACCACGTATACCTATACACACACTACATCTTCCCAAAAATAAAGGAGGCCTGGGATACCCTAATTTTACTAACTACTACAGAGCAGCACATTTGGCCAGTCTGTCCAAATACCATGCAAAACAGGAAATCCCATTATGGGTATTTATAGAGGCTTCAGAAAATGACCCTCTATTAATATCAAACTTGTTATGGCTTGATCCTAAAGACCGCTTTAAAATTCATAATCCCATAACTAAACACTTCTTATCTCTCTGGGATAAGCTAAAAACCAAATATCAGTTACAATCTCCACACAATCCTCTCCTTTCTTTTATCAGAAATCCGGCCTTTTATCCGGCATGGATCTACCCAAATTCTTTTAAAGCTTGGACAACATCAGGCATTCAGACACTAAATGACTTCATAGCATCTAAATCATTCCTTTCATTCCCATCGCTTACAGAAAAATATGATCTACCAAACTCTGAGATATTTAGATATCTCCAAATCAAAAATTTCTATACACCATTCCTAAAGGGGGATACACCATTATCCCAATTATCTATTTTTGAATCAATCTGTACAAAAGATCCATTTGCTAAAGGTACAATTTCATCACTTTATAATCAATTATATGGAGTAGCAAATCTTAATAGACCCTCTTACGTTCAGAGGTGGGAGGAGGACCTGGGACGAACTTTAGAAGACACGGACTGGTCTAACATATGGCTCACATCTAAGTCATCTTCACCCAACATCTTAGCACTGGAGACAAATTATAAAGTCCTAACTCGCTGGTACCTTGTACCCGCTAGAGTGGCAAAATATTCACCTAATACCTCAGCTCTTTGTTTTCGAGGATGCCCAGAAATAGGCACATATTTACACATATGGTGGACGTGCCCAGTAATCCAAACCTTCTGGAAGGAAGTCTTCGTGATTGCATCTAAAATATTTAAAAAAATAATACAACCAGATCCATATTTAACTTTACTTAATCTAAAACCGGAATGGTTAACACTCTCTCAATTCAAACTTATGATCCAACTAATAACGGCTGCAAAACAAAAGGTGGCCAAGGCATGGAAATCTCCTACATTGGTACTAGCAGAAACAATTCACAGAATGAATAATACAATGTCCCATGCTAAGATGGTGGCCATCGATCAAAATCAAATTCCAAAATTTGAAAAACTTTAGCATCCTTGGATAAAACAACAGTTCCTGTCAAACTTCAATGACTCTGTCCTGTTGCCATGGTAACAGATTAAATGACTTACAGAGACAACCATTCTAAGGCTTCAAAGAGAACTAAAAAGAATAATAAACTGACGAGCGGGACAACCTTGTGGACCATACCTCTACCTTTCAACCCTTTTTCTTCTTTCTCTTTCCTTTTCTCCACCTTACGATTAAAGCTCATTATCAGAATTTATTTGACCTATATACACTCTACTTGTAAACAATATGTATAGTAGGTATAAATCATTTAAATACCTACAAAAGTAACTAAGGAAATGATATATATCTTTAATTTAGGTTTACGTGAACCCGATGTTTAATATTTGAAATTCCATGATATTTACCTATATAAACCCTACTGTAAAACAATGAGCTTACTTTATAGATCCTTGTAAACTTACTTTATGTATCTTTATAACATTGTATACTCAATAAACTTCTTTTGACAAGGAAATAGCCATTTCAGTGTCCAGTGAGACCTAGCATTTGTAGCCAGCACTCTTACTGGACTGAGGAATGTTATGAAGTCAGAAAAAGTCAAGCCCCAATACCAAAAAGAAACAAAATCAGAGACAGACAATTAAGCCATTCTGACTAATAGGGTTGGCATCTACTCTTACACAGGATGTTTATTTTTTAGACTTAAAAATAAGTAAGGCTCAGTTTAATGGTACCACATGGTTGCTTGCATAAAAAAAAATCAGGACTTGCTTGAAAAATTGGGAATTTATTTGACCTGTGGCACAATCTTTTGCTAAATATCGGGTTTTTTTCCCCCAAGGTTTATATGGAGGTCTGTGAACCGTAGAGAGAAGCCATCAGGTCCTCTCCTTGTTGCTACATTTTGGTCTGAGCTACCCGAGAAAATAGATGCTGTGTATGAAGACCCCGAAGAGGAGAAGACTGTTTTTTTTGCAGGTGAGATTGATGTTTATGATATGATTTATAAGTAATACCATTATTGTTTATTGTATATCTATAGCCAATGTTTTTGTTTTTCATTTTGGATGCTGTAGTGGATGGCAACTGTCCAAAAAGCCCTGACATGTTTTTTTTTTTGCCATCTGTGTCCCATTGGGGAGATTTCCCTTTAATTTCTGCTGTGTAGACACAAAAGGAAGTAAGAGGAAAATCTCTTCAATGTGAGGGAAATCCCTCATTTAGATAGATCTCTTAGACAGTTGTCACTAAAACAAGTACATCCATTCAAAGATTCATTTCTCTTTATTAATTTATATTTTATTTCTCCTCTGGTGACAGCTCAAACAGAGGACAAAAAACAAAGGGCAAATATCCTTATCAGGGAAACAAACAGCAGTTAAAACTGGGTTCTAACACCTCAATACGTTATCCAAAACTTTAAAAAAAAGGTATTGATTATGGATCAGTGGCGGCCGGTGGTAATTTTTTTTTGGGGGGGGGGGGGGCAAACAGTATTCCACCGACACCCCCCCCTTCCCGGGCAGTTGGTAGCACTTACCCCATCGCTTCACTAAACTGCCTTCAGTGTGAAAGGGGTCTAAGTGCTAAGATCTTCCTGTCACAGTTATTACAATGATCTTGAAGTATTGCAATGTTAACCCTTGCAAACTATGTGCCCTCAGAGTCTTTTTGGCATCCCCTCCTTCCCCTGATCTGTTGTCTCATTTGTAACATTGTCCAGAATTTCTAACAGTATTTCTTATCAACTCTGATTTAAATACTGACAGGTCAACTTATCTCCTTCAGATGTAAATGCTAAATCTCCTTCAGATGCTTATCTCCTTCAGATGTAAATATAAAGCTGGCCACAGGCAGTTAGTTTTGTTTGGCCAGTTATCTCCATCCACACAAGAGGTGTATGGAGAAATTCCCCCATCAGGATATTGTATTCTAACAGAGGGACCCGCCGCTGTCAAAATACACTGATCAGCGTCTGTGGCCAATCGACTGATCAACAAAAATTTGCAGCATGTTCCTTCAACAGAAGTTGATTGAACGATATTGAGCAGGGATGGCCATACATTAATTATAATTGAACTGGTCTCTGCTGAACCGAACAAATTTTCATCAGTGTATGGCCAGCTTAAGTTATGTACCTGTCAGTCTAATTAATCTCCAAACCTTTATTGACCTTGTTGTAGCAAAAAAAAAATACAAGCTATTAAAAAAACACATAACAAAAGAACAAAAAACTATACAAGAAGAAGCCCTGTCTAAGTTCTGTGAAGAGTGTGTGTCTTGATGTTACTGAAGGACAACCATATCCTAAAAAAAGTGTTAGGTCTATTTACAAATAATTATATGCATAAATTTGAATTACAAACAGGGACAGATATACATTCTACTTACAAATGTGGAACTGAAAGAGAGGGTAAGGCGAGGAGATCTTCCCTCTAAGCTCACACATTCATTCTCACTTTCAGCCCTCGTTCACATTGAAGCAATTTGTCATGCGATTTGAAAGGTTAAATTGCATGACTACCCTGTTTCCCCGAAAATAAGATCTAGCGTCATTGTCGGTGATGACTGCAATATAAGCTCTACCCCCCAAATAAGCCCTACCCTGTTTCCCCGAAAATAAGCCCTACCCTGAAAATAAGACCTACAAGGACTTTAACTAGGGCTTATTTTGGGGGTAGGGCTTATATTGCAGCCATCACCGACAATCACGCTAGGTCTTATTTCTGGGGAAACAGGGTAGTTGCAGCCTATTCCTGGCAATAGCACTGTTCCAACTGGTGCGACGCGACTTTGCGGTGCCGCACCAATTTGCAAAAGTAGTTCCTGCACTACTTTTGCCGACTTTGGGCATGACTTCAATAGACATCTGTGCATGAAGCCGCACAGATGTCTTTTCAAGTCGGACCCGACAATACGGCTTTGAAATCATGCGATTTCAGATGACGCCGCACAATTTCAAAGCCGTGTTCAATGTGAACAATGCCTCACACACACGTTTCACAAAGCAGGCAGAAAAAACAGGCAGATCTCTTAGTAAAAGCAGCACATATTACACACATTACACTTAGGCACAGAGTTAACCCTGTGATTGCCCCTAGCGTTTAACCCCTTCCCAGTCAGGGTCATTAATAAAGTGACAGTGTATAGTATTATCCCTGATCGCTGTATTAGTGTCACTATTGATGTTAGTGTCAGTTAGGGCTCATGCACACTGCAGCTCAAAAAAAAGCTGCTTTTACGGGCATTTGAGATTTTAATTCTCTGCGGCTTGAAGAAGCTTGTGCTTTTTTGTGCTCTTTTGCACGTTTTTATTGAGCTTCTTCAAACTTTATTTGTGCTTTTTTTTTTTTTTTTTTAGCATGAGCATTTTTTTTACAAACCCTCCCTCAGCTAATTTTTCCTATATTATTTTATTCTTTTATTATTTTTGTGCATTTTCAAGCTTTTTCAAGCTTCTTCATTTTTTTAGCGTTTTCACACATTTTTGGGCACTTAGGCATCTTTTCTGGTTGAAATCTCCTCTCAAGAACACGAGTTTGGTGTGGGGGGGGGGTTTGCCTGTAAGAGCATATAAAAGGCCATAGTGTGCATGGACACATTGGGGGTTATTGGGGGTTATTTACTAAAGGAAAATCCACTTTGCACTGCAAGTGCACTTGGAAGTAAAGTCGCTGTAGATCCGAGGGGGACATGCAAGGAAAATAAAAAACAGCACTTTAGCTTGCACATGATTGGATGATAAAATCAGCAGAGCTTCCACTCATTTCAGATCTACCCCTTAGATTTAGAGCGACTGCACTTCCAAGTGCACTTTCAGTGCAAAGTGGATTTGCCTTTCGTAAATAACCCCCATTGGCTAACATGGAGGGGGGTTTCCAGGCAGACAAAATGAGAGCTCAATAAAGCTCAAAAGCCTGTAGGAGCAGCTTCTTTGAAATTCAGTGTTCATGAGCCCTAATGCCGCGTACACACGGTCGTACTTTTCGTCTACAAAAGTCCAACGGACGCTGACGGACTAAAGCTGGCTGGTAATCCGATCGTGTGTGGGCTTCTCCGGACTTTCAACTGACTTTTTTAGCCTCAAATCCGACGTACTTTAGATTTGAAACATGCTTCAAAACTTTACTTCGTAACTACGACGGACCCCGAAATCCGCTCGTCTGTGTGCTAGTCCGACGGACAAAAAGCCACGCTAGGGCACCTATTGGCTACTGGCTATGAACTTCCTTATTTTAGTCCGGTGTACGTCATCACGTACGAATCCGACCGACTTTTGTGTGGTCGTGTGTAGGCAAGTCCGTTCGTTAGAAAGTAGGCCGCAAGTCCGCCGCAAGTCCACCGAAAGTCTGCCGGAAGTCTGTCGGACAGGCTGTCTGACTTTTGTAGACGAAAAGTACGACCGTGTGTACGCGGCATAAAAGTGTACCTCCCAACAAGGGTCTATTAGCACCAGATTGCCTGCCACACTATCACAGTACCACTATAAGTCACTGATCATCACCATTACAGTATACTATCTATAGCAGCATAAATTCAAGTATATATACCATAGTTTTTAGATGCTATAACTTTCACACAAACCAATTAATTTACACTTAGTGTGATTTTTTTTTTTTTTTTACCAATATGTTTTATAACAGAAAGTACAACCCATTCCCTGTGCTTGTTCTATAAATCTAACTGTTACTGGCCACCACAATTATTTTTCTTGATTTCTTTTAGTGTTTCTTAAAGCCAGAAAGTTGCCATTTGAAATGCCTTTAGTTTTTGGCCATGTCTGTGATCTGCTTTTTTTCTACAACAATAAACAACTGAAGGAACATCCTCAAGGACTGGTGATTCCATAATTTTTGCCAGGGGTTATAGAACAGTGATGGCGAACCATGGCACCCCAGATGTTTTGGAACTACATTTTCCATGATGCTCATGCACTCTGCAGTGTAGTGGAGCATCATGGGAAATGTAGTTCTAAAACATCTGGGGTGCCAAGATTCGCCATCACTGAAGTAGAACATATAGTTATCTTTTCAAAATGTTTTTCAAAATGTTCTGTCTTTTTTCATTTAAATAATAAAAAATAAAAAACCAAGTTACATAGTAGTAGGTGGTGATTAGGGATGAGCTTCGTATTCAAATCGAACGCATGTTCGACTTGAACATTGTCTGTTCGGTCGTTCGCTGAATTCCGAACAATATGGGCCGTTCGTGCCAAATTCGAGTGGTGCATCATGGCCCATAATTCACTGCGGTATCGCAGTGCATTGCTGGCTGATGATTGGCCAAACATGCACTATGACCCACATGCTTGGCCAATCACAGTGTCGTCTGTACAGAGAACCATAATTGGCCAAAGCCAGGGTGGCTTTGGCCAATTATGGCTCAGGGGGTTTAGTACACGCCCCACACTATATAAGGCTGCCTGCACGGCGGCCCTGTGTAGTGTGTTCCGGCGCTGATCCTATTAATACAGTACCGCAGGCAGCTGCAGTGTTTACAAGTTAGTGTAGTGCGTCCTCTGCACGGTGTGCACCTAAAGCTACCTGAAGAAAATTAGTGGTGTTCTTCTGATCCTATTAGTACAGTACCGCAGGCAGCTGCAGTATTTACAAGTTACTGTAGTGCGTCCTCTGCACAGTGTGCACCTAAAGCTACCTGAAGAAAATTAGTGGTGTTCTTCTGAATCTATTAGTACAGTACCGCAGGCAGCTGCAGTATTTACAAGTTAGTATAGTGCGTCCTCTGCACAGTGTACACCTAAATCTACCTGAAGAAAATTAGTGGTGTTCTTCTGATCCTATTAATACCACAGGCAGGCAGCTACAGTATTTACAGTTAGTGTAGTGCGTCCTCTGCATAGTGTGCACCTAAAGCTACCTGGAGACAATTGCTGTTGTTCTTCTCCTATTAATACCACAGGCAGGCAGCTACAGTATTTACAGTTAGTGCACTGTGTCCTCTGCACAGTGTGCACCTAAAGCTACCTGAAGAAAATTAGTGGTGCTCTTCTTATCCTATTAATACCACAGACAGGCAGCTACAGCATTTACAGTTAGTGTAGTGCGTCCTCTGCACAGTGTGCACCTAAAGCTACCTGGAGACAATTGCTGTTGTTCTGCTCCTATTAATACCACAGGCAGGCAGCTACAGTATTTACTGTTAGTGCACTGTGTCCTCTGCACAGTGTGCACCTAAAGCTACCTGAAGAAAATTAGTGGTGTTTTTCTGATCCTATTAATACCACAGGCAGGCAGCTACAGCATTTACAGTTAGTGTAGTGCGTCCTCTGCACAGTGTGCACCTAAAGCTACCTGGAGACAATTGCTGTTGTTCTGCTCCTATTAATACCACAGGCAGGCAGCTACAGTATTTACAGTTAGTGCACTGTGTCCTCTGCACAGTGTGCACCTAAAGCTACCTGAAGAAAATTAGTGGTGTTCTTCTGATCCTATTAATACCACAGGCAGGCAGCTACAGTATTTACAGTTAGTGTAGTGCGTCCTCTGCACAGTGTGCACCTAAGGCTACCTGGAGACGATTGCTGTTGTTCTGCTCCTATTAATACCACAGGCAGGCAGCTACAGTATTTACAGTTAATGTACTGCGTCCTCTGCACAGTGTGCACCTAAAGCTACCTGAAGTCAATTGCTGTTGTTCTGCTCCTATTAATACCACAGGCAGGCAGTTACAGTATTTACAGTTAGTGTACTGCGTCCTCTGCACAGTGTGCACCTAAAGCTACCTGAAGACAATTGCTGGTGTTCTTATACTAATAATACTACAGGCAGGCAGTTGATTCTGCTAGCTGCATTATCAGTATATATATATACACATCCCAGCTTTGTGCAGCTACATCTCACTGCAGGCCATTAGTATGTCTGGAAGGCCAACAAGGAGAGGCAGACAGTCACAAGCCAATAAAAGAGGGCAATCAGGCTCTGTGTCTAGAGGCAACAGTGCTGGTCGTGGAGACTGTGCATCCTCATCAGCACGTGGCCGTGGGACACGATTGTCCTTTTTTTCGGCAGCTGGCCTTGTTGAGCCGCAACATGCGGAAGACTTGGTAGAGTGGATGACCAAGCCGTCCTCATCCTCCTCATCCTCTCTCACCCAGACTCAGGGTACTTTGTCTGGCAAAGCAGCTGCCAACGCGGCCTCTTCCCTCGGCTCAATGGCATCAGTCACTCCTTCCCTAGCCCAACCATGTCCTCCTGAAGAGTCCCCCGAACTGTTTGACCACAGTGTTGGGTATATGCTCCAGGAAGATGCCCAGCGTTTTGAAGGCTCCGATGATGGTACTCAGCTACAGGAAGGCAGTAACGTGAGCCCAGAGAGAGGGGGTGCCCAAGAAGGACAGCAATCTGGCAGTCATGTTCCCCCAGCTGCAGCATACTGCCAGCATTGCTCCAATGATGAGGAGGGAGGGGATGATGAGGTCACTGACTCCACGTGGGTGCCTGATAGGAGAGAGGAGGAGGCACATCACCAATGAGGCAGGATGCCCTCCAGGGGCCAGCTTAAGGGCAGCACACCGACTGCATCACACCGCAGAGCTCCGCATGTGCAGGGCGCTGCTGTCTCTGCGTGTTATTACAAAAGTTCTTTGGTGTGGGCCTTTTTTGAGACGAGTGCATCAGATCCCACCGCTGCTACTTGCAACATATGTCTCAAGCGCATCTCTTGTGGCCAAAACATCTCCCGCTTGGACACCACATGCTTGACCAGACATATGTTGACCTGCCATGCAGTTCGTTGGCAAGCGTACCTAAAATACCCACACCAAAGAACAAAGAGGACCTCTCCTTGCTCCTCATCAGCTGGGATCTCCAACCCCACTATTCCTTCAGTCCTCTCTGAGACCTGCACTGAGAGGAATGAAGGTGTAGAATTAGGTGTGTCACAGCCAAGTACTTGGGGGCAATCTGCTATCGGTACACCGACGTCAGATTGTACCAGGCAAATTTCCCTGCCCCAGCTGCTGCACCGCCGAAAGAAGTTCACTCCCAGCCATCCACATGCCCAGCGGTTGAATGCTAGCTTGGCTAAATTGCTAGCACTTCAACTGCTGTCTTTTCAGTTGGTAGACTCTGCCCCCTTCCGTGAGTTTGTGGAATGTGCGGTTCCTCAGTGGCAAATTCCCAAAAGCTACTTTTTCTCACGGAAGGCGATTCCGGCTCTCTGCCGGCATGTGGAAGGCAATGTCTTGGCCTCGCTGGACAGGGCGGTCAGCGGTAAGGTGCATATTACCGCTGACTCATGGTCCAGCAGGCATGGACAGGGACGTTACCTATCTTTCACCGCGCACTGGGTGACTCTTCTGGCAGCTGGGAAGGATGCGGGACAAGGTGCAGTAGTGTTGGAGGTTGTTCTGCCACCACGCCTCCAAAATACTACTAGTGGTGATTCTGCCACACCTCTCTCCTCCACCCTCTCCTCTTCATCTTCCTCCATGGCCTCTTCCTGTGATTTGACTTCGGAACCAGCGGTGCTCCGTAGGCGTTCAAGGGGCTACGCAAGCCAAAAGATGTCATGCGGTGCTTGAGCTGGTGTGTTTGGGGGACAGGAACCAAACTGGGGCAGAGATTCTGTCAGCTCTGCAGGGGCAGGTTCAGAGGTGGTTGACGCACGCCAGCTTAAGGCAGGTATGGTGGTTTGCGACAATGGCACCAACCTCCTCTCCACCCTCCGACAAGGACAACTGACCCATGTGCCCTGTTTGGCTCACGCCCTAACTTGGTGGTGCAGCGGTTCTTGGGCAGGTACCCGGGCTTACAGGATGTCCTGAAGCAGGCCAGGAAAGTCTGTGTGCATTTCCGCAGGTCATATAATGCCAGTGCTCGGCTGGCTGACCTCCAAAAGGAATTTAATCTGCCCAAGAACCGCCTAATCTGTGACATGCCCACCAGGTGGACCTCAACATTGGCCATGCTGCAGCGGCTGCACACACAGCAGAGGGCCATCAATGAGTACCTGTGCGACTATGGCACCAGGACAGGGTCAGGGGAGCTTTTTTTTTCCCCATGCCAGTGGGCCATGATCAGGGATGCATGTACTGTCCTGTCACCATTTGAGGAGGCCACGAGGATGGTGAGCAGTGACAGTGCATGCATCAGTGACACTGTCCCCCTTGTCCACATGTTGAAGCACACGCTGTGTGGAATATTGGACAGGGCACTTGAGGCAGAAGAGAGGCAGGAAGAGGAGGACTTCCTTAGCTCTCAAGGCCCCCTTTATACAGACAGTGTTCCTGCGTGCCCGCCGATCACACAGGAAGAGGACGAGCAGGAGGAGGAGGAGGAGGATTGTGTCAGCATGGAGGTGGAGCCTGGCACTCAGCATCAGCAGCAGTCTTTAAGGGATCATTTACAGTCCCAAGAAACCCATGGACTTGTACGTGGCTGGGAGGAGGTGGCTGCGGATCATGTCGTCCTTACTGACCCAGAGGACTCCGGACTGAATGCCTCAGCAAACCTACGCTGCATGGCCTCCCTGATCCCGAAAAGCCTGCGGAAGGTTCCTCGTATTCGTGGTATCAAGGAGAGAAATCAATACTGGCTGGCAACCTTCCTTGATCCACATTACAAGGGTAAGGTTCCGGACCTTATCTTGCCAGCGCAGAGGGAGCTGAGGATGAAACATCTTCAGGAGGCCTTGCAGAAAGGTATGTGCAACGCGTTCCCAGAGACTAGGAGGTTACAAACTCCTGTTCCTGGACAACGTATTGCTGAAGCTTCGGTCAGTCAAAGAGAGCAGCGGAGAAGGTGGCCGTCTGACTGATGCGTTCAGACAATTTTTTAGTCCGCAGCCCCAAGGTATAATCGGTTCCAGCAACCATCGCAGCCCAATTTTTCAGCCCCTGTTCAACAGGGGCATGTAATTGCAATTTTTGATGCAATACTTTGCAGCAGGGCTTGTTCCTGTGCTCCAACTAGAGTATCTGTGAGGGGTTGCAGTGTTGTGGCACCGGCACCAGTGCGTAAGGCCCAATTTTTCAGCCCCTGTTTAACAGGGGCGTGTAATTACAATTTTTGATGCTATACTTTGCAGCAGGGCTCGTTCCTGCGCTCCAACTAGAGTATCTGTGAGGGGTTGCAATGCTGTGGCACCAGCACCAGTGCCTCTTCCTCCTCTATGATCATGCTGATAGCTTGTAAGAATATTTTTGGTTCTGGGCACCGCCACCAGTGGCTAAGGCCCAATTTTTCAGCCCCTGTTTAACAGGGGCGTGTAATTACAATTTTTGATGCAATATTTTACAGGAGGGCTCATTCCTAGAGTATCTGTGAGGGGTTGCAGTGTTGTGGCACCAGTGCCTAAGGCCCAATTTTTCTGCCCCTGTTCAACAGGTGCATGTAATTACAATTCTTGTTCTAATATTTTACAGCAGGGCCCGTTCCTGCGCCCACCAAGAGTAACTGTGAGGGCTTACAGTGTTGTGGCAACGCCAACACCTAAGGCCGCAATTTCTGCACAGTATATAGGGCAGGCCCCTACTTTCAAACATCCAACTTACAAACGGCTCCTACTTGCAAACCAAAGGAGACAACAGGAAGTGAGATGAAATCTACCCCTAGGAAGGGAAATTCTCTCCTGTAGGAGTTAATATGGGAAAAACGTGTCTCCTCTCCACTGATGCTTTATCACCAATCCTTGTTTCACTAAAAACCCCAAATTGTCAAAAAACATTTGTCATTGGGACAGAAAGTGAGGTAAAATCTTCTGAAGAGGTGCACAGACAGCAAAAAAAATGTCACAGGGGTGATAACCCTTCCCTATGTTTTCCAAAAAGCTTAAAAATAGATTTTTTGGCTGGAGCTACACTTTAAAAATGTACCAGTTCAAAATTACAAACAGATTCTACTTAACAACAAACCTACAGTCCCTGTCTTGTTTGCACCACCTGTATACTGCTGTTCAGAGGGCCTGGGGCCCCACGCCTTCCCTTTTTTTAATTTGGGTGCGGGGTTCCCCTTAATATCCATACAAGACCACTTTGGCCTGGCAATGGATGGGGGGGGGGTACCCATGCCGTTTGTCTCACTGATTTTCATCGATATAACCGGGACCGGACATTACATTAAAGCCGTAAGCAGTTTTAAATGACTTTTATTACTTTAAAAATGTAATTTTGTGCAGGGACTGTTCTAAGCACAGGAAACACGCACCACTTTACAGGCATACTATAGACACCCCCAGGTACGATATTTAAAGGAATATTTCACTTTTTTTTTTCACTTTAAGCATCATTAAAATCACTGCTCCCGAAAAAAACGGCTGTTTTTAAAACTTTTTTTTGCATTGATACATGTCCCCTGGGGCCGGACCCGGGTCCCCAAACCCTTTTTATGACAATTCCATGCAAATTAGCCTTTAAAATTAGCACTTTTGATTTTGAACGTTCGAGTCCTATAGACTTCAATGGGATTCTAACGTTTGTGCGAACTGAACGGGGGGGGGGGTGTTCGGCCCACCAAAAGACATTTGTACTGCATTGCCAAAAGACATAGTATGACTGAGCAATTGCCAGTTAAAGTAGCACTATGTTGAATAGCAAAAAATGCCCTTGTCATGAAGGGGGTAAAACCTTTCAGAGGTCAAGTGGTTAAAGGAGAAGTCCAGCCTGAGCTTGTTTGGCTGGGCTTCTCCTACGGGTCACAGGAGTGCAACCCGTTTTCATCAGAGAGCGGTCTAAAGTCCGCTCTCTGCTGACGTCACTGGAATCAGTCCAGGCACCGCGTCATCCCGACAATGAAGTCTGGATTTGCCAGGTGTCTGGACTGATGCCTGTCTCAGCTTCTCAGCGAGCCGCTGAGAGACTGAGACGGCCGATCACCGCCCCCCCCACAGCTCAGCGCTCCAGTGAGCGTGGCGGAGCAGAGAGCAGAGAGGAGAGCTGCTGATTGACAGTGATCTCCTCCCGGGGATCTGTGAGAACCAAGCCATCTGTGATGTTCGGTGGCTCGGTTCTCTGTGTAGAGATGCCTGGGGACGGATGCAGCATTGGTCCCATGCTGCATCCAGCTAGGCAAGTATAATAGGGGAACCCTCCCTTACTTCTTCTCTTTTAAGCATGAGTGTCTAAATTTAGTTCTGCATGGCTGTAGTTAGCCAATGCTGATTTGTAGTTTTTGATTTATGCACATTCAAGTAAGTTCATCCAGGCTGTCAGTTCTCCCTTCTGTTGGTGGTACTGTCGCCTTTGGTATTACTGAGAGATCTTACAGTAGGTATGGATTATGAATATTCATATCTTTTCCCTGCCCACTGTTAAGAGTTTACTGTGCCAGTGGTGCATTGTCAGAAAGGGTATAAATATTTGGGGCTGGCTGATGCAAGAGCTCTTCCTTCCCGACTCTGACCTGGGGAGGGTTTACATGATAAAACTCATGATTTAGGCCTGTCTGCCTGAGGGAGCCTGGGAAGTAATAAGGCCTGGAGCTGAGGCTTGGTACTGCTTATCTTCACTGGAGGTGAGATAGAGTTCCAAGGATGCTGGTTGACTCCCCTACAGAAAATCTGAATCAGGATGCAGCCCCTGAGGAGGATCCTACTGGAGTGTGTTACGTACCTTGTGGCAGAGCTTGACGTGTAGAGGGAGACGTCTCGTACAGCCCCGGCTGGGTGCCTCTCCTGGAGATAAATTGTTGCTGATCACATGGTTCAGAGAAGAATGCTAAACCACAAGAGTGTCAGATTTGACTTAAAGACCTTTTTTCCTGTGCTGTGACACATGACGAGATGGAGTTCTGTATAAGAAACAAATATGGCCATATGTTTGATTTGCTGCTATGGGTTACTATACCCTAAACATTTATATTTATGTATTTTATTATGTAAGGGTCATTGGTCATGCTGTGTGAGACAAAAGAGTAACTACATTGTCAATAGTAGAGAATGTATCCTGTGGTTTCATTAGCATATTGAATGTCCTCTTAAAATCATGCTAATTTATGCAGATGCATATTTAGATATACACAATGTACTTGCAAAATCCATGAATTTTCTTTTATTATTTTTATCTCTTTAACAGGTGATGAATATTGGATTTATTCTTCAAGCGCGCTGGAAAGAGGATACCCAAAGAAGTTGACTAACCTTGGATTGCCACCAGATCTCAAACGTGTGGATGCTGCATTTAACTGGGACAGAAACAAGAAAACATACTTTTTTGCTGGTGACAAGTTTTGGAGGTAATATCAATCACATTAAGTGATAATACCAATTACAACCCTGAAAAATATGTATTCTGCACATTGAAAGTGTTTCACAAGGTCAAAGGGTATTTTTTTTAAAAAGAAAGAAAAAATGGTCTTGAGAGTTGATGAAATGTGGTAAAGGATAAGTTCACCTTTGTATTAAATTACATAAATGCAACTAATGTTATGAAAAAAAAATGCATTGATGAAATTAAACCATTTTAGCCTGGAAAGCATTTCAATCATGGTTACAGTACCATGGGTGTAATGCTGAGGCTTCTGCAGATGTCAGTACCTGAAATAAGGACTTTCAGTTACATGACTTCTGGAAGGACGGCTGGAATACAAATGACATCACCACACTACTAAATCCATCCTTATGAACCAGAAATCTGCTTCTGAAAGTGTTCAACAAGAACGTGCACTGTTCCTCAAGAATCCGCTCGGGAAATCTCACAGCCCCTTCGGGAATGCTCTCACTCGCTGCACACAAGAGCAAGCTGGCTGTTACAGCTGTCTGCTCCACACATATATTAGCTAAGCAGCTCCAAAAGAATTCATTTTACGGCCACCCACCTTTCTAAAACAACTTTCTCACAAGACCATTTGTGTGCGCAGCCTATTGGTTTAGGGTAGGCACCGCAGAGCATAAACACACATGCGTGGTAGATCTATTTTTCAAGGTTTCAGGTCTCTTAAAGCAGAGTTCCAGGCTAAAATGTAACAAGGTCGTAAACAATACAGCACCCCACACCCCCTCATTTTTGAATATTTTTTTTTGTCTGTTTGGTACCTTTTTGTGTTCATTTTCAGGTGGGATTCCGTCCTATCTCGCCACGGCGAGGTACGTCATTTCCGCAATGGCATCGTGCCCCCCCCCCCCGCTGCCTTCTGGGACCTGTGTGTGTCCCAGAAGACGACGGGACCATTCAGGAAGCGCAGCTTTTTTGCACAAGCGCGGTAGGAAACCGGCTGTGAAGCTTGAAGGCTTCACTGCCCGTTTCTCTTATTAGCAATGCCGACACCTGCACCCGGAGCCGATAAATGGACCGGCTTGGGGTGGCAATATCGTGGGCTCCCTGGACAGGTAAATGTCCTTATATTAAAAGTCAGCAGCTACAGTACTTTTTTCCCTACAGGCTGTAACTCCGCTTTACTATCAAGCCACTTAAAAGAAACAAGGGAGCATGGATGCCGGCAACTGGTAACTGGCAACTACCAAATGGCAGTTTACAATAAGCAGATACTCGCACACAGCTAGAGAAGACATGGCTGTATGTACTATATCATAGATGGAATGCAAGCTGTCAGACTGCATGGATTCTGTATATTCAGTACATACAGCGGTGTGTTCATTGGCTCTGTGTGAGCATCAGCACAGCTGATCGTTGACCTGTCATTTGTTACAATATAACAGAGCTCCATGATTTGTTTACATTACAGTTACCAGTTGCTGATATTCCTGCTCCCTCTGTTTCTTTCATAAGTGCAAAACCTCATTGCTCCCAGTCCGAAGGTGCCAGGGGTTGAATAATATCCCATAAACTGCCAGGAATCTTTCAGCTTATATTAAAAGAAATATATATTCTTTTCTTTTTCTTTTTGCAATATATATATATACCGTATTTATCGGCGTATAACACGCACAGGCGTATAACACGCACATTCATTTTAAGAGGGAAGTTTCAGGGAAAAAAAATATTTTTTAAATAAGGAACTTTGAAGCAAAATAAGGGTCAGTGCCCATCTGCAGCCTCACCATTGACATCAATGCAGCCTGATCAATGCCCATCTGCAGCCTCACAAGTGCCATCAAGGCAGCCTCATCAGTCCACATCAATGCAGCCTCACCAGTGCCATCAATGCAGCAGCCTCACCAGTGCCATCAATGCAGCAGCCTCACCATTGCCATCAATACATCAGCCTCACCAGTGCCATCAATGCATCAGCCTCACCATTGCCATCAATGCAGCAGCCTCACCATTGCCCTCAATACATCAGCCTCACCAGTGCCATCAATGCATCAGCCATACCATTGCCATCAATGCAGCAGCCTCACCATTGCCATCAATGCAGCAGCCTCACCATTGCCATCAGTGCAGCCTGATCGATGCCCATCTGCAGCCTAGAGGGGACAGGGAGGGGGGCGAGAGGAGCGCCGACAGTTTACATACAGTGAGACTCTTCTATGATAGACAGAACAGTGGTCCAATGGTGGCCCAGGAGACGGGACTTTCTATTACAGAGGCTGCCAAGTAAACAGGCGATTCTCACTGTATGTATTCTGACAGTGCTCGTCCCGCCCCCCTCCCTGTCCCCTCCGAGGCAGCTAAAATTGAAGTATTGGCGTATAACACGCACACACTATTTGCACCCAATTTTCCTGGTGAAAAAGTGAGTGTTACACGCCAATAAATACAGTGTATATATATATATATATATATATATATATATATATATATGCGATCTTGACTAAAGTGTTTCACAATTCTTTCTATGCAAATAATTCTCTCTGCTCTTCTGAAGCCACAGCCCTCAAAAGAAAAGAGAAAAACTAGGCAGTCTGCCAAGAATCAAAACATTCTTTATCAGTTGAACTTAAGTATAAACATTGTAACAATTTGTCAATGGAATAGACTGTAATGTAAGTGAAAAAAGTTTAACCACTTAAATGCTAAACCTTTTTCTGACATTTGTTGGTTTAAAGTTAAAATCATTTTTTTTGCTAGAAAATTACTTAGAACCCCCAACCATTATATATATATATTTTTTTAGTAGATACCCCCTAGAGAATAAAATGGCGGTTGTTGCAATATTTTATGTCACACTGTATTTGCGCAGCGGTCTTTCAAATGCAATTTTTTTTTTAATTATTTATTGATTTAATGAATTAAAAAAAAAAAAACTAACTAGTAAAGTTAGCCCCTTTTTGTTTTGTATAATGTGAAAGATTTTACGTCGCGAGAATCATGAGAGAATCGTGATCTTTTTATTCTAAAGCAAAAAAAATAGTGATTCCAATTTTGGCCAGAATCGTGCAGCTCTAATATATATATATATATATATATATATATATATATATATATATATATATATATATATATATATATATATATATATATATATATATATATAGTATGTAAGAAGGCCAGTATGGTGGCCTGCATTTATGGGAGGAGCCCAAGGGGGTATTTAACCAGCCTGTTCGCCTATGGTCTTTGATGGTTTCCTGTGCGCGATACCACGTCACTAGGCCGACTATTTAACTCATTAGCGTCCGTGAGTTCCGTGTTCGAAGTTTCGGGGCTTTCATTCCCGTTCAAAGTTTTCGTACAACATGTCTGGCTCGGCTGTCGCAGGTAGGGTTTTGTTTAGCCTTTTCATTTCATGCATTTGTTAGATATCTTGTCACCAAACCTCGATATCGAACTTACGAGTCATTCGTTAAAGAAACCCTACACATAGCCGTAATATTAGCCACTCACTGGTGCCTCTATCATACCAAACATTTAATTATTTTACATACCTCACTCTGATTCGAATCCAGTAGCGTCAGTATCGCACCGGTTCGTTCAGGCGTGCCTCACTTGTTTTTTCATCTCTATACCATGCTCCACAGATTGTCAGTCGAAATTTGTGGCACATCGATTTGCGCCTCTGTCATGGCTATATCATTTCAATCATTTCACTCATTTCACTGTCACGTACCGTGCTCCGATACGAATCCAGTCGCATCCGTGATGCACCGTTTCATCCCGGCGTGCCCCAGTTGTTTTTTTGGCCTCATTTCAGTACATGTTCCAGAGTCTGGTTCGTTGTCAGTCGCAGTCGCGGCACACCGATTTGTGCCTCTGTCATGGCAAAACATATCACTCATTTCACTGTCATGTTCCGATTCGAATCCAGTCGCATCCTTCATCTTGGCGTGCCTCAGTTATTTTTGGCCTCATTTCAGTACATGCTCCAGAGTCCAGTTCGTTGTCAGTCGCAGTTTTAGGCTCACCGATTCGTGCCTCTGTCATGGCAAACCATTTCACTGTCACATATCACATTCCGATTCGAATCCAGTCGCATCCGTAATGCACCGATTCGTTCCGGCATGCCCCAGGTATTTTTCGGCCTCAGTTCAGTACATGTTCCAAAGTCTGGTTCGTTGTCAGTCGCAGTGGCGGCACGACCGATTCGTGCCTCTGTCATGGCAAATCACCGTGCCGTACCGTGCTCCGATTCGAGTCCAGTCGCATCCATGATGCACCGATTCGTTCCGACGTGCCCCAGTTGTTTTGACCTCATTTTAGTATATGCTCCAGACGTCCAGAGTCCCCTTCGTTGTCAGTCGCAGTCGCAGCACAACTGATTCATCCCGGTGTGCCCCAGTTGGCTTGGCCTCAGTTCATTCTGTGCTCCACAGTTAGACTTGTTGCAGTCGCGGCACACCGATTCGTGCCTCTATCATGGCATAAACATTTCACTCATTTCATTTCATGCACCTATCACTTCGAGTCAAATCCACTCGAACCAACAAAAGTCGCGTAAACGTACTACAAAGTTACATAAATCGGTGACTTAAATCACTTTTCCAAGTTAGGTAGTTAAACCCCTCACCAGTTGTCATCTGTCATTTCTCCTCCAGGTCAGTCAAGTTCAGTAGGTCCATCCTGCACCAGGTTGGATGGTATTCCCCCAGGTAAAAAAAAAAAAAAACCCCAAAGGGCAGGAGTTGGGTACGTATTTCTATATAGAAAAGAGAAACAACCTTGACTTTCATGTCACCCTCAATAGGTTCCAACCAACTTTCGACCCCAAAGACAGGACATCGCATCTAGGGCACAAGTCACCCAGAGCCATGTCTCAGGCCGGCAGTGAAGACCTCACGGCCCCTCTGTCACCTTCTCCAGTTTCAGAGAGCGGCAGTGTGCAGACCCTCAGGGGATGGACCATCCCCAAGTTGACTGCGGAACTGAGGCACAGGGGTGTGCCCTTCCCTATTACAGCCAGGAAGGCCGAGCTCTTCAGGCTCCTCTTCCCTCCGCCAGCCACAGTTGGGCCCAGCACCCAACAGGTGTCCCTCCAGTCAATATCTGCCGCCATCTCTCAACTCCACACCATGGTGTCATCTTTGTCTACCGCGGTCACAGATGTCCAAGCTAGAGTGGCACTCTTGGAGGCTCACCCGGCCACGACTATCCCTGACCCGACCACAGTTCAGGTTCTGACACCCCTTCCTGCAGGTACCACAGGGAAGAGCCCCACTGTCTACCCAGCACACTTGGTTCCAGCCAGCATTAGGAAGGACACCCTGGATGGCAAGGACATCAACCTTGCCTCCCTCCTCATTTCGGTCCACGACCTGGCAGAGAACAAATCTTACACCTAGGGAGACGGGTCAATGGTCCTCAAGGCCAAAGATCCCAGGCTCAACCGCAAGTTGTCCGTCCCAGAATTTGCGTTGGCCTTCGGAATGCTGAGGCATGTCCTATGCTCAGCCTCTCCCAGCAGGAGGGAAGAGCTGGACTTGTATCTTCACACCGTGGTGGACCTGGGCTATAAGTACGGAGGCTTTTCGTTTTACGATTATCATCGTTCCTTCTCTGCCAAGGCAGCAGCCAGGCTTTCACAATTCCAGACAGGCACGGATTGGAGCCTCATGGACACTGAACTGTTCTGCCGTCACTTTGCCGGCTTGCGCTCACCACTATACACTATGTGCGATTCCTCCACCCACACCGCCACCTTGTGCGCAAACGTGGCAGTCAGTCGCCTCTTCGAGTTCCCCTCCACCTCCGGTCAGTGATGCAGCGTGGGTTGTCAGCACCCGGGGCAAGGCAAGTAATTTGCGCCCCCTAACCTGCGGACTTTTAGCACTCCCCGAGTCCCTTCAAATAAAATAGTACTTATCTACATGATTCCTATACTGACCTCTACACTAACCTACTTGATTTCAACACTGACCAACCTGATTCCTTTACTGACCATTACACATTACACTGACCACTATACTACACTGACCACTACTACTACACTAACCACTACACTATACTGTCCACTACACTGACCACTACACTATACTGTGCACTACACTGACCACTACACTATACTGTCCACTACACTAACCACTACACTATACTGTTCACTACACTGACCACTACACTATACTGTCCACTACACTGTCCACTACACTAACCACTACACTATACTGTCCACTACCCTGACCACTGCACTATACTGTCCACTACACTAACCACTACACTATACTGTTCACTACACTGACCACTACACTATACTGTCCACTACACTATATTGTTCACTACACTGACCACTACACTATACTGTCCACTACACTATACTGACCACTACACTATACTGACCACTACACTGTCCACTACACTATACTGTCCACTACACTGACCACTACACTATACTGTTCACTACACTGACCACTACACTATACTGCCCACTACACTGACCACTACACTATACTGTCCACTACACTGACCACTACACTATACTATCCACTACACTATACTGTCCACTACACTACACTGACCACTATACAGTCCACTACACTGACCACTACACTATACTAACCACTACACTGACCACTACACTATACTAACCACTACACTGACCACTACACTATACTGTCGACTACACTGACCACTACACTATACTAACCACTACACTGACCACTACACTATACTGTTCACTACACTGACCACTACACTATACTGTCCACTACACTGACCACCACACTATACTGTCCACTACACTGAACACTACACTATGCTGTTCACTACACTGACCACTACACTATAATAACCACTACACTATACTGTTCACTACACTGACCACTACACTATACTGTTCACTACACTGAACACTACACTATGCTGTCTACTACACTGACCACTACACTATACTAACCACTACACTGACCACTACACTATACTGTTCACTACACTGGCCACACCACTATACTGTCCACTACACTGACCACTATACTGTCCACTACACTATACTGTCCTCTACACTGTACTGACCACTATACTGCCCACTACACTGACCACTACACTAACCACTACACTGTCCACTATACTATACTGTTCACTACACTGACCACTACACTGTCCACTACACTATACTGACCACTACACTGACCAATATACTGTCCACTACAGTATACTGACCACTATACTGTCCACTACACTGTCCACTACACTATACTGTCCACTACACTATACTGACCACTATACTGTCCACTACACTGACCACTACACTATACTGTCCACTACACTACACTGACCACTACACTATACTGTCCACTACACTACCCACTACACTGACCACTACACTATACTGACCACTATACTGTCCACTACACTAACCACTACACTGTCCACTACACTATCCTGTCCACTACACTAACCACTACACTTACCACTACACTATACTGACCACTATACTGTCCACTACACTGTCCACTACACTATACTGACCACTACACTATACTGTCCACTACACTGACCACTACACTGTAATACTGACCACTACACTATACGGACCACTATACTGTCCACTACACTATACTGTCCATTACACTATACTGTCCACTACACTGACCACTACACTATACTGTCCACTACACTGACCACTACACTATACTGACTACTATACTGTCCACTACACTAACCACTACACTGACCACTAAATTATACTGACCACTACACTGTCTACTATACTGTCCACTACACTTCACTACACTGACCACTATACTACACTGACCACTGCACTACACTACACTGTCCACTATACTACACTGACCACTATACTACACTACACTGACCACTATACTACACTACACTGACTACCATACTACACTACACTGACCACTATACTACACTACACTGACCACCATACTACACTACACTGACCACTATACTACACTACACTGACCACTATACTACACTACACTGACCACTATACTACACTGACCACCATACTACACTACACTGTCCACCATACTACACTACACTGACCACTATACTACACTACACTGACCACCATATTACACTACACTGACCACTACACTACACTGTCCACTATACTACACTGACCACCATACTACACTACACTGACCACCATACTACACTACACTGACCACCATACTACACTACACTGACCACCATACTACACTAACTGACCACCATACTACACTGACCACCATACTACACTACACTGACCACTATACTAGACCACTATACTACACTACACTGACCACCATACTACACTGACCACTATACTACACTACACTGACCACCATACTACACTACACTGTCCACTACACTATACTGTCCACCACACTATACTGACCACTATACTACACGGCCTACACTATACTGTCCTGCCTACAGTCAGTCTCTCTCTCCCTCCCCCCCGGGCCAGTAACAAGACTCTCACGGGGGAATCTCACTCACCTTCTTGTCCTGGCCTGCATCGGTCCGGAGGAGAAGACAACTCACATTTTTGCTTCTCTCCCCCGCGCTCTGGCTGTTGCCATGTTCCATGTCCAGCGCACTGTGATTGGGCGTATGGAGTCATATGCGGAGGCCGGACTTCCGGAGCGATCGTGGACAGGCCAGTCCTACGCCTCACATGACCCCTATACGTCCAATCACAGGGCGCCGGACACTTAACATGGCGGCTGGAACGTGGGGGACACAGGAACTTGAAATTAGGAGGAGGCAGCCAGTGACACATACTGGAGCCCCCCTAAATGTCGCGCCTGGGGCCACGGCAGCCCCTGCACCCCCCACGCTACGCCACTGCCTCCGGTGCAGTTCAAGGCCCATCAGCCCCTGTACAGACGCCCCAGGTGGACAAGTTTGGACGCTCTGTTCAGACAGTAGAAGGAGCAGTTATCTGCAATAATTTCAACTATGGATTGTGCAATTTCAGCCAATGCCGCCTGCTCCACGTCTGTATCATATGCCACAGGGCGCATCTGAAAGATTTATGCCAGGTCAAGCAGCAGAAGAAGTCATGACTAGGCCGAGTAAATGTCCTATGGCTGGGGCTCTACCTCACCTCACACCCCACTCCCTCTCTGGCCACCTTCCTTATCCAAGGATTTACAGCAGGGTTTCATACCGGCCTCATCTCTCTGCCCCACACAACTTATGAATGCAGGAACCTCCGCTTAGCGGTCACTGACGAGCAGGCCATAGACCAGCTGTTACAGGCCGAACTGGAGCGAGACTTCATCATGGGCCCCTTCACTCAGCCCCCTTTCAACACCTGGAGAGTTAGCCCTATTGGGCTTGTCAAGAGCAAGTTCTCGAATAAAGTCCGTTTGGTGTACGACCTGTCTCCGCCTCATTTTTCCCACATTCCCAGCCTTAATTCCCTAATCCTCTCCGAGGAGTTCTCCCTGAAGTATGCTTTCGTAGACATGGCAATTCAGGCCATTATCAAAGCAGGCACAGGCGCCTGGCTCTCCAAGGCGGACATTTCGGACGCTTTTAAGCTTCTACCTATCCACCCGTCTCTCTGGTGCTGGCACGGTATTAAGTGGAAAGAGACGTACTACTTTGCTACCAAACTGACCTTTGGCTCTAAGAGTAGCCCCTGGCTCTTCAACACTTTTGCACAGTCCCTCTCCTGGATACTGTTGCATCAAGCTCAGTGTCAAGAAGTCATCCATTACCTGGACGATTTCTTGTTAATCGAACAGCCCGGTGTGCCTCCAAGAGACCTCGACAAAATAGACGGACCAGCACACTCCATCACTTTCAGAGTCAACCTAGACACTTGCTCCATGCAGGCCAGCCTCCCCCTCGACAAACTGACCCGCATCAGGTCAGCCCTCCAAGACTTAACCCATACAAGGGGGTGTACTAAGAAGCAGCTTCAATCTGTATTGGGAATGCTCAATTTCGCAATGCGGATCATTCCCCAGGGTCGATCTTTTTTTATAATTGTATTTTTATTGAAAGAACAAAAACATTTTTTTCCATAGAAACACATAAATTTTCAATTTAAGCATACAGTGCCAAAATTGCAATATAAAAACAAGACGTGGATAAGAGAGATTCACTAATACAAGACACAAAGGTAGACTGCCTTAACAGAGGTGAGAATAACTCATATGTAAATAGAAAACAGGTTAAAGGTCATATATAAGTAACATTATCAACTAGGATAGTACTGATGAAACCAGATGAGAGTGAGAGATATCAGTTTTGGAGTAAAAGAAACACATTGATACATATTTTCGAAAAGGAACAAAGGGGTTGGGGTATTCATATGGAAGTGGCCATCAGGGGAGTCCCAAACTCTGATTGGTCCCACAGATCCCAGATTTTGTAAAATCCATCCTACGGATGTCAGTTATAAGTTGAAGGAGTCTATACATTGGGGGGGGGGGGGGGTGGAGTTGGATAGCCAACACAAGGGGATCAGTCTCTTAGCAGCTAAGAAAACATATGCAATCAATTATTGTGTTTTGAAATACCTTTAAAAGGGAGACCTAATAAGTAATGCAGAGGGTCAAGCGGGAGAGACACATCTACCACTTTCTGAATGAACAACATTACTTCTTGCCAAAGGGGTCTAATCAAAGAACATTGCCAGAATATATGAAACAGAGAACCCACTTCTATACCACAACGCCAACATCTGTCCGAGGTCGAGAGGTCATATTTGTGGATGGCTGCAGGTGTTTTATACCAAAACATTAGGACTTTAACAGACGTCTCCCTCTGCAAGACACATTTGGATGACTTAGAAGTGGCAGTCCAGATACTATCCCACAACTGAGAACTGATAGGCCTGTACAACAGTTGAGCCCATTTTCTCATGTATAAATGAGTGACCTCAGTAAGGGGAGTGGACTCATGAAGAATGCGGTGAATGGAAGATACTAATTGTATTTGATTGGGACCCTGAGCACATAAATATTCAAAAGGGGTGGGTTTGTCTAAGGTCAGAGACGGGGTTCGGGAATGGAAAAAGTGCCTGATTTGAAGGTAAAAATAAAACTAGAAAGGCCTTAGTTACAATGTAAAGTGTAATGGGCATACGTACCATCATCCCAGAATACTGTGATCAAGGGGAAATGAGGGGGTGGAGACGTAATGGCAGTTGCTGCTACTGTCAATTCCCGTCTAGACCCCCCAAAGTAAAGAAGAAGGGTGGGACTATTCCGGTACTCAGTACAAAAGTACAGTGATAGATATAAAGATGAGTTAAAACATTGTAAGAAATCAATTTTTAATAGTAAAAAATACAATTACAGACAAAATCACTACATACAGTCATAAAAACAAGAAGGATATACCACACTGACTAAGCTAGTGGATTCCGCAAAATGGTAGGTAAGGAGTGTATGTAAAGCTTTAAATCTCGACCGGTTTCGCGGTTAACACCGCTTCTTCAGGAGAAACACATCTAAAACATAATATAAAGTAGCTTTAACATACTGTATTTATTGGCGTATAACACTCACGTTTTCACCATGAAAATTGGGTGCAAATGGAGTGTGCGTGTTATACGCCAATACTTCAATTTTAGCTGCCTCGGAGGGGACAGGGAGGGGGGTGGGACGAGCGCCGTCAGATTACATAAAGTGAGAAACTCCTGTTTACTTGGTGGCCTCTGTAATAGGAAGTCCCGTCTCCTGGGCCGCCATTCGACCACTGTTCTGTCTATCATAGGAGATTCTCACTGTATGTAATCTGTCTGCGCTCGTCCCACCCCCTCCCTGTCCACTCTAGGCTGCAGATGGGCATCGATCAGGCTGCACTGATGGCAATGGTGAGGCTGCTGCATTGATGTGGACTGGTGAGGCTGCATTGATGTGGACTGGTGAGGCTGCATTGATGTGGACTGATGAGGCTGCATTGATGGCACTTGTGAGGCTGCAGATGGGCATTGATCAGGCTGCATTGATGGCAATGGTGAGGCTGTAGATGGGCACTGACCCTTATTTTGCTTCAAAGTTCCTTATTTAAAATGTTAGTTTTTTTCCTGAAACTTCCCTCTTAAAATGAATGTGCGTGTTATACGCCTATGCGTGTTATACGCCGATAAATACGGTATATAAATATACACATTAAACTATTGCAGCAAAACCATTTACAAGGATAACAAAGCACATAGTACAAATAGGGTACAGAGAAGGACAAGCTCACCCGCTCAGGCGGTTTCCGTGGGTATGCAGGACCCAATACAAATCCCCCCGCGGCGGACACAGGGGATAACAGACAGACTCTAGTAAATAGAGATTGAATTAAACAGATTGTAAACATCACAATGATGATGATATAGTGAGGGGGTGTGCAATTCCCATAGAAATACAGTAGACCCCAGGTAGTGGTGTAGAAGGAAGGGACATACCGGGCGACAATAGGGGGGGGGAATAGTGAAGACCGAAAATGGAGAGGAAAAGCAAGGGAAGAGAAGGAAAAAGAAAAGAAGGGGACGGACACGGGGGGAAGGAAAATTGGGGAGAAAAAACAGGGAAAAAAAAAGGGGGGGGGAGAAAAGAGGGGAAAAGGAAAAGCAAGGAAGGGGAGGGGCCAAGGAGAACCAGGAAGATAGAGTGAGGAGAGGAGGGGAAGGACAGGAAAGAAAAAGAAGAAGGGAAGGGAGGGAAAGAAGAGGGAGGAGGGGGGGGAAGGGGTAAAGGAGAAAAAGGAGACCATGAAAACCACCACCCATGAAGGTGCTTAGGGCTATGAAGGTTAGATAAATTAAAGTACTGCACACTGACAGCAGCAAAGGCTGGCACTCACCAACTGTAAATTGGAGTAGTATATTACGCATGAGCTGTAGTTAATGCAGGATATCAGTTATGGAAAACGTAGGTGAAAAGGGTAATGTAGAACCATATGAGGTACTACAACCTCAGGCAACCAAGTTACCAGGCTGGTGGGCACATCGCATTGGGGCCAATCCAGCTAGAGGCAAACATATAAACATCTAATTTAACCAATAAAATCAATATGATCATATTGATTTTATTGGTTAACTTAGATGTTTATATGTGTGCCCTCCGCGATGCACGCACCACGGAAGACCGCTTTGTGTGCCTCTCACACTGTGGAAAAGTCGGGAATAGATCCCACATTAAGTAAAAAGAATTCCTCAAGGCCTGCCGCTAATTTAACGCGAGAGGGTTCAGAATGAAGGAGTTGGTTGTTTAGACGCCAGTGGCAAGACCTAGAGGGAATTTTAGACAACATGACCTCCATTGTAATAGGGGCGTGGTCAGACCACGTAATGGGGGATATGTTAGAGTCAATAATGTGAGGGAGAAGTGGAGCTGAAACGAGAAAATGGTCCAGGCGGGAGTACATTTTGTGGGCTGTGGAGAAGAAGGTAAATTGCTTGGCCGTGGGGTGTTTAATCCTCCAAGAGTCAAATAACTGGTGGGACCTGGCACATTTACGGAAGGCATTAGCTTGAGAGTTGGATTTTCACGAGGGAATGTCATTTAACATAGTTTGCCTACCCCTAGTTGGGGACATGACCAAGTTGAAATCCCCTCCTATGATCATAAAGGGTTGGGCACGGTATTGGGGCAAGCCAAAAACCTTATCAAGGAAATCCACCTGACCAGTATTGGGTGCGTATAAGTTAACTAAAGTAAAGGAAGAAGACATATAGTCACAGTCCAGGATAATGAACCTCCCATGAGGGTCAGCATGTGTACTTTTGACCCTAATGGGACAGGATTTTTTAATTAGAATTGCCACTCCGGCCTTGCCTGTGGAATTAGAGGCCAAGTAGGAGGTATGAAAGAACTTGAAAGCAAATTTTAAAGAGCCTCCTGCCCGAAAATGCGTCTCCTGGAGAATGACTATGTCCGCACCTGAGGATCTGAACTCCTTCAGAGCAATCCATCACTTCGGAATGGAATTCAGGCCCTTGACATTATATGACAAAAGCTTTAAGGTCATGGAAACAAATCAAAAAAGAGCAATAGTTGCATAGTAAACCTATGTAGACATGTGATAATACTGACATAGTAAAGGACATACATACAGATTTTTAAAACGTAGTGAGAGAAATAACTCAATTGATACTCATATATGATCCAATTGGCCTCTTGAAAAAAAAAATAAATAGGAAAAAAAGAAGAAAAAAGATATGGGTAGATAGACGACCTCAACCAACAGGACTGACATATGAGTTGCAATTCAAAAAACCAGGGCCAGGGAGGGACACATACGGACCTCCAGCAGGAAAACTCTGGGGAGGAGGGGAGCCGCCCACTCTCCTTAGGAAAACTTGACAGTAACTACAAAATACACATTGAGAAAAAAAAGAGTAAAAGTTTGTTGAGGGCAGTCAACCAATAAAACGTCCATAGGATGAAAAAAAAGATGCCCAAATGAATAAACAGATCATTCCCCATGGGAATGAGAAAGCAGGTTACCCCCGAAGTGATTCAGGGTAACATTTTAAACCTTGAGTCCAGTTCACAACATTGTGTTTTCCATGGACAAAAAAGGAAAAAGGAATACGAATTAAGCCAGGGAGGTTTTAACCAGAGACATCAGGTAGGTTGCTTTGAGGGTCGAGAACATTGAGGCGTGGACAGATGCTTCTTCGGTTGGCCCCTTACGGGAGGCCAAAGACGACTGGGTGTAGACGGTAAGGGACGAGCTTGTAGAGGTGCAGATAGTAGATCATCATCAGGCAGAGGAGGAAGAGCGAGGCTTTTCATGAAGGCATCTCCTTCCTGGAGGTCTCGGAGGCTGTGTTGGACACCATCTTTTGAGACCATGAGCCATAAGGGGAACCCCCAATAATATGGGACCCGATGTTGCTGTAGGTGGGTTGTTATTGGGCGTAAGTTCCTTCTTTTAGCCAGGGTGATGGAATATAGGTCACTAAAGATCTGTAGCTTGGCCCCCTTGTAAGTAATTGTGAGACTTGTTACGTGCGGCCAGACTCAGTGCTTCCTTGCTATCATAATAGTGGAAACGCACAATGACATCTCTGGGTCTGGCTCCAGCAGGGGGGTTGGGGCCCAGAGAACGATGTTCCCTGTCCAGACGCCAATCCACATCCACCACCATGGGTGCTAGAGTGTTGAAGAGCCTGAGAAAGTATGGACGCAGAGAGGAGTCTCCCACCGTTTCGGGAAAGCCACGAAACCTGAGGTTCTCACGTCTCTCTCTGTTCTCCAAATTTTCCTGCTGTATTTGTAACTGGGTTACAGAGTGTTTAAGATTATAGTTTTCTTCCTCCATGGCCTGCACATAGTTTACCATTTCATCAAATTTTTGTTCTAGAGCATCAGCTCTTTCTCCAATTTGATTTATTTCCCCCTTAGTTCTGTGGAAATTTTGCTCACCTCTGCCACGATGCTCCTGGTGATCTGCTACAGAAGGATCTGTAGTTAAGCATCCAGTTTAGCATCTAGGATGTCCGGGGTCAAAACCCCCTGCGCAGAGGGGGGTCCAGGCCCTGTAGTGTGGCCTGTAGCGGTGGAGAGGGAACCCACATCTTCCGTCCCCAGAAGTGGATCCATAGCGGCGAAATGATCTGCAAGGGGAACTCGAGGCCGAGGATTGCGGCTTAGTGATGAATCGGTCCATGCCTGATTCCATTTGCGGCCCAAGCAACGGCTTATAATATTGTTGCTGCTGGCCAATCTTGCCCATGGGGTGCCCACGGAGTGGGGTGTTTAGTCAGGCTTACCCCTGAAGATAGCGGTGCCTTTTAATAGCTGATCGGAGGTCACGGAGAGGGGACGGGCCCGGAGCTCACTCAGTGCCATCTTCAGGGATATGTCTACTATTCTTGCTAGTTCTCCATTTGGTCTTCTCCCCAGCCTGGTCGTACAAGTGGCCATCTATCTATCCTTCTACGGGTTCTTGCGGCCTGGCGAGTTTACCTTCAGCAACCCCGCCGGCCAAGTTCTGCGTAGACGTCACCTGGCTCGCTATCAAGACCATTTCATCCTCCACCCTACAGTATCTAAAACCCAGCAATCAGGCTCCGGGGTAGACATTCACCCCTATTAAACTAACAATATCTGGTGTCCAGTTACCATACTCGATCCCCTACTATCACTCTGTCATGGTTATGCAATAGAGTTTGTTTGTCAGCTTACCTGTCTCCATGTGTTCATCTCCAAAGACCAGCCGTCTCTCACCTGACTGCTTTTAGTAACTCTCCTCTAGCATGGCTCCACCCCAGCTCCTATCAGAGAACTCTATATTAACCTCTGCACTGCAGGTCAGCCCTGCTGATCAACCTTTGTGTGTTTGGCTTCCTGTTCCTGCCTGCCGTGTGCTCTACGTTTATTTCTGTTACCGACCTTGGCGTGTTCTATACTATTCTTGTCTGCTTATGACCTTGACCTTTGGCGTGTCCCCGACTATCCCTGTTTGCCTGTGACCCTGAACCTTGGCGTGTACTCTGTTGTCCTTGTCTGCTTGTGGCCCTGACCTTGGCTTATTCCTTTACTATCCCTATCCTTCTGTTGCCTACTGTGGGTCTGAGCTGGGGGTCGCGACCTGGAGCCAGTTGCAGCCTAGTCCATCCTCACCACTAGAGGCTCTGGTGAACACCTGCTGGCTCTTAGACTCCACGCCCCAGGGAATCCTACGCTCTAACCCCGGTGGGATCCGTGTTGGTGTTCCAGCGGCCCTGCCTTCCTTATACCCAGACTCCCATCCGCAGCAGTCAGCCATAGGGTCCACTACCTTGCGGTGCACTCCTGATCCCAACGGTGTGCATCTGTCACCTAGCCTCAAGGTGACCTGACAGTTTGATCAGCCATGGACCCGGCTGACGTGCCACTTCCTGCAGCCAATCCATTGCAGGGCATAGTTCGCAGACTCGAGACCCAGGAATCTAATCAGAATCAGGTGATGCTATTCCTTAACCACTTCCTGCCCGCCCTATGGCGGATTGACGTCCGGGAAGTGGTTCTGTTATCCTGACTGGACATCATATGACGTCCAGCAGGATAACATGCCGCAGGGGGCGCGCATCGCGGCGATCGGTGGAGCGGTGTGTCAGTCTGACACACCGCTCCACCGATCTTGGTAAAGAGCCTCCGGCGGAGGCTCTTTACCACGTGATCAGCCGTGTCCAATCACGGCTGATCACGCTGTCAATAGGAAGAGCCGTTGATTGGCTCTTCCTCACTCGCGTCTGACAGACGCGAGTAGAGGAGAGCCGATCGGCGGCTCTCCTGGCAGGGGGGGTCTGCGCTGATTGTTTATCAGTGCAGCCCCCCCTCAGATCACCACACTGGACCACCAGGGATCGCCACTAGGACCACCAGGGAAGGGGCAACATGTGGATGGCCAGGTATGTACCCCATGGCCATCCACATGTGCCCAGTGTGCCAAATCTGTGCCAATCAGTGCCCACAAATGGGCACTGATTGGCACCATCATGTTGCAGTGATGCCCAGCAATGCCACCCTTAGGGGCATCACTGCAAACAAGCAGTGCCATCAGTGCCACCCATCAGTGTCCATTCATGCCACCTGTCAGTGCCCATCCGTGCCCATCAGTGCCCATATATCAGTGCCCATCCGTGCCCATCTGTGCCAACTATCAGTGCCACCCATAAGTAACCATCAATGCCACCTACGAGTGCCCATCAATGCCACCTATCAGTGCCCATCAGTGCCGCCTATAAGTGCCCATCCGTGCCGCCTATCAGTGCCCATCATCAGTGCCCGTCAGTGCCACCTCATCAGTGCCACCTCATTGGTGCCACCTCATCGGTGCCCATCAGTGCTGCCGTATCAGTGCCCGTCAGTGCAGCCATATCAATGCCCGTCATTGAAGAAGAAAACATACTTATTTACAAAAAGTTTTAACAGAAACAAAGAAAAACTTGTTTTTTTTCAAAATTTTCGGTCTTTTTTTATTTGTTGCGCAAAAAATAAAAAACGCAGAGGTGATCAAATACCACCAAAAGAAAGCTCTATTTGTGGGAACAAAATGATAAAAATTTAGTTTGGGTACAGTGTAGCATGACCGCGCAATTGTCATTCAAATTGCAACAGCACTGAAAGGTGAAAATTGGGCTGGGCTGGAGGGTGTCTAAGTGCCTGGTATTGAAGTGGTTAAGGATCTTGCTTCCCGCGTTTCGAGCAGCTCCAGGCCTCCTTGGGAAACCCGAACCTGCAGCCTCAAGTACAATTAGCAGCTGCACCTATCGCACCAGTCGCAGCCACACATTCATATCTACTGCCAGCTCCGTCCCGTTTCTGTGGGGACTCCAAGGGCTGCAAGGGCTTCCTCAGCCAATGCACTATTCATTTTGAGCTCCAGCCTCAAAACTTTCTGTCTGATCAGGCTAAGGTAGCCTATATCATTTCCCTCCTCTCTGGTGAAGCTTTAGCTTGGGCTGCCCCCTGTGGGAGAAGAATGACCCGGTGGTTTCCAGCCTGTCCGACTTCTTGAAGCTTTTTCGTAATATCTTCAAGGAGCCAGCTCGGGTTTCTTCAGTGGCTAGTGCCCTTCTACGCCTTCGCCAAGAATCTTGTTCAGTGGGACAATATGCGCTTCAGTTCCGTATCCTCACAGCTGAATTGAGCTGGAACAATGAGGCCCTGGTCGCAAACTTTTTACATGGCCTCTCTGACCGAGTGAAGGACGAATTAGCAGGAAGAGCCATCCCCGCCGGTCTGGACGATGTAATTTCCTTGTGCAATCAGATTGACATTGGTTTCCAGGAGAGGTCCCTAGAAAAAAGACGCCAGCACCCTCTAGGTCCTAGTCAGCCAGAACTCTTCCCC
This sequence comes from Lithobates septentrionalis, assembly GCA_037952835.1. NCBI lineage: Eukaryota > Metazoa > Chordata > Amphibia > Anura > Ranidae > Lithobates > Lithobates septentrionalis. Next base: position 16,248,620 of record JBBDGP010000158.1, on the reverse strand, counting down.
CGTCGCTCTGTGGAGCATCCTCTGCCTGCTGAGGAACCTATGCAGCTGGGCCGGACTAGACTAACCCCCGAAGGAAGGTGCTAGACGCAGAACTCTAGGCTTGTGTCTTTATTGTGGGGGCAAGGGTCATTTTCGTGACTCCTGCTCGCTTCATCCGGGAAACGCTCGGGTCTAATACATTTGGAAGGTGGAGTATTGGACCCAGAAACATCACCTTCTTGTCTTCTTCTTCCGGTGTTCCTCCATGTAGGCCCTTCTCCCCAATCGGTCCTAGCATATCTGAACTCCGGGGCTGCTGGCAATTTTATGGACTGGAGAACTGCTTCTTCTATGAAGCTTACCCTTTTTCCCCACGCTACACCACTGGTAGTCTCGGCAATTGATGGCACTGTGCTCCCAGGGGGTCCTATACGTTTCCAGACGCTACCTATTAGGATGTCGGTAGGGATACTCCGCCAGGAGTGGATTTCCTTCCTCATTCTACCCAAGGCCTCTACCCCCATTGTATTGGGCCTTCCTTGGCTACAGCTCCACTCTCCACATGTGGACTGGGTCTCTGGACAGATCCTGGCTTGGGGTCCTTCGTGTTTCTCATCCTGTCTTCTCAAAGTGGTCCCCAAGGAGAGACTTCCCATTGCTACCACATCCGTATCTTCTGATCTTCCCGCGGCATACAGCGATTACCGGGATGTGTTCTGTAAGAAGTCTGCTGAGGTGCTTCTTCCCCACCGATCTTTTGACTGTGCCATTGACCTTGTCCCTGGAGCAACTCTGCCCAGGGGTCGTACCTACCCTCTGTCCATTCCAGAGACCCAGGCCATGTCTGAGTATGTCGCCGAGAATCTGGAGAGAGGTTTCATCTGGAAATCCTCATCGCCTGCAGGAGCAGGGTTCTTTTTCGTTGCTAAAAAGGATGGTACCCTCAGACCCTGCATCGACTATCCGGGGTTAAACGCAGTGACCATCAAAAACCGATACCCTTACCTCTAATATCTGAGCTATTCGACAGGTTGAAGGGGGCTTCCATTTTCACCAAGTTGGATCTCAGAGGTGCATACAATCTCAATAGAATACGGGAAGGTGACAAATGGAAGACTGCGTTTAACACTAGGGACGGGCATTATGAATACCTGGTTATGCCTTTTGGTTTGTGTAATGCTCCAGCTGTGTTCCAGAACTTTGTCAATGAAATCTTCAGTGATCTACTGTACCAGTTTGTTGTCATCTATCTGGATGACATTCTCATCTTTTCCGAAAATCTGCTTGCTCACAGAAACCATGTCCGCACCGTTCTTCAGCGCCTTAGAGAGAATAATCTCTATGCCAAGCTGGAGAAATGTTCCTTTGAATGTCCTGAGGTCCTGTTTCTGGAATGTTTTGTTTCTAGTTTGGGTCTTCGCATAGATCCCGTAAAGGTCTCGGCCATTACCAACTGGCCCCTTCCTGCTAGCCTCAAGGCCACACAGCGCTTTCTCGGCTTCACAAATTATTATAGGCAGTTAATAAGGAATTACTCTTCCATTGCCGCGCCTATGATCGCTTTAACCAAGAATGCCAAAGACTGGCCTCCCGAGGCTGTCTCTGCGTTTCAAGATCTGAAACAGGCCTTTGTTTCTGGACCTCTCTTGAGGAGACCAAATCCTGGGGACCCCTTTTTTATTGAAGTAGACGCTTCTTCGATGGGGGTGGGAGCTGTGCTTCTTCAGTTCTTTGAGAAGAGACATCAACCATGTGCGTTCTTCTCCAAAAAATTTTCTCAGGCAGAGAGAAATTATGCCAATGGTGATCGTGAACTTCTCGCAATTAAATTGGCATTGGAAGAGTGGCGTCATCTCTTGGAGGGTTCCCCTCACTCCATTACGATCTTTACTGATCACAAGAATCTACAATACCTACAGAATGCTAAACATCTGAACCCCAGACAGGCCAGGTGGAGTCTCTTCTTTTCTCGTTTTAAATTCACGATTACGTACAAACTTGGTTCCTGCAACGGTCAGGCTGATGTGCTTTCTAGGTCATTTGACACTTTGGACGAGGAGTCCACCCCTGATCCTGAGCCGATCATTCCGACCTCATGCATTGTTGCCTATTCTACCACCCTGGAATCAAGAATTCCTCCTGGCAAGACCTTTGTTCCCACTGAGCTAAGAGCTAAGATCCTTCGTTGGGGACATGATTCCAAGGTGGCAGGTCATGCTGGGTTCCTCCGATCCTTCCTGCTCATCAGTCGTCTCTACTGGTGGCCTAACCTCAACTCGGATGTTAAAGAGTACGTTAAGGCTTGTCATGTCTGTGCTCAGTCTAAATCTTCCACACTAGCCCCTGCTGGTCTTCTCATGCCCTTGCCCATTCCTAAGGAGCCCTGGTCTCACATCGCTATGGATTTTATCACCGATCTTCCACTGTGCGAGAATAATACAGCCATTTGTGTGGTAATCGATCTGTTCTCCAAGATGGCTCATTTTGTTCCTCTTCCTGGTCTCCCTTCTGCCTCTGCTTGGTTCCCATTTTCATACGAGAGATTTTCCGCCTTCATGGTGTTCCTTCCCATGTCGTTTCGGACAGGGGTGTTCAGTTTACATCCCGTTTTTGGAGAGCCTTTTGCAAATCCCTCAACATTACCTTGGATTTTACCTCTTCTTACCATCCCCAATCCAATGGCCAGACTGAGAGGGTTAATCAGGAGTTGGAGGTCTTTCTCCGTACCTTGGTCTCAGCTCATCACGATGATTGGGCATCACTACTTCAGTGGGCAGAGTTCTCCCACAATAATCATGTCAACGTCAGTTCTCAGAAAACACCCTTTATCACTGTTTATGGAAGACATCCTCAACTCCCTCTTCCTATGACCCGTTCTTCCAACATTCCAGCCTTGGCTGCTGTTCAGGAATCATTCAATTCCATGTGGGCTGACGTTCATGATTCCCTCCAGAAAGCTGCCAACAAATTCAAGAGTTTTGCTGACCGTCGCAGGCATAAGCCGCCTTCTCTTCAGCCAGGAGACAAAGTCTGGCTCTCCACCAGGAACATCAAACTCCGGGTTCCTTCTCTAAAATTTGCCCCAAGATTCATTAGTCCGTACACCATAACTTCTAAACTGAATACGGTTTGTTTCAAGCTCCAGATTCCCAAAAGCCTCAAAATCTCTAACTCCTTCCATGTTGCCTTTCTGAAGCCTTTAGTCCTCAATAAGTTCTCTCGTCCTCTCTCTACCGCAGCGCCGGTCTCTGAGGATAATCAGGAGTACGAGGTTAGCCAAATTTTGGATTCCCGACTCTGTAGAGGCATTCTCCAGTACCTCGTGCATTGGAAGGGGTTTGGTCCTGAGGAGAGGTAGTGGATCAAGGCTTCTGAGGTCTTTGCACCTCGTCTGTTGAGGAAGTTTCATTTGAAGTTCCCCTCTAAACCTGGTCCCAGGCGGGGAAGGGGGAGGCCTCGTAAGAGGGGGGTACTGTCATGGTTAGGCAATAGTGTTTGTTTGTCAGCTTACCTGTCTCCATGTGTTCATCTCCAAAGACCAGCTGTCTCTCACCTGACTGCTTTTATTAACTCTCCTCTAGCATGGCTCCACCCCAGCTTCTATCAGAGAACTCTATATTAACCTCTGCACTGCAGGTCATCCCTGCTGACCAACCTTTGTGAGTTTGGATGCCTGTTCATGCCTGCCGTGTGCTCTACGTTTATTTCTGTTACCGACCTTGGCGTGTTCTATACTATTCTTGTCTGCTCGTGACCCTGACCTTTGGCGTGTCCCCGACTATCCCTGTTTGCCTGTGACCCTGAACCTTGGTATGTACTCTGTTGTCCTTGTCTGCTTGTGGCCCTGACCTTGGCTTATTCCTTTACTATGCCTATCCTTCTGTTGCCTACTGTGGGTCTGAGCTGGGGGACCCTGGGGGTCGCGACCTGGAGCCAGTTGTAGCCCAGTCCATCCTCACCACTAGAGGCTCTGGTGAACACCTGCTGGCTCTTAGACTCCGCGCCCCAGGGAATCCTACGCTCTAACCCCAGTGGGATCCGTGTTGGTGTTCCAGCGGCCCTGCCTTCCTTATACCCGGACTCCCATCCGCAGCAGTCAGCCGTAGGGTCCACTGCCTCGCGGTGCACTCCTGTTCCCAATGGAGGGCATCTGTCACCTAGCCTCAAGGTGACCTTACACACTCCTACCCGAACAGTCAAATTCTAGTCCCCTTCTAGCTTTTCCGGTCAAACCCTTGAGTGCCTGCCAGTTCGTGAAACACGTGAGGATTCTTCTTCGCAACCTACACCTCAACCCCTGCCAGTACTCCAGTCACTCTTTCCGCATTGGAGCAGCCTCGGCTGCATCCCGCCACAGGGTCCCAGATCATGGCATTAAGAGACTAGGCAGGTGGAAGTCTGCCTGCTTCGCCTGGTACATTCCCAATCCTCAGGTGGCGATGGCATAAGCATTCACCAAACTTGCTCAATAAATAAAACTGAAACTAATAAAAACTACACCCCTACCTGAATGTTTTTGCCCCCTTATTTTGGTATTCCGTCCATCAGACCAGGGCACACTTCAGGTCCATTTCATGTTGTAAGTCTTAAGCTAAGTCTATGTTGTCCATATCCATATCGGCCATAGGGTTTCAACCATAAGTAAAAAGGCCAGTATGGTTGCCTGAATTTATGGGGGGAGCTCGGGGGGGTATTTAACCAGCCCGCTCGCCTGTGGTCTTTGTCGGTTTCCTGTGCGCGATACCCTCCCTCCTATCCCCTTTTCAGGGCATTTCTCAAATGCATTTCTCTTCATGAATATTCATTTCTAATCTTGGGTATGTCCCCTTATTTTGGTATACCGTCCATCAGACCAGGGCACACTTCAGGTCCATTTCATGTTGTAAGTTTTATGCTAAGTCTATGTTGTCCATATCCGTATCTGCCATAGGGCTTCAACCATAAATATATATATATTTTTTTATATTATAGTTTTTTTTTTTTCTTTTTTTTTTTTAAAACAATTAGAATACTTTTTAGAGGTGTCTCTAGGCTTTGTGAGGCCTTGGGCAAAACTTAGATATGAGGCCCCACTCACGCCCATAATGGAAAAACAATTCAAGAAATCCGTCTGTCAGCTACACAGTAGGCCTTCCCTTTACAACGGATGAGTCATCAGCAGTCAGCGGGACTCCCCGCTGACAGATGAATGTAAAAAAAAAACCGTTGCTTGCAATAAAACAATTTTGAAAAAAAAAAACGGCGTGGGGGTCCCCCCCAATCCATACCAGGCCCTTTGCTACAATGTAAAGTAGTGAGTGCACAGCTTGTATAACAGTGTAAATTTGCTGTCTTCTCAAAATAAATCAATACACAGCCATTAATGGATAAACTGCTGGCAACAAAAGTGAGTAAACCCCTAAGTGAAAATGTCCAAATTGGGCTTAAAGTGTCAATATTTTGTGTGGCCACAATTATTTTCCAGCACTGCCTTAACCCTCTTGGGCATGGAGTTCACCAGAGCTTCACAGGTTGCCACTGAAGTCTTCTTCCACTCCTCCATGACATGTGGATGTTGAAGACCTTGCGCTCCTCCACCTCCCCCTTGAGGATGCCCCACAGATGCTCAATAGGGTTTAGGTCTGGAGACATTCTTGGTCAGTCCATCACCTTTACCCTCAGGTTCTTTAACAAGGCAGTGGTCGGCATGGAGGTGTGTTTGGGGTTGTTATGCTGGAATACTGCCCTGTGGCCCAGTCTCCGAACAGACGGGATCATGCATTTCTTCAATATGTCACAGTACATGGTGGCATTCATGGTTCCCTCAATGAACTATAGCTCCCCAGTGCTGGCAGCACTCATGCAGCCCCATACCATGACACTCCCACCACCATGCTTGACTGTAGGCAAGACACACTTTTTTTGTACTCCTTATCTGGTTGCCACCACACACGCTTGACACCATCTTAACCAAATATGTTTATCTTGGTCTCAACAGCCCACAGAACATGGTTCCAGTAATCCATGTCCTTAGACTGCTTGTCTTCAACTGTTTGCGGGCATTCTTCTGCTTCATCTTTAGAAGAGGCTTCTTTCTGGGATGACAGCCATGCAGACCAATTTGATGCAGTGTGTGGCATATGGTCTGAGCACTGACAGGCTGACCCACCACCCCTTCAACCTCTGCAACAATGCTGGCAGCACTCATACATCTATTTCCCAAAGACAACTCTGGATATGACACTGAGCACTTGCACCCAACTTCTTTGATCGACCATGGCGAGGCCTGTTTTGAGTGGAACCTGTCCTGTTAAACCACTGTATAGTCTTGGCCACCGTGCTGCAGCTCAGTTTCAGGGTCTTAGCAATCTTCTTATAGCCTAGGCCATCTTTATGTAGAGCAACAATTCTTTTTTTCAGATCCTCAGAGTTCTTTGCCATGAAGTGTCATGTTGAACTTCTAGTGACCAGTATGAGAGAATGAGAGCCATAACACCAAATTTAAACACACCTGCTCCCCATTCACACCTGAGACCTTGTAAAACTAAAGAGTCACATGACACCGGGGAGGGAAAATGGCTAATTAGGCCCAATTTGGAAAATTTCACTTAGGGTGTACTCACTTTTGTTGCCAGCTGTTTAGACATTAATGGCTGTGTGTTTGAGTTATTTTGAGGGGACAGCAAATTTACACTGTTATACAAGCTGTGCACTCACTACTTTACATTGTAGCAAAGTGTAATTTCTTCAGTGTTGTCACATGAAAAGATATAATAAAATATTTTAAAAATGTGAGGGGTGTACTCACTTTTGTGAGATACTGTGTATATATATATATATATATATATATATATATATATATATATATATATATATATATATATATAAAATCTTCCAGAACCTGGCCTTACTATTGAGACACAGACTGGAGAAACATTTCTCCAGTCTGTTCTCTCCTGCTCCCTCCCAACTTGCCAGAGTTGGGAGGGAGCAGGAGAGTGAGGAGGGAGAAGGCCAGCTGACAATGAGCATAGAGCCTGTGATCGCTAACAGGCGGAAAGGAGGAGCACGTGCTATGAAATTATATAAAAATTATATTTTTTGATACAATTTTGCTATTTAAGACTCTCTGCCTTTCAAAGTCCCATAGAGGAAAAAATCCCTTTGTGTAGCACGTGCTATGAAGACACATCTGTCGAGGTGGCAGATGGGAAATGTAGTCTTATGCCCCGTACACACGATCGGACATTCCGACAACAAAATTCATGGATTTTTTCCGACGAATGTTGGCTCCAACTTGTCTTGCATAGACACGGTAACACAAATCTTGATGGAAATTCCGAACGTCAAGAACGCGGTGACGTACAACACCTACGACGAGCCAAGAAAAAGGAAGTTCAATAGCCAGTGCAGCTCTTCTACTTGATTCCGAGCATGTGTGGAACTTTGTGCGTTGGAATTGTGTACACACGGTTGGAATTTACTACAATGGATTTTGTTGTCGGAAAATTTGAGATCCAGATCTCAAATTTTGTGTGACGGAAATTCCGATGGAAAATGTCCGATGGAGCCTACACACGGTTGGAATTTCCGACAACAAGCTCCCATCGAACATTTTCCGTCTGAAAATCTGACCATGTGTACGGGGCATAAGCATAGGGCTGATGGCAGAGAGTGATAAGGAGGCTCTAGTGAAGCATAGGGATGCACAGCAGCGCTGTTTTTAAAACCAAAAAAATGCAACCGAAGGTGCACACAAGGATTGTGACACGACTGCAATTGTAAGTTGATTCCTGGGGTTGTGTGCTCCCGTGCTGCATGTTACATCCTAAATATGGATGTAACATATATAATCACACACACAGGTTGGACTTGATGGACTTGTGTCTTTTTTCGACCTCACCTACTATGTGACTATGGGTAGAAAGGTGAAAGTATCCTAAAGGATTGACGCTACCTTGCTATTAGTCTGTAAGGCATCTCTTAAGCCTGGTACACGCTATAAGTTTTTTTTTACTACTACTATATATATATATATATATATATATATATATATATATATATATATATATATATATATATATATATATATATATATATATAGTATCTCACAGAAGTGAGTACACATTTTTGTAAATATTTTATTATATCTTTTCATGTGACAAGACTAAAGAAATGACACTTTGCTACAATGTAATTTAGTGAGTGTACAGCTTGTATAAGGCCTCATGTACACTACTGCTGCTAAACGGACCTTTAGGAGCAGTTGGGCATTTTTTATCAACTGCGCCTGAACTCTCCTTTATGTTATCTTATCAGTACATGTACACAGGGTCGTTTCTAGGCTTTTTTTGGAACGCAAAAAAATGGGTCCAGAAGCTGAGTTTAGAGGCATTTCAAGAGCCGGACACTTCTAAACGCGTCTAAATTCGGCAACTCGCATTTAGCCGCGTTTCATTTACAGGCGTTTTTCATTTTTGGCTACTTTAAAAATGCTTCTAAACGCAAAACACCACTAAACGTTGCTAAACGCGGCAAAACTGAAGTTTTAAACGTGGGTTACTATCTGTCAAGTTAAATCATTCAGGAGAGGTTGTAAAAATGTCCCGTGTACATGAAGCCTAACAGTTTAAATTTGCTGTCCCCTCAAAATAACTTAACACACAGCCATTACAGACTTTCACAGGTTGCCACTGGAGTCCTCTTCCACTCCTCCATGATGACATCACAGAGCTGGTGGATGTTAGAGACCTTGCCCTTCTCCACCTTCTGTTAGAGGATGCCCCACAGATGCTGAATAGGGTTTAGGTCTGGAGACATGCTTGGCCAGTCCATCACCTTTACCCTCAGCTTCTTTAGAAAGGCAGTGGTCATCTTGGAAGTGTGTTTGGGTCATTATCATGTTGGAATACTGCCCTGCGGCCTAGTCTCCGAAGGGAGGGGATCATGCTGGGCTTCAGTATGTCACAGTACATGTTAGCATTCATGGTTCCCCCAATGAACTGTAGCTCCCCAGTGACGGCAGCACTCATGCAGCCCCAGACCATGACACTCCCACCACCATGCTTGACTGTAGACAAGATGCACTTGTCTTTGTACTCCTCACCTGGTTGCCGCCACACACGCTTGACACCATCTGAACCAAATAAGTTTATCTTGGTCTCATCAGACCACAAGACATGGTTCCAGTAATCCATATCCTTCAGCAAACTGTTTGCGAGCTTTCTTGTGCATCATCTTTAGAAGAGTCTTCCTTATGGGACGACAGCCATGCAGACCAATTTGATGCATTGTGTGGCATATAGTCTGAGCACTGACAGGGTGACCCTCCCCACCCCTTCAACCCCTGCGGCAAGGCTGGCAGCACTCATACATCTATTTCTCAAAGACGACCTCTGGATATGACGCTCCATGACACATGCATTCAACTTCTTTGGTCGACCGTGGCAAGGCCTGTTCTGAGTGGAACCTGTCCTTTTAAACCGCTGTATGGTCTTGGCCACCGTGCTGCAGCTCAGTTTCAGGGTCTTGGCAACCTTCTTATAGCCTAGGCCATCTTTATGTAGAGCAACAATTCTTTGTTTTCAGATCCTCAGAGAATTCTTTGCCATGAGGTGCTATGTTAAACTTCCAGTGACCAGTATGAGAGAGAGATAACACCAAATTTACCACACCTGCTCCCCACTCACACCTGCGACCTTGTAACGAGTCACATGACAATGGGGAGGGGAAATGGCTAATTAGGCCCAATTTTGCCATTTTCACTTAGGGGTGTACTCACTTTTGTTGTCAGCAGTTTAGACATTAATGGCTGTGTGTTGAGTTATTTTGAGGGGACAGCAAATTTACACTGTTATACAAGTTGTACACTCACTACTCTACATTGTAGCAAAGTGTAATTTTCTCAGTGTTGTCACATGGAAAGACATAATAAAATATTTACAAAAATGTGAGGGGTGTATTTACATTTGTGAGATATTGTGTATGTGTGTATATATATCTATATATATATATATCTATAGATATATATATATATCTATAGATATATATATATATATCTATATATATATATCTATATATATATATATATATATATATATATATATATATATATATATATATATATACACACAGTGCAGTCAGTGTACAGTATATTATACAGTGTATTTAAGTGGTTAAGGGGAACCCTATGACAGAATTAGGAAAAAAAATGCCATGGGTCCCCCCCCCAGTCCATACCAGGCCCATTCTGGTCTGGTATAAATTTTAAGGGGAAAATTTCAAAAAAACAGCGTGGGGTCCCCCCAAAATCCATACCGGAACCTTTGGGTCTGGCAAAGATTTTAAGGGGAACTCCACGCCAACTTTTTTTTTTAAATTGTCGCGGGGTCCCCCCCAAAATCCATACCAGACCCTTACCCGAGCAAGCAGCCTGGAAGGTTCTTCTGGCAGAACATATGTGCTCTAATTCATGACCTCATAGACCTCTCCCTTGAGCAAGACTCTGCAGCTTGTCTTTTTCACCTCGGCTCTCTTTCAAAATGAAAATATCATCATTCTCTGGTATTCCATTTAATCAACACAGCCAGGGCTTGTATGCCAGTTCAGTAGAAGTCCACCTCACCTCTCACAATCACTCATTGGATAAAATCTGTGAAAGACATTTATGAGATGGAAGAACTGCTGATTGCAGATGAGGAAGCATGGGATAATTTAGGAAACAGCAACCACATTTGCAGTAAATTATAGGAAAGGGAGATGTGAAGGTAGGATAAGAACACTAAATTTCAAAACAGCCAATTTTACTAAGCTGTGATCAATACTACATAAATCTAAATATGAGTACACTTTTGCAACAAAGGAAACTGAAGTGGGAGTGCTTTAAGGGCATATTAAACATTGGCATTTGTCAGCAAATTCCACTGGGCAATAAACATAAAAAGTAAAGTAAAGAGACTCATTCATGAGAACAAACTGCCCTTTAAAAAATATAGGACTGGAAGACCAAAGAATGCAGGAGGAAATGCAAGAGCACAGTAAGGCAGCTAAAGTAGATTATCAGAGACTTATTGCTGAGGAGCATAAAAAAAAAAAAAAAACATAAAAAAATATATTAATTTAATATTAAGAAGGCAAGGTTAGAAAATATTATCCCCATAAAAGACAAGCAGAGGAAGTGGGTCACAAGTGACAGGGAGACACGAATGCCAGACTCGGCCCCACCCCCCGGTGCCCACATCATTGGATTTAAATGACAGCAGCGGGAGCCAATGGCTGCGCTGCTATCAATCTATCCAATTAAGAGCCAGGACCCCGTGCAGAGAGGGACAGCGCGTCTCCGCCAAGTGAATAAAGAGGCTCAGGTAAGTAAAACAGGGGGGCTGGGGGGGCCGGTCACTGTCAGAAGAACACAAGGGTTTACAACCCCTTTAAAGCTTTGGGGTAATTGAGGATGGAAAAAGGATATGGGAGTCCTAGCCTATCATAGTCTTGGTAAAAGCAAGACTATGATAGACTAGCAAGGCTAGCAGACTTTTAATAAAGCATTAAAAAGGGTATTTGCGTATGTGCTCAAGAGATCAAGCTATAATTCTACTTTATAAAACCCTAGTGAAATTTTGCTTATCAGCCAGAGGTCTGGGGAGCATAGGCACCATTTGAGAAATCCACAAAGAACAGAGAAAAGGGATTTTTGTCTGGCACCTTAAAAATCTTTGTGGATTTTTATAAAACCCTAGTTTGGCCACATCTTGAGTATGCAGTCCAGTTATGTTCACCAGTCTTCAAGAAGGATGACCTTGAACTGGAGTGAGTCCAGAGAAGGACAACAAAAAGCTAATACAGGGGCTTGCAGACCTCAGTCATCAGGAACGACTCCAAAAATTAAACTTGCTCTCCCTGGAGAGGAGGCACCTAAGAGGGGATATGATTGCAATATACAAATCTTTAAGAGCCCTTTCACACTGGGGCGGGCGTCGGCGTCGGCGGTAAAACGCCGCTATTATTAGCGGCGTTTTACCGTCGGTATTCGGCCGCTAGCGGGGCGGTTTTACCCCCCGCTAGCGACCGAGAAAGGGTTAAATACCACCGCAAAGCGCCTCTGCAGAGGCGCTTTGCCGGTGGTATAGCCGCGCCGTCCTATTGATTTCAATGGGCAGGAGCGGTAAAGGAGCGGTATACACTCCGCTCCTTCACTGCTCCAAAGATGCTGCTAGCAGGACTTTTTTTACTGTCCTGCCAGCGCATCGCTCCAGTGTGAAAGCCCTCGGGGCTTTCACACTGGAATGAAAGTAGCGGCACTTTCGGGTCGGTTTGCAGGCGCTATTATTAGCGCAATAGCGCCTGCAAACCGCCCCAGTGTGAAAGGGCTCTAAATGGTGAATGTATCATTGAGAGAAAAGTATTTAAAGTGTTACTAAACCCAGGACCCTGCATTTACCATATCTGGTCTCCCATAGTACACAGAACATTGAAATGCAATCATTTTAGTAAATATAAACAGCTAAATACCTTTTCTCAGCAGCAGTATTTAGCAGTCTTGTGACTTCTATCAGTTCCTGGTTAAAGCTTGTAGGAGGAGTTTTTATACTGCACTGAGCTGTCCTATTAGTATCCATGACCACTCTGGACAGTGCTGATTGGCCCTGTGCTGATCACATGCACCCTCCCAAAAAAAAGAAAAAAAATCTCTAGCAATTCACACCAAACTGAGCATGTGCAGCCTGACTCCAGTAACTTTCTTATCCGGACCTGTTCTGGAGTCAGTGGAAGAAGATGAGGATCTGTGCATACAGGATCAAGCAGCCTTTTTACACAATGCGAAGAATTAACCCCTTAGGTTCAAAAGTGAGCATAACAAGCATGCTTTACTGCATATACAGGCTGATTTTACTGTTGTGGGTTTAGTAACACTGTAATCTTAAGTCTCTAGCCACTTGTCGACCGCCTAACTGGGAATGTACGTCATATTTTAACATTAAATACTGCTGTTAAAGATGCAGCTAGATGCCATAATCCTGGTATCATTTTCCCCCTTGTGAAGCTGGATTTCCAATAAAAGTGATCCCAGCGGCAGATTCACTGTGGGAACACTTTTAGAAGTGATGGAAGAGGTGCCCCCCTCCCCCTTCCTGGTCGTTTCCGGGTTTACCAGAGCCGTCGGTAATGGTAGTCAGGAAGGTAATGGTAGGCAGGAAGTCGAGTGATGGCAATATGGCCCCCACTTAGCGCTATGCCCTTGGAGGACTGGAGCAACTTCTGCTGTCACTTCTGGTTATCGGGCATACACAAATGAACAATTTTTTTTTTTTTTTTAAGTCAAAATGTAAAATAATAATTTAAAAAAAATGCTTCTAAAGGTAAATGAGAGATCTGGGGTCTTTTTCGCCCCAGATCTCTCAATAAAAAAAAAATTAAAATAAAAAAAAATTAAAACGCCTCATTCCTCCGCGCTTGCACGCAGAGGCGAACACATATGTAAGCCGCGCCCACATATGTAAACAGTGTTCAAACCACACGTGAGGTATCGTCACGATCGTTAAAGCGAGAGCAATAATTCTAGCACAAGACCTACTCTGTAACTCTAAAAAGGCAACCTCATTTTGTAAAGCGCAGTGCAAATTGTCGGTGCTATATAAATACTGTATAATAATATTTAACTATTGTGTTTAATAATATTTATACTAAGTGTATTTTGCTTTTTGGTTGTAACATGCCAAAATGTGTAACATTTCAAGAGGTATGTATACTTTTGTTGTAATTATTGTACAATATAGGGTAATATATGTTTGCTATTGCGTTCAACTTATTCCCTTCTATTATTACATAGTTACATAGTAGGTGAGGTTGAAAAAAGACACAAGTCCATCAAGTCCAACCTATGTGTGTGATTATATGTCAGTATTACATGAAAGTGGGGAGACTCGGAGCCCCCCTCGCAGCCGCACATCTTCTTAGCCGAGACGAAAAACCCGGTACCCACGGTCGGACTTTGTTCGGACATTCCAACAACAAAATCCTAGGATTTTTTCTGACGGATGTTGGCTCAAACTTGTCTTGCATACACACGGTCACACAAAGTTGTCGGAAAATCCGATCGTTCTGAACGCGGTGACGTAAAACACGTACGTCGGGACTATAAACGGGGCAGTGGCCAATAGCTTTCATCCCTTTATTTACTCTGAGCATGCGTGGCACTTTGTCCGTCTAATTTGTGTACACACGATCGGAATTTCCGACAACAGATTTTGTTGTCAGAAAATTTTATATCCTGCTCTCAAACTTTGTGGGTCGGAAAATCCGATGGAAAATGTGTGATGGAGCCTACACACGGTCGGAATTTCCGACAACAAGGTCCTATCACACATTTTCCGTCTGAAAATCCGACCGTGTGTACGGGGCATTACAGTAAAGAACCCTCTACGTAGTTTAAGGTTAAACCTCTTTACTTCTAATTTTAATGAGTGACCACGAGTCTTGTCTGCGAAAAAGTTTTATCCCCATTGTGGGGTCACCAGTACAGTATTTGTATATTAAAATCATATCCCCTCTCAAGCGTCCCTTCTCCAGAGAGAATAAGTTCAGTGGTCGCAACCTTTCCTCATAACTAATATCCTCCAAACCCTTTTTTAGCTTTGTTAGCTTTCTTTGTACTCACTCCATTTCCAGTACATTCTTCTTGAGGACTGGTGCCCAGAACTGGACAGCTTACTCCAGGTGCAGCCGGACCAGAGTCTTGTAGAGCGGGAGAATTATCGTTTTATCTCTGGAATTAATCCCCTTTTTAATGCATACCAATATTCTGTTTGCTTTGTTAGCAGCAGCTTGGCATTGACAACTTCATGTCCGTCCATTGTCTATAAATGGACGGGAAGCTGCGCCAGTGCAGGTAAATTTACACGTGTGTCACCTCGCATTGGCGGTCCCTGCGCGGCTCACAAAGCATGCAGCCGGGAGCCTGGCGGTCGGTATGTGACCCGGGGACAGAGGATCACGTTACTGCTGTGTCATCAAATACAGCCACTGTGCTTTCAAAAACAGCCACTGTGCCCGTCAAATGCAGCCACTCTGCCCGTCAAATGCAGCCACTGTGCCCCTCAAATACAGCCTCTAAGCCCTTCATATGCCGCCACTGTGCCCAACAAATGCTGCCACTGTGACCCCCGCTCGCCTGTTGACTGCACTTACCTCATCTTGGTGGGGGATCAGGCAGCAGGTCAGGCGGTGATGGCGGCGGTTTCTGTGTCCTCCATTTGCCTCGTCTTCCTTCTGCTAGGCATCGAATCACAGCGCCGGTGCCTTCAGCCAGGTGGAGGGTATTAGATCCACGTCTCCTGATTGGCTGAGAGGCGGTTCAGTGTTAGAAAAGCAAATGAATATTCGCTTTTCTATTCATTCGCTTTTCTAACACATCTGGGTGGGCTTGTAGCGCAGTGCTCTGCGCCACGAGTTCACCTTTTTTGAAGCCCATTAGAGTCTATGGCTCTAATCAGGTGCTTTAAAAACACCCCCCCGCTGGAATTCAGGCGCCCGGCGTCAGACCACCCCATAGGCAATACCAGCATCCTGATCACCCCCATACCCATACCAGTGTTCTAATCACCACAATACCAGTGTCCTGATCGCCACCAAACCTCATACCAACGTCCTGGTCACTTCCATACCCTATGCTAGTCTCCTGATCGCTGCCATATTTCCTATCAGCACCCAGAGTTTTAGGGTCTCAACTGATCAATTTTCAGATATACTGTATATCCCCTAAATAATATACACTGTTGTGAGTTATTTTTACCCCAAAAATGTAGCACAATACATTTTGACCTAAATTGATGAAGAAAGATTATTTATTTGCAAAGTTTTATAACATAAACTAAGCAAAAAAAAAATTTTTTTTTCCAAAATTTTCAGTCTTTTTTCATTTATATAGCAAAAAATAAAAAACCCAGTGGTGATCAAATACCACCAAAAGAAAGCTCTATTTGTGTGAAAAAATGATAACAAATTCATATGAGTACAGTGTTACATGACTGTACAATTGTCATTCAAAGTGCGACAGTGCTGAAAGCTGAAAATTGGTCAGGACTGGAAGGAGGTGAAAGTGTCTTTGAAGTGGTTAATATAATATCAATGTACATTGCATCAGTATTTTTTGGTGAAGTTTCTCTAATCAAGTTTAAACTTAAATCTAATTTATTTGTTATCTTATTTGCTCAGATATAATGAAGCGAAAAAGAAAATGGACCCTGGTTTCCCAAAACTAATTGCAGATTCATGGAATGGCGTACACGATAATTTGGATGCTGTGGCAGATATCCGTGGAAGTGGTAAGTTGCCTTATGACTTATTCAGAAACTTATGCAAACAATCAAGGCAAACAATGCCTTCACACAGTCCTCTTGAAAACTGAGACAGATTATACTAGAAGTGGTCTGTGTGGATCCTGGAAACCCCTCATGCTGTCACCTAAACCTGAACACTGCTCATGTTCTTTATGATGTTCTAGACATAATTCTGGAATTCAACATCTGAATGCTGTTGGCAGCAAACACCTCCTTTACTCCATGACTGGCTGGCACTGAAGTCAGACACACAAGAATGCTTTTTCATTTCCTCTTGACGCTATTTGGACTGAGAGTGAAGCATGTTTTTACACTCTTAAACCAGGTGCAAATTAAAAACAATATATAGTTACTAGGGATGAGCTTCGTGTTCGAGTCGAACCCATGTTCGACTCGAACATCGGCTGTTCGACCGTCCGTCGAATTGCGAACGTTATGGGCCGTTCGCGCCAAATTCGTGTGGCGCGTCACGGCCCATAATTCACTGCGGCATCGCAGTGCATTGCTGGCTGATGATTGGCCAAGCATGCACTATGACCCGCATGCTTGGCCAATCACAGCGCCGTCAGTAGAGAGAGCTGTAATTGGCCAAAGCCAGGGTGGCTTTGGCCAATTATGGCTCAGGGGATTTAGTACACGCCCCACACTATATAAGGCCGCCTGCACGGCGGCCCTGTGTAGTGTGTTCCGGTGTGCTGATAGAGAGAGAGACAGACAGTGTCATTTGATTTGAGTTAGCTAGATTAGGCTAGATCTGTTCCTGCTATTTACATTTAGTGCAGTGCGTCCTGCTCACAGTGTTCAGCTAGATCCGTTCCTGCTATTTACATTTAGTGCAGTGCGTCCTGCTCACAGTGTTCAGCTAGATCTGTTCCTGCTATTTACATTTAGTGCAGTGCGTCCTGCTCACAGTGTTCAGCTAGATCCGTTCCTGCTATTTACATTTAGTGCAGTCAGTGCGTCCTGCTCACAGTGTTCAGCTAGATCCGTTCCTGCTATTTACATTTAGTGCAGTCAGTGCGTCCTGCTCACAGTGTTCAGCTAGATCTGTTCCTGCTATTTACATTTAGTGCAGTCAGTGCGTCCTGCTCACAGTGTTCAGCTAGATCTGTTCCTGCTATTTACATTTAGTGCAGTGCGTCCTGCTCACAGTGTTCAGCTAGATCCGTTCCTGCTATTTACATTTAGTGCAGTGCGTCCTGCTCACAGTGTTCAGCTAGATCCGTTCCTGCTATTTACATTTAGTGCAGTGCGTCCTGCTCACAGTGTTCAGCTAGATCCGTTCCTGCTATTTACATTTAGTGCAGTGCGTCCTGCTCACAGTGTTCAGCTAGATCTGTTCCTGCTATTTACATTTAGTGCAGTGCGTCCTGCTCACAGTGTTCAGCTAGATCTGTTCCTGCTATTTACATTTAGTGCAGTCAGTGCGTCCTGCTCACAGTGTTCAGCTAGATCCGTTCCTGCTATTTACATTTAGTGCAGTGCGTCCTGCTCACAGTGTTCAGCTAGATCTGTTCCTGCTATTTACATTTAGTGCAGTGCGTCCTGCTCACAGTGTTCAGCTAGATCCGTTCCTGCTATTTACATTTAGTGCAGTCAGTGCGTCCTGCTCACAGTGTTCAGCTAGATCCGTTCCTGCTATTTACATTTAGTGCAGTCAGTGCGTCCTGCTCACAGTGTTCAGCTAGATCCGTTCCTGCTATTTACATTTAGTGCAGTGCGTCCTGCTCACAGTGTTCAGCTAGATCCGTTCCTGCTATTTACATTTAGTGCAGTCAGTGCGTCCTGCTCACAGTGTTCAGCTAGATCCGTTCCTGCTATTTACATTTAGTGCAGTGCGTCCTGCTCACAGTGTTCAGCTAGATCTGTTCCTGCTATTTACATTTAGTGCAGTGCGTCCTGCTCACAGTGTTCAGCTAGATCCGTTCCTGCTATTTACATTTAGTGCAGTCAGTGCGTCCTGCTCACAGTGTTCAGCTAGATCCGTTCCTGCTATTTACATTTAGTGCAGTCAGTGCGTCCTGCTCACAGTGTTCAGCTAGATCTGTTCCTGCTATTTACATTTAGTGCAGTCAGTGCGTCCTGCTCACAGTGTTCAGCTAGATCTGTTCCTGCTATTTACATTTAGTGCAGTGCGTCCTGCTCACAGTGTTCAACTAGATCCGTTCCTGCTATTTACATTTAGTGCAGTGCGTCCTGCTCACAGTGTTCAGCTAGATCCGTTCCTGCTATTTACATTTAGTGCAGTGCGTCCTGCTCACAGTGTTCAGCTAGATCCGTTCCTGCTATTTACATTTAGTGCAGTGCGTCCTGCTCACAGTGTTCAGCTAGATCTGTTCCTGCTATTTACATTTAGTGCAGTGCGTCCTGCTCACAGTGTTCAGCTAGATCTGTTCCTGCTATTTACATTTAGTGCAGTCAGTGCGTCCTGCTCACAGTGTTCAGCTAGATCCGTTCCTGCTATTTACATTTAGTGCAGTGCGTCCTGCTCACAGTGTTCAGCTAGATCTGTTCCTGCTATTTACATTTAGTGCAGTGCGTCCTGCTCACAGTGTTCAGCTAGATCCGTTCCTCCTATTTACATTTAGTGCAGTCAGTGCGTCCTGCTCACAGTGTTCAGCTAGATCCGTTCCTGCTATTTACATTTAGTGCAGTCAGTGCGTCCTGCTCACAGTGTTCAGCTAGATCCGTTCCTGCTATTTACATTTAGTGCAGTGCGTCCTGCTCACAGTGTTCAGCTAGATCCGTTCCTGTTATCTTCCTACTGACAGGCAGGCTTGTCTGGTTACAGTATATAAAGCTACCTGAAGAAAATTACAGGTGTTCTATCCCAGCTTAGTGCAGCTACAGGCCATTAGTATGTCTGGAAGGCCAAGAAGGAGAGGCAGACAGTCACAAGCCAATAAGAGAGGGCAAGCAGGCTCTGTGTCTAGTGCTGGTCGTGGAGACGGTGCATCCTCATCAGCCCGTGGCCATGGGACACGCTTGGCCTTTTTTTCGGCAGCTGGCCGTGTTGAGCCGCAACATGCAGAAAACTTGGTCGAGTGGATGACCAAGCCGTCCTCATCCTCCTCATCCTCTCTCACCCATGCCCAGGGTGCTTTGTCTGGCAAAGCAGCGGCCTCTTCCCTCAGCTCAATGTCATCAGTGACTCCTTCCCTAGCTCCACCATGTCCTCATGAGGATTCCCTCGAACTGTTTGACCACAGTGTTGGGTACATGCTCCAGGAGGATGCCCAGCGTTTGGAAGGCTCTGGTGATGATACTGAGCTCGATGAAGGCAGTAACATGAGCACGGACAGAGGGGGTGCCCAAGAAGGACAGCAATCTGGCAGTCATGCTCCCCCTGCTGCAGCATACTGCCAGGTTTGCTCCAGTGATGAGGAGGGAGGGGATGATGAGGTCACTGACTCAACGTAGATGTGGAAATAAAATAGAAACAAGTACTTTCAGAAAAGAAACAGCAGCTAATACCCTCCTCTTAGCCCAGAGTCATCACCCAAAGTCGCTAATTAGGGGAATACCCACTGGACAATTTTTGAGGATTAGGCGAAACTGCTCGGAGGAGGATCAATTTCTAATTGAAGCACATGAAATGTATAAAAGATTTAGGAAAAGAGGGTACTCACGTAATTCTCTCAAAAAGGCTAAAAATAATGCACTTAAAACTAAACGCGAAGACCTTTTAACCACACTGAAGAACTCCCAGGAAACAGACCAATCACATTGTGACTTTCCTAGAATCATCACCAGGTTTGGTTCGCAATGGACCCAAGTCCAGGAGATCTTAAACAAACACTGGCATATCCTAAAATCGGCACCCCTCATTGCTAATTTAATTAGCCCCCGACCATTACTTACGGCCAAAAGGGCACGCAATCTGGGAGACGCTTTGGTTCACTCAGAATATACCAGAACGATTAGTGAAAACTGGCTTACTGAGAGAAAACCCCCTCCAGGCATGCATGCATGTGGACATTGTAACATATGCAAATATGTGCATCACACTGATGTGTTCGCTGACCCAAGGGGTGGCAAAGATTATCGAATAAAACAATTTATTAATTGTTCAACGACACGTGTCATATATATGCTCACGTGTCCTTGTAATAAAAATTATATAGGGAAAACCAAACGTCAGCTCCGGATTAGGATCAGCGAACACATCAGTGGTATCAGGAATAAAACCAAGAACAAAGATGATGACAGACCTATTCCAGTACACTTTGCTAAATTTCATGACAGTAATCCAGCAGGCCTCATAGTTAAAGGGATCTATGTGCTTAACCTGCCCCCTAGAAGGGGTGATTTTGACACCATACTTCTACAAAAGGAGAAAATGTGGACGTACTATTTAGACGCTTTGGCCCCTGCGGGGTTAAACACTGAATGCAGTCTACAACCCTTCCTAGAAACATAAATATGACTTTTTATTGGTGGACATAAAATTTCTATTTTAAACATTACCTCTGATAATTCACTCTTTCCATGGCTGAACCCTTTAAAACTGTTAAAATAATTTTTCTTTTTATTTTTCTTTAAATTTTTTCTGTCTTCATCTCGTAAACATTTAATTCTATTATCCTAATCATGTAATTAGAATGTATGCTCTGCTTGCTGAATGATTTACACTGAGGGGCCAAGGTTGACATCTAGTGGATACAGGTAGCACCTGCACTTTCTATTGCCTATTTAAACTCACCACACCTGACCCCTCCTAGCTCTGAGGAAACCAGCGTTCATTGGCTGGTGAAACGCGTCAGCCGTGTGACGTCAGCACGTCCCTGGGAGCCGCGCGCAATTTGATCTGACTCACCTCCACACGGACCTAACAGCTGATCCAACAGCTGATGCTGGCTTTCCCCTATAGTCACGTATCACATGGCGGCAGTGGCGCTTCAGCGGTTCTATGGTGAGAAGCAGTGAGAGACGACCCCTTGCTGATCTACACCCCAGACGAACCATACAGAGGCATCTGTCCACAGGGAGACCTCAACACTCAGGACTATCATAGTCTGACGACGGACATAGTGCGATCTGTGAGATTCCTTCACTTCACCCAGCACTTGCAACAAAACGTATGTCAGTTTTTCTATGTTTCCAATAATGTTGTCTCCAAGGACATTTATTCTGCTGCCTTTGTAGATATCTGCACAATCAGTTCTACTGCAACTTGGAAAGCGTTTATTATTTATTCATCAGCTGTGGTCTACGCAATCACTGAATGCAATGATCCCTTGAGAGATCGCTCCATCTATGGTCCAATTTCATGATTGCTTGATTTGTCAGATCATCCACCCACTCACATTACCTCCATACTAGTGATATAGGACTGTTTCTGCCCAATTGGACACTCAATACCAGGAAATAATTCCGACATTGCCACCTAATGTGCATGACTATCCTGAAAACACTTTATATCCAGTGTGTATGATGAGAATGTGTGGGTGTATGGCCGCGGCTCCCATTTGATTTTAATATCCCCTGTGACAACGTTGTCCAATTTTAACATGTTTGTTATAACCGTCTGTCCATATTGCTTCCTACCTCACTTTTGTTACTATTATTAGGTTAAGATTTTTTGGTAATTAATAAAGCTGGTTTTGTATTTGACCCTAGTGTTCTCTGTTGACCTTCTTTAGAGAAACAATCTGTTTCTCCCCCCTCTTTTTGACTCAACGTGGGTGCCTGATAGGAGAGAGGAGGAGGAGGAGGAGGAGGAGGCGGCACATCACCAACGAGGCAGGATGCCCTCCAGGGGCCAGCCTAAGGGCAGCACATTGACTGCATCACACCCCAAAGCTCCACATGTGCAGGGCGCTGCAGTCTCTGCGCGTTATTCAAAAAGTTCTTTGGTGTGGGCCTTTTTTGAGACGAGTGCATCAGATCGCACCGCTGCTATTTGCAACATATGTCTCAAGCGTATCTCGCGTGGCCAAAACATCTCCCGCTTGGGTACCACATGCTTGACCAGACATATGTTGACCTGCCATGCAGTTCGTTGGCAAGCATATCTAAAAGACCCACACCAAAGAACAAAGAGGATCTCTCCTTGCTCCTCATCAGCTGAGATTTCCAACCCCACTAGACCTTCAGTCCTCTCTGAGACCTGCAGTGAGAGGAATGAAGGTGTAGAATTAGGTGTGTCACAGCCAAGTACTTGTGGGCAATCTGCTTTTGGTACACCGACGCCAGATTGTACCAGGCAAATTTCCCTGCCCCAGCTGCTGCACCGCCGAAAGAAGTTTGCTCCCAGCCATCCACATGCCCAGCGGTTGAATGCTAGCTTGGCAAAATTGCTAGCACTTCAACTGCTGCCTTTTCAGTTGGTAGACTCTGCCCCCTTCCGTGAGTTTGT
Organism: Lithobates septentrionalis; assembly: GCA_037952835.1. Classification (NCBI taxonomy): domain Eukaryota; kingdom Metazoa; phylum Chordata; class Amphibia; order Anura; family Ranidae; genus Lithobates; species Lithobates septentrionalis. Next base: position 16,225,967 of record JBBDGP010000158.1, on the reverse strand, counting down.
GGAATGTGCGGTTCCTCAGTGGCAGGTACCCAAACGCCACTTTTTCTCACGGAAGGCGATTCCAGCTCTCTACCGGCATGTGGAAGGCAATGTCCATGCCTCGCTGGACAGGGCGGTCAGCGGTAAGGTGCATATTACCGCTGACTCATGGTCCAGCAGGCATGGACAGGGACGTTACTTAAGTTTCACGGCGCATTGGGTGACTCTGCTGGCAGCTGGGAAGGATGCAGGACAAGGTGCAGTAGTGTTGGAGGTTGTTCCGCCACCACGCCTCCAAAATGCTGATTGTGACACACCTCTCTCCTCCACCCCCTCCTCTTCTTCTTCCTCCATGGCCTCTTCCTCGGAACCAGCGGTGCTCCGTAGGCGTTCAAGGGGCTACGCAAGTACGCAGGCCAAAAGATGCCATGCGGTGCTTGAGCTGGTGTGCTTGGGGGACAGGAGCCACACTGGGGCAGAGGTTCTGTCAGCTCTGCAGGGGCAGGTTCAGAGGTGGTTGACGCCACGCCAACTTAAGGCAGGAATGGTGGTTTGCGACAATGGCACCAACCTCCTCTCTGCCCTCCGACAGGGACAACTGACCCATGTGCCCTGTTTGGCTCACGTCCTTAACTTGGTGGTGCAGCGGTTCTTGGGCAGGTACCCGGGCTTACAGGATGTCCTGAGGCAGGCCAGGAAAGTCTGTGTGCATTTCCGCCGGTCATATAATGCCAGTGCTCGGCTGACGGACCTCCAAAAGGAGTTTAACCTGCCCAAGAACCGCCTAATCTGTGACATGCCCACCAGGTGGAACTCGACATTGGCCATGCTGCAGCGGCTGCACACGCAGCAGAGGGCCATCAATGAGTACCTGTGCGACTATGGCACCAGGACAGGGTCAGGGGACCTTGGTTTTTTTTCCCCACGCCAGTGGGCCATGATCAGGGATGCATGCACTGTCCTGTCACCATTCGAGGAGGCCACGAGGATGGTGAGCACTGACAGTGCATGCATCAGTGACACTGTCCCCCTTGTCCACCTGTTGGAGCACACGCTGCGTGGAATAATGGACAGGGCACTTGAGGCAGAACAGAGGCAGGAAGAGGAGGACTTCCTTAGCTCTCAAGGCCCCCTTTATCCAGACAGTGTTCCTGCGTGCCCGCCGATCACAGAGGAGGAGGAGGAGGAGGAGGAGGAGGAGGAGGAGGAAGATTGTGTCAGTATGGAGGTGGAGCCTGGCACTCAGCATCAGCAGTCTTTAAGGGATCAGTCCCAAGGAACACATGGACTTGTACGTGGCTGGGAGGAGGTGGCTGCGGACGTTGTTGTCCTTAGTGACCCAGAGGACTCCGGACCGAATGCCTCAGCAAACCTACGCTGCATGGCCTCCCTGATCCTGCAAAGCCTGCGTAAGGATCCTCGTATTCGTGGTATCAAGGAGAAGGACCAATACTGGCTGGCAACCCTCCTTGATCCACGTTACAAGGGTAAGGTTGCGGACCTTATCTTGCCATCGCAGAGGGAGCAGAGGATGAAACATCTTCGGGAGGCCTTGCAGAAAGGTCTGTGCAACGCGTTCCCAGAGACTGGGAGGTTACAAACTCCTGTTTCTGGACAACGTGTTGCTGAGGCTTCGGTCAGTCAAAGAAGGAGCGGTGGAGAAGGTGGCCGTCTGACCGATGCGTTCAGACAATTTTTTGGTCCGCAGCCCCAAGGTATGATCGGTTCCAGCAACCATCGCCAGCGTCTGTTTTACATGGTGCAGGAATACCTAGGGGCAAGATCAGACTTGGACACCTTTCCCACCGAAAATCCTCTGGGTTACTGGGTCTTGAGGATGGATCACTGGCCAGAGCTTGCACAGTATGCAATTGAGCTACTGGCCTGTCCTGCATCCAGCGTTCTTTCGGAACGCACATTCAGTGCTGCTGGAGGCGTGGTAACCGATCACAGGGTGCGTCTGTCCACTGACTCGGTCGATCGGCTGACCTTCATAAAAATGAATCAGTCTTGGATCACCACCAGCTACCAAGCACCTGATGCTGATGTAACTGAATAATTTTTTTCAGATCCCTTCAAAGACTGCCTATGCTGATGCTGAGTGACTATCCCTGAGTAATTATCCTCTTCCTCCTCAATCATCACGCTGATAGCTTGTAAGAACATTTTTGGTTCTGGGCGCCACCACCAGTGCCTAAGGCACAATTTTTCAGCCCCTGTCTAACAGGGGCGTGTAATTACAATTTTTGATGTAATACTTTGCAGCAGGGCTCGTTCCTGCATTCCAACTAGAGTGTCTGTGAGGGGTTGCAGTGTTGTGGCACCAGCACCAGTGCCTAAGGCCCAATTTTTCTGCCCCTGTCTAACAGGGGCGTGTAATTACAATTTTTGATGCAATACTTTGCAGCAGGGCTCGTTCCTGCGTTCCAACTAGAGTGTCTGTGAGGGGTTGCAGTGTTGTGGCACCAGCACCAGTGCCTAAGGCCCAATTTTTCTGCCCCTGTCTAACAGGGGCGTGTAATTACAATTTTTGATGCAATACTTTGCAGCAGGGCTCGTTCCTGCGTTCCAACTAGAGTGTCTGTGAGGGGTTGCAGTGTTGTGGCACCAGCACCAGTGCCTAAGGCCCAATTTTTCTGCCCCTGTCTAACAGGGGCGTGTAATTACAATTTTTGATGCAATACTTTGCAGCAGGGCTCGTTCCTGCGTTCCAACTAGAGTGTCTGTGAGGGGTTGCAGTGTTGTGGCACCAGCACCAGTGCCTAAGGCCTAATTTTTCAGCTCCTGTTCAACAGGGGCATGTAATTACAATTCTTGATCTAATATTTCACAGCAGGGCCCTGTGAGGGCTTACAGTGTTTTGGCCACAGCAACACCTAAGGCCCAAATTTCTGCTGAGTATATAGGGCAGGACCCTACTTTCAAACATCTAACTTACAAACGACTCCTACTTGCAAACGGAAGGAGACAACAGGAAGTGAGATGAAATCTACCCCTAGGAAGGGAAATTCTCTCATGTAAGAGTTAATATGGGAAAACAATTTCTCCTTTCCACTGATGCTTTCCAATCCTTGTTCCACAAAAAAACCCAAATTTTCAAAAAACATTTTTCATTGGGACAAAAAAGTGAGGTGAAATCTTTTGAAGAGGAGGAAAGACGCAAAACAAATGTCACAGGGGTGATAACCCTTCCCTATGTTTTCCAAAAAGCTTAGAAAAGATTTTTTGGCTGGAGCTAAACACGTTAAAAATGTTCAAAATTACAAACAGATTCTACTTAACAACAAACCTACAGTCCCTGTCTTGTTTGCACCGCCTGTATACTGCTGTTCAGAGTATATAGGGACCTTTCCTTATTTTAATTTGGGTGCGGGGTTCCCCTTAATATCCATACAAGACCCAAAGGGCCTGGTAATGGACTGGGGGGTACCCATGCCGTTTGTCTCACTGATTTTCATCCATATTGCCAGGACCCGACATGACATTAAACCCGCAAGCAGTTTTAAATGAGATTTTTTCCTTTAAAAATGACATTTGGTGCAGGGACTGTTCTAAACATGGGAAACACGCGTCACTTTACAGGCATACTATAGACACCCCCCAGGTACGATATTTAAAGGAATATTTCACTTTTTTTTTTTTTACTTTAAGCATCATTAAAATCACTGCTCCCGAAAAAACGGCCGTTTTTAAAAGTTTTTTTTGCATTGATACATGTCCCCTGGGGTAGGACCCGGGTCCCCACACCCTTTTTAGGACAATACCATGCAAATTAGCCTTTAAAATGAGCACTTTTGATTTCGAACGTTCGAGTCCCATAGACGTCAATGGGGTTCTAACGTTCGTGCGAACTTGCGGTCCGTTCGCGGGTTCTGGTGCGAACCGAACCGGGGGGTGTTCGGCTCATCCCTAATAGTTACATAGTAGGTGGGATTGAAAAAAGAAGTCCATCGAGTCCAATCTATTTGTGTGATTATATGTCAGTATTACATTGTATATCCCTGTATGTTGTGGTCGTTCAGGTACTTATCTAATAGTTTTTGGAAACTATTGATGCCCTCTGAGACCACCGCCTGTGGAAGGGAATTCCACATCCTTGCCGCTCTTACAGTTAAGAACCCTCTACGTAGTTTAAGGTTAAACCTCTTTTCTATTTTTAATGAGTGGCCACGTGTCTTGTTAACCACTTCAGCCCCGGAAGAATTTACCCCCTTCCTGACCAGAGCACTTTTCACAATTTGGCACTGCGTCGCTTTAACTGCTAATTGTGCAATGCTGTACCCAAACAAAATTTGCGTCTTTTTGTTCCCACAAATAGAGCTTTCTTTTGATGGTATTTCATCACCTCTGCGGTTTTTATTTTTTTGCGCTGTAAACGGAAAAAGACGGAAAATTTTGAAAAAAAATGATATTTTCTACTTTTTGTTATAAAAAAATCCAATAAACTCAATTTTAGTCATACATTTAGGCCAAAATGTATTCTGCCACATGTCTTTGGTAAAAAAAATGTCAATAAGCGTATATTTATTAGTTTGCGCAAAAGTTATAGCGTCTACAAACTAGGGTACATTTTCTGGAATTTACACAGCTTTTAGTTTATGACTGAATTCTCATTTCTTGAGGTGCCAAAATGGCAGGGCAGTACAACCCCCCCCCCCCCCAAATGACCACATTTTGGAAAGTAGACACCCCAAGGAAATTGCTGAGAGGCATGTTAAGCCCATTGAATATTAAATTTTTTTGTCCCAAGTGATTGAATAATGATAAAAAAAATAAAAATAAAAAAAATTACAAAAAGTTGTCACTAAATGATATATTGCTCACACATGCCATGGTTATATGTGGAATTGCGCCCCAAAATACATTTAGCTGCTTCTCCTGAGTATGGGGATACCACATGTGAGTGACTTTTTGGGAGCCAGCCATGTACGGGGCCCAAAAACCCAACACTGCCTTCAGGATTTCTAAGAGCGTAAATTTTTGATTTCACTCCTTACTACCTATCACAGTTTTGAAGGCCATAAAATGCCAAGATGGCACAACCCCCCCCCCCCAAATTACCCCATTTTGGAAAGTAGACACCCCAAGCTATTTGTTGAGAGGCATGTTGAGTCCATGGAATATTTTATATTTTGCCACAAGTTGCGGGAAAGTGACAAACTTTTTTTTTCTTTTTTTTTGCACAAAGTTGTCACTAAATGATATATTTCTCAAACATGCCATGGGCATATGTGGAATTACACCACAAAATACATTCTGCTGCTTCTCCTGAGTACGGGGATACCACATGTGTGGGACTTTTTGGGAGCCTAGCTGCATACAGGGCCCCGAAAACCAATCACTGCCTTCAAGATTTCTAAGCGTAAATTTTTGATTTCACTCATTACCTATCACAGTTTCGTAGGCCATAAAATGCCAAGATAGCACAAAACCCCCCAAATGACCCCATTTTGGAAAGTGGACACCCCAATCTATTTGCTGAGAGGCATGGTGAGTATTTTCCAGCTCTCATTTGTTTTTGAAAATAAAGAAAGACAAGAAAATTTTTTATTTTTTTATTTTTTCAAGTTTCAAAAATTGTGACAAAAAGTGAGGTCTGCAAAATTACTCACCATACCTCTCAGCAAATATCTTGGGGTGTCTACTTTCCAAAATGGGGTCATTTGGGGGGTTTGTGGGCATTCCATGGCCTCCAAAACTGTGATAGGCAGTGAAGAGTGAAATCAAAAATTTACACCCTTTGAAAGCCTGGAGGCGGTGCTTGGTTTTCGGGTTCCCGTACGCAGCTAGGCTCCCAAAAAGTTTTACACATGTGGTATCCCCGAACTCAGGAGAAGCAACAGAATGTATTTTGGGGTGTAATTTCACATATTCCCATGGCATGTTTGAGCAATATATCATTTAGTGACAACTTTGTGCAAAAAAAAAAAATTGTCTTTTTCCCGCAACTTGTGTCACAATATAAAATATTCCAATTTACTCGACATGCCTCTTAGCAAATAGCTTGGGGTGTCTACATTCCAAAATGGGGTCATTTGGGGGGGGGGTTTGAACTGTCCTGGCATTTTTTTTTTTTTCTTTCAATAATTTTTATTAGAATTATCAGAATTATCAATGTTGATACAAATTTGGTCAGTACAAGAATAACAAGCGTATCAGTACTATAGGTAAAAGGGAACAACAGGTGCATGACATACTAATAAGAGTCTTTGCAATCACTAATTCACCTCAAACAACACATCAGGTAGCATATTGTGTGATACAATTATCCATGTCTAAAAAAAAAACAAAAAAAACACCAGAGACGTCAGGTCCCACTACGATGATGGAGTTGGAGTAATAAGCCTACGAATTCAATCAACCTAATAAGGCTGAACTAGCAAATCATTGAAACAGTGTGGTGTATTAGAGAAAAGATAGACCACCAGCCCTGGGGCTTGAAGGGGAGCCAGGATTAGGAGAGGCGTCCACATCCACCCCGAAAAGGGATCATGCTGTGGGTATGGAGCCGCCCCCTTCCCCTGGACCCCGGGTCTCAGGTTAAATCACCCCAACAGGGTGTATCCTATAACGCAAACCTAAGTTGGTAGCTTGTAAACTTAGAACTAAAACTATATATGGTCAAGTGACCATTCAAACACAGGTGAGGATGGGACTGTATGGAGGGAGGTCTAAGAGGATCAGAATACCTGGTCTCCGAAGAGCCCAAATAGCATAGCGGTAACTCCCCCCGCCACTACAATGCATTACTTATACGGTCTCAGGATAATCACTTATTTATTTAACATGTCCAGTTTGGTTTAAAGATAAAGACGAAAGGAAAGTAAGGGGACAGAAAGAGGCAGGAAGAGAGAGGGGAAAAGCAGGAAAGTCTGGGAGAGAACATATCCCCAGAGTTACTCAGAGCGCAGGTAGGTCAGGATAACTAACGCCAGGATATAAGGGGATATTACAGAACTTGGCCCAGGGTTCCCAGGTAAGTTCAAAGAACCGTGCTTTGTCTTGTATTATACTGACTATCTTCTCCTGGGACATAATCCAGGAAATTTTATGCTTCACCGCAGTAAAAGGGACCCTATGCTTTTTCCAGCAGGCTGCTATTGTAATTTTAGTGCCGAGTAACATAAAAAAGATCAGTTTTTGGGTATATTTATCCACCTTATCTACCTTCTGATTCAACAGAGCAATCTCAGGAGATTGAGGAATCGGAAGGGTTGTTACTTTTCGAATCACTGAAAAGACTTTGTTCCACAAACTCCTGATTCTTGGGCAAGTCCACCATATATGGTACATTGTACCTATATGGTTACACCTTCGGAAACACAGCAGGGAAGCATCCGGATATATCTTCGCAAGGAGAGAGGGGACCCTGTACCACCGGGTTAGTATCTTAAGGCTAGTTTCAATCAAGGAAATATTTAAAATGCCTTTGAAGGAGCGTTGAAAGCAGGAAAACCAGTTATCCTTTTCCCAGGAAATATCAAGGTCCTTTTCCCAGGAGATGGCATAGGGAGGTTTGGATGTCACCGAGGCTAGAGCGGCATAAATGATGGATATCCCCCCTCTCTGATCCGTGGCACCTGCACACCATGATTCATAACTAGTGATCTTAGGAGGGTCTGGTTTATTTGGCCAGATGGATTTAAGGAAATGTTGTATTTGCAGGAACCGAAAATGTTCCGCGGTGGGCATCTCAAGTTTACTAGTGCAGAAGGCAAGAGATAAAGGACCTGTAGATGTGAAGTAGTTGCCTATTCTGAGTAAGCCTTTATTTAACCACCAACTGAAAGCTAGGATGTTCATTCCCGGCGGAAAATCAGGGTTGTGAAATAAATGCGTCAGGGGCTTAAGGTCAGAGATCAGGGAGGGATTTTTATGTAATCGGTCGCACAAAGCTAGTGAGTGAGAAAGCGTGGGGGCTAAAATGGGCGGTCTCCGCTTAGTAGGAGACCAGATCAGATAGTCAATAGTATGTAGAGGAATAGCTTGGCGTTCCATTGATACCCAGTCTGGTTTGGGGCCTTTTGAGTACACTATGGAGATCTGGGGTAGCTGAGCGGCCTGGTAGTACCACCATATGTTGGGTACGGCTAATCCCCCATGTGACTTAAGCCTGAATAGAATGCCGTTCGAGCAACGACTACCCTTAGATCCCCAAATGAATTGTGTAATTTTGGATTGAAGAGTCTGTATTTGAAACTTTTGGATGGGGATGGATAAGGACCTAAATAGGTACAGTATGCGGGGTAGGAGGGTCATTTTGACCGCATGAATACGGCCTAGCCATGAAAGGTTGTGTTTATTCCAAGTAGATAGGTCAGAAGTTAATTTACGGAAGATGATGGTAATTCGATGAGTAGAGGGAAGCTATACTAGTGGAGAGGTTAACCCCTAGGTACGGAAGAGATGAAGATTTCCAGGAAAACGGGAAATGGTTTTGTAAACTACTTAGAATGTCGGGGGGGACCGTTATATTTAAGGCTAGTGATTTAGCGACATTAACTCGAAGGCTTGAAATTTCACCAAATTTGTCGAGGAGAGAGAAAATATTAGGGGTCGATATCAGAGGGGAAGTGACAAAAAGCAGCAAGTCGTCAGCAAAAAGAGCGCATTTGTGCTCTTGTTTACCACAGACTACCCCCTTAATATCCGGATGATTTCTAATAGCAATAGCCAGAGACTCCATCGCTATGGCGAAAAGGAGGGGGGACAAGGGGCAGCCCTGCCTGGTACCCTTCTCTATAGACAGAGGTTTGGAGTAGTAGCCCTGCATTCTGACCTGTGCACTAGGTCCCGAATACAAGGCTCGTAAGGTGCCCAAAAAATTTGGACCAAATCCCCATCGCTGCAGGACACTGAATAGGTATGGCCAGGTAATAGTATCAAAAGCTTTCTGTAGGTCAATGGATAACAAGTATCCTTTTTGTTGGGATCCTCCATCCCATTGGGAGTTGAGGAGGGAGATGATGTCAACTGCCCTTCTGATCTGATCCGGTCCTTGTCTCCCCGGGATAAAGCCCACCTGGTCTCTATGGATGTAGAGAGCTATGCAAGACGCTAGTCTGTTGGATAAGACTTTTGTAAGAATTTTTAGATCATTATTGATTAAAGAGATGGGACGGTAATTGGAGACCAAAGAGTCATCTTTACCAGGTTTCGGTATGACCGATATGAATGCAAGGTTAAGGGCTTTATCCAAGGGAGAACCAGACCGGAGAGAATTGAAGAACTTGACCAAATACGGAGCTAGTAATGGTCCGAATTTCTTATAGTACCCGCCTGAAAAACCGTCTGGTCCCGGGGCTGAGTTTTGTTTGAGCTGTTTGATCACCCCGAGAACTTCCGATTCCGAGATTGGTTCATCTAGGAGCTCCGAATGTTCAAAGGATAATTTTGGAAGAGGGAGATTGTCTAGGAAGTCTGATATGGGGGGCGGGGCTGCTGGGAGTTCTTTCTTATATAGCGAAGTATAGAAGTCATGGAATACATCCATGATGCGGTTCGGATTTTGAGATAGTGTCCCTGTTAGAGTGCGGATTTTGGGAAAGGAGAAGGGGCGAGGTCTTGGAGACAGTTTGGCTGCTAATTTAGTCCCTATTTTGTCTGCCTGATAGTAGAAACGAGCCCCAGACCATCGAAGATGTTTCTCAGCTTCGGTGGTAAGTGCTAGGTTTAGGGAAATCCGAGTCACTTCCAGGGCATCTAGGGATTCCCTGGTAGGGTTCCTTTTATGGGCCCTGCTCAGGGACTGGAATTTTAATTGGAGGTTGTAAATGTCTGCTGTACGTTCTTTTTTAAGGCGGGAGGTGATTTGGATGATTTTTCCTCTAAGTACCGCTTTATGAGCTGCCCACATAGTTTCTGGGGAAACCTCCCCGGTATTGTTTAGTTGAAAGTATTCTTGTATTTCCTGTGCTAGGATTTTGCAATTGATTTGATCGCTTAAAAGTCCTTCGTTAAGGCGCCATATGAATTGTTTACTATTAGCATGAGAATGCTGTAAGAATAATAGGACTATGGAGTGATCTGAGAGGGAGGAGTCCCTAATGACCGCTTTATTAGCCGACGGGATGTTGTGGGCTTGAATAAAAATATGATCAATTCTAGTGTAGAGACGATGTGGTGCCGAATAGTGTGTATAATCTTTGGATCTGGGATTCATTTCTCTCCAGATGTCCACGAGGCCATGGGAAAAAAGTGCAGCGGCTATTTTAGTACTTTGTTTTGGAGGTTTCCTAGATCTAGAGGCGCCTGGCACCGATTTGTCAAGTGAGAGGTCAAAGGGGAGATTTGTGTCTCCACCCATGATTATTTTCCCTTCCAGTTGTGGGCCTAGCGTGGACATCATAGCGGAGATAAAGGAGGCCTGACCTTTGTTTGGAGCGTAATAAGAAATGAAGGAGTATTGGTCACCCTCTAAAGAGCCTTTTACTAAGATAAACCTGCCTGCTTGGTCTTTAATGACATCAGTCGGGGAGAACTTAAGGTGTTTTGCAAAGCAGATTGCAACCCCCTTAGTTTTGTTGTCAGCTTTGGAGAGAAAGAGCTGAGGATAGTTTTCATGTATGAAGGAGGGACTATAGGAGGATGGGAAGTGTGTTTCTTGTAGTAATAGGACTGCTATTTTTTGTGATTTGTAGTGATTAAATAATTTACGTCTCTTAACCGGGGAGTTCATCCCTTGAACATTATGTGAAGCTATACAAATGGGCGGAGGGGGAATAAGTGTGTCAGTGTGCATGGATCAGAGGGAGGGATAAACGCATCATATAAAGTGAGCTTACCTGAGCTAGCAAGATTTGGGTAAGTGTCCAAACCCCCGAAGCCGGACAATTTTGGAACCTAGCCTGTAGACCTTCCGCTGGGCTTCTGAGTGACTCTAGGAATAGGTGGGAGAAGGGAAGAAAAGGAGGAAGGACAGTCGAACCTGAGAAGTAAAAACAGGGCATATCAAGCACAATATAAAGGAAGACAGTATAGGTGTTCATCATACAGCTTATTAGTAACCTAAGTTACCCTGTAGGAGGGGAGGACTTCATGCCTCCTACACGGGTTTTTTTTCCCAAAAACCAAAACCCCTAACAGGGGGGTTGTGGAAAAGTCTCCGAGTGGGGGAAAAAAAAATACCACTCCGAGACAAATGGAGGCGAAGTGCAGCCGCTCCAGCCATGCCGCGAAAAAGAAGATCGACTACTAAAATTTTTCGAGGAGGAAGGATGAAAAAACAAGACCAATCAATGAAAAATGCAGGGAGGGGAAAAACAGAGAAAAAAAAAATAAAAAAAAACATTTAAAAAGTTTAATGAGAATATGAGGCAAATTGACAGAGTCACCTCATCCAGTGTTAGTTAAGGCCCAAACCCTGCTAGAAGGGAGAGGGGGACATACAAAAATCAGTGTCCCAATGCCAGGTGGGCGTGTCATAGTAAGGGAAGAACACAGTTGATTGCAGACTATTCCTTAAGGTGGGCGGCCATCTTTCGATCTCTTAGCCTGTTGCTTGTGCCATAGGGGTTGGATGGGGCTCGTTGGAGGAGGTCTTTTCGCAGAGTTTGGGGTCTTGGGGTCCAGAGCAGACGCAGAAGTTGGGGAGTGGGATATAATTCCTAGTTGTAGCATCAGACATTCCCCATCTCCAAAGTTCGTAAAGCTGTACGATTTGTTCAAGTAGGCAAAATTTAGGCGAAAAGGAAATGACCACCTATAAGTGATCGATTTTTGGGACAGGATAAGTAGGAGTGGTTTTAATGATCTTTGTCGTTGTATGGTGAAGGGCGAGAGATCAGTGAAAATTTGAATGGAGTGCCCTTGAATGGAAAGGTTGTCAGTTTCCCTGGCTTTATGCATGACTTCCTCTTTAACTCTATAGAAGTGAGGTTTCACAACAATGTCTCTGGGTAGGCCATCTTGGCAGGGGGGTTGGAGAGCTCTGTGTGCTCGATCCAGTTCCAGCTTATAATCCGGTATGTCAGGGATCAAATTTTTGATGAAAGCGCGGACTACTTTGTCTGTGTCTTTGAACGATTCCGGGAGGCCTCTCAGTCTGAAATTGTATCTGCGTGATCGATTCTCGAGATCGTCGAGCTTTGCATATGCCATATCTAGCTGTTCATGTAGGTCATGGATCCTTTCAGTGTTTTGGTTGGCCATAGCAATCGTTTGATCAGTCTTAACTTCGATCGCTTCAATTCTCGCCCCCAGATGCTGCAGGTCTGCCTGTATGGTAGACGTGATTTGTGAGGCAGTATGGGCCAGTCCCTTTGAGAGCATATTTGAGAAGGTTTCCATTAAAGAGGAAAAGTCTGTGGGAATTGGGGCAGGGGGGCTGCTCTGATTGCCTGGGGGAGCCTGGATGTAATTACTTTCATCCATCGGTGTGAGGGGGGAGCCGTCAGTGAGTCCACTATTTGTGATGTCTGAGGTGGAGGAAGAAAATAGCCCATCCTGATGGGTACTCCTCTGTTTGGAGTTGTTTCCCTGTGTTGCGGGAGGGTAGAGGAGGAAAATCTTCCAAGGATTCCTCCAGATGCTGTGTTAGGCCTCGAGCCGCGCTGGCGGCCGCCATCTTTGCAGAGGCCGCGATCTGAGGGCCGGGTTCTAGAAGTCGGGATAAATCCCATCTGGCAGAGCCCCCGGTCATACGGGGGGGGTCCTTCAGGTCCTCAGGGACTGTCGAGGGGGTCCAGTCAGCTGTTTCCTCCTCTAATGCTGGCTGCGGCGGCTAAGGCAGGCTGGAGCGGAGCTCTTAGAACGTGCGACCGCTCATGGAGACTCCGCGCATGCGCCTCCTGTCCTGGCATTTTATGCACAACATTTAGAAGCTTATATCACACATCACCCACTCTTCTAACCACTTGAAGACAAAGCCCTTTCTGACACTTTTTGTTTACATGAAAAAGTTATTTTTTTTTGCAAGAAAATTACTTTGAACCCCCAAACATTATATATATTTTTAAAGCAAATGCCCTACAGATTAAAATGGTGGGTGTTTCATTTTTTTTTCACACAGTATTTGCGCAGCGATTTTTCAAACGCATTTTTTGGGGAAAAAACACACTTTTTTAAATATTAATGCACTAAAACACACTAGATTTCCCAAATGTCTGGTGAAATAAAAAAGATGATCTTAGGCTGAGTACATGGATACCAAACACGACATGCTTTAAAATTTCGCACAAACGTGCAGTGGCGACAAACTAAATACATTTTTAAAAGCCTTTAAAAGCCTTTACAGGTTACCACTTTAGATTTACAGAGGAGGTCTACTGCTAAAACGAACGGGGGGACAGGGGTGCTTTTTTTTTTTCTTTATTATTTTTTTTTCTTTATCTCATTTTTAAAATGTTTCTTTCATTTTTTTTTTTTTAGCATTTTTATTGTTATCTCAGGGAATGTAAATATCCCCTATGATAGCAATAGGTAGTGACAGGTACTCTTTTTTGAAAAAAATTAGACCCTAGATCTCTCCTCTGCCCTCAAAGCATCTGACCACACCAAGATCGGTGTGATAAAATGCTTTCCCAATTTCCCAATGGCGCTGTTTATAAAATGCTCGTAGCTTCAGGTTTCTTAGGCCATAGAGATGATTGGAGCCATTCTGGTCTCTGATCAGCTCTATGGTCAGCTGTCCGAACCAACGGCTGCATTCTCAGGTTCCCTGTTGGGACAGGAGAGCCAGAGAAAAACATGGAAGACGGTGGGGGGGATTCCCTCCCACTGCTTGTAAAAGTAGTCTAGAGGCTAATTAGCTGCTAGGATTGCTTTTACATGAAAGCCGACCGCTGGCTGAAAAAAGGAAAATTTATTATCAAATACTTACCGTAATTTTCCTTTCCTGATGGACTCCATGGCAGCCTACGTGTGGGTTAACCCCGCCTCCTCTCCAATGCTATAGGACCCCATTCCCATAAATGAATACTCACCACTAGCTACTGCGTTCCGTAACTAGCCTACTCGTTGACCAATGGGTGGGAACTCCGTCTGCCATGGAGTCCATCAGGAAAGGAAAATTACGGTAAGTATTTGATAATAAATTTTCCTTTTTCCTGACAGACTCCATGGCAGCCTACGTGTGGGAAATAACTAGCCAACCACACGGGTGGGTATGCTGAACAAACATAAATTTTAATTTGTCCTATTGGTCGATAGGATTTGTAACCCAAAGTTTACAGAGGATAGTGAGGCAGGCTCTATACAATAATGCAACATGAAGGTATTAATAGAAGCCCATGAAGCTGCCTTGCAGATGGTATCTGGAGCCACGTGTCGAGCCGCTGCCCATGAGGCTGCCATTCCCCTGGTGGAATGGGCTGTCACCGCCTTTGGAGGAGCCAAGCCCTTAGCCCTGTATGCCTGTTGTATGGTCTGTACGATCCAGGACACGATAGTCCTGGTTAAGGCTTTCTTCCCTATATTGCTGCCTGAGTGAAGCACGAAGAGATGACTAGAACGTCTAAAGGGAGAAGTAACTTTGAGATATTCTTTAATAGCTTTGCCCACATCTAGAGGGTGATTTTCAGTGGACCCTGGGGTCCTAAATGTAGGTAAAACGATCTCTTGATTGACGTGGAATACCGAAGACACTTTCGGGTTGGAACCCAGCATAGGGATGAGGACTACCCGGTCCGGGAAAAACTTTAGGAAGGGTTCTTCATGACCAAGTGATGCAATCTCAGAGACCCTTTTGGCTGAGGTAATGGCCACTAAGAAGGCCACCTTTGCTGAAAAGACCTTGATAGGGAGCGGGGAGGGCCCCGAAGTACTGAATCCAGAGATCGAGTCGAGGACTAATGGAAGGTCCCATTTGGGGAACCTAGGCTTTCTCTGGGGCTTGAGCCTCGATGCACCTCGAAAAAATTGTCTAACCAAAGGATGAACTGCCCATGAAGTGCCGGAGAAGGCCGAAAGTGCCGAAACTTGGACTCTCAGAGAGCTGACAGATAGATGTAAATCTAGGTCGAAAGCCTTGCCGCACGGAACCAGGAAGTGATCGAGGCGTTACACCGCATTCAGGCGGTACGCTACAACGTCCCCCCAATTTCCACTATCCTGGCGGGCATTCGTTTATACAGACTTATGAGTTACTTTCACTTGACCAGAGGATGATCTAGCTGTCCTGCATAGCCTGAGAAAACTCGAGGAGGATCGGAGTGTCCAACATGCCTGGTATATCCTGATGTCCATGGTCTGGTGAGATCGTATCTAATCATTATCTTTCCATGATTCAGCAAACACGCTGTGTTTATACATCAACATCCATACAGGCACACACCCCCTCCTGCACCTCTGCACAGCATCCACACAGCTGCCCATGCATGTTATCAGCTGTGGCTGAGTATCTATTTGCAAGTGCTACCATCAGCAACTCTCGTGATCTATACTTTTAGTTATACTCAAAGTCTGCCATCGGCAGTGTGCACAGCGGAATCCCATCATCCACGGCTGCATACCGTCACCTCTTGGCTTCCAACTTTAATTTATAGACACTATACATGAGACGATGCAAGTCCAGCTAGCCAATTAGATGTGATTGTATGTGTAGTGGTGGCCATCTGTATGTTATTCTTTGTTTTTAGACAACGTTGTCTATTTTATTGTTAGTGGTGGTATTTGGTTCACTTACTGTCATTTTTTTGACACTGTTTGGTGTATATGTGGTATTATTTTTCTATAATAAATTCATATTTTTGCTACCTTGCTGGTTCCTCACTGAAGAATTCGTTCTCCCTCCCTCCCCTTTTTTCTGATATGCTCTCTAATTCAGAGGAACACACCCACCCATGATCTTTTGAGTCCTTGGGTGTCTGCAAGTAGCTGCATTCACATGCAGATGTCTTTTGGGTATTACCCCCATCTGTCTAAATCCATATCTAATTAAGCAAAGCATTTGGTTCATAAGTCCTCTCTTGTTTGTTCGTAAATCTAGGCCCGTTTGGAGGAAAGTGAGAACGTCCTGGACTTTTGGATGTCTAAAAGACCTGCCCTGGGGAGAGCAGAACTCCACGAATTTGGACCAAATTCTTCCATAGACTTTATTTGTACTAGATCTTCTCGAGCTCATGAGAGTGGATATTACTTCTGAGGCACAACCTAGGGATTCCAGCCTCTCCCTCTCAAGAACCAGACCATCAGTCTCAGCACTGCAGGACAAGGGTGCAGGACTGACCCTTGAGAAAGAAGGTCCGGTCTGAGAGGGAGAGGCACTGGGTCCCGACAGCTGAGCTGGACCAGGAGAGGGAACCAAGGCCTGTTCGGCCAGTAGGGAGCTATTGTCACCCCCTCCACTGGCTCTGCTCGGAGCCTCTGCAGGAATCTCAGCATGACTGGCAGTGGCGGAAAGGCGTATGCACGCTTGAACCTCCATTGATCCGTCAGGGCATCCGTCCCGATGGCTTGACTGCAGAGACCCCTGGTGTAGAATTTCTTCAGCTTGCAGTTGCAGGGGGAAGCAAACAGATCCACCTCTGGATCGGTCTTGAGCGACAAGATCCACCTGAACGTCTCTATGTGAAGAGACCATTCGTTGTCCAACTTGGTCCGTGATAGGAAGTCCGCTTGAGTGTTTTAGACCCCTGGGACAAAGACTGCCGAAATGTTGGAAAGGCTTTTCTGCGCCCATGATAGGATGGGCTCGACTTCCCGCAGGAGAGTGGGACTCCGAGTGCCCCCTTGCCTCTTCACATACGACACTGCTGTGGTGTTGTCCATCCCTAACAGTACTGACTCCCCTATGAGGAGATGAGAGAAGGACTGAAGGGCACACCAGGCCGCTCGAAGTTACAGGATGTTCGACCCTGGGTTGGGAAGACATGCACCCCACTTGCCCTGAGCCAGATTCGACCCGCAGAGGGCTCCCCAACCGGTACCGCTGGCATCGGTCGTGACCGTCACCCAAGAGATGGGAGCGATGGAATGGCAGGTCAGAAGGTTCTTGCGCTGAAGCCACCAGAAGAGGCTGTTCCTCATTGTAGAAGTTATGCGGATGACCTGATTCTTGTCTCCAGACTTCCATTGTCGAAGGAGACCTGACTGGAAGGGCCGCAGTCTCCATAAGGTCCATTTTACCATGTGAGTCGCGGAAACCATCGTGCCGACGACTTTCAGGCTTTCATTTGCCGGACATGTAGGGCCCGAGAGACTCTGTCTCGTAGAAATTTTCTGTAACGGAAGGGAGATAGTGTTTGCTACTGTATCGAACTGAGCTCCCAGATATATTAGACGCTGAGTTGGGGTCAGTTGACTCTTTTCTAAGTTTAGGAGCCACCCGAAGTTGGACAGCGTGGAAATCACTTGTTCCCGATGGACCAGCAACTGCTCCCTGTTCTGAGATAGCACCAGCAGGTCGTCGAGGTAGTGGTAAAGACGTACCCCTCTTGATCTTAAGAGTGCCACCGTAGCCAGAAGGACCTTCGAAAAAACTCGGGGGGATGTCGTCAGGCCGAAGGGGAGGCAGATAAATTGTAGATGATCCGACCCTATTTGGAAACGGAGGTATTTGTGTAAATCTTTCTCCACTGGGACGTGGAAGTACGCATCCTTCAGGTCGATCGATAACATCCAGTCGCCTGGCTGTATAGCTTTCTGAATGGTCATCAAGGTTTCCATTTTGAACCTTCCGTTCTCTATGAATTTGTTGAGATATGTGAGGTCTATGACTGGACGCCAAGAGCCCCCCTTTTTCTGCACTAGGAAGAGAGGGGAGTATATCCCCTGGAACTATTCGTCCTGTGGGACATGTACCACTGCTCCTTGAGTTTTCAGGAGGTCCACATAGGACAGCAAAATTTGTTTCTGATCCTCTGCCCGAGGGAGAAGAGTGGAGACGAACCTTGGGTGAGGAGTACTGGAAAAGGCCCATCTGTGGCCTGACGAGACCGTCCTTATGACCCAGAAGTCTGAGATCGAGGCCACCCAGACGTGCCAGAAGAGGAGCAGACGAGCCCCCACCCGGCCCGCCTGGGCGGGCGTAATCTCAAAAAGATTTAGCCTGATCACGAGCACTGGACGTTTGATTTTTAACAGGTTTGCGGAAGGATGTCTGCCCTCTGCTCCAATTCTTCCTAAAGTCCCGGCCAGGCTTGTAGGAGCGTGCTTCCCTGGAGCGCTCTGGGCTTCGTCTTCTGAACTGGGGCTTCTTTCGACCCAGCATGCGCCTGTCCTGGGGGAGAAAACCCGATTTACCACCTGTGGCTCGCGTAATGGCATCGTCAAGCTTATTTCCAAACAGTGAGGACCCCTCAAACGGAATTTTACACCATGCTTGCTTAGAACCTGGGTCAGCAAGCCAGGGACGCAACCAGAGGGCTCTCTTGGCCGTAACTGAGGACAGCATAAGAGCCAGAAGGCGGATCAGGTCAATGGACGCCTCCCCCAGGAAGACCGCTGCAAGCTTCAGCTCTGCGGCTGCTGAACTTCCGGCCAGCTCTTCTGATACGCCTTTAAGGAAGGATTCCACGTTCTCCGTCCAGGCCTCCATGGCCTTGGACATGGCCGCTAGTGCCAGGGCTGGTTTACAGGCCATACCAGCGAGCCCATAGATTCTTTTTAGATCTAGATCTATCTTCCTCTCGAGCCCATCTTTGAAAGATACTGCGTCTTCTAGAGGAAGAGTCACATGTTTGGCCAGACGCATAAGAGCTGCATCCACAAGGGGAGTATTCTCCAAACTCTTTACTTCTTCCGACTTGAAGGGGTACAATCTGGAGGTTTTATTAGACATGGAGGACTTTTTCTCTGTTTTACTCCATTCTTCCTCAATGATTTCCTTTAGCTCCGGAAGGAGCGGAAAGTTTGCGCGTTCTCTCCCCAGGTGCTTGAAGAATTTTTTCTGCTTGGCTGGGGGGGTGGAAGGGTCTTCCCACTTCAAGGCTTCCTTGATTGCTTTGATTAAAGGGGAAACCATCGCGAAGTCGAACCCTCCAATGACTTCCTCATTAATAGACTCATCCTCTGAGGAGTCAGGAGAGGCAACATAGGGCTGGGAAGTACCCGGATCATCACGGGCCTCTTCAGCCGGCGGGCCAGACACGGTGGTAGACTGACTCAATGTGCGAGGTGCCTCCCTCTCCATTAGGGATTGCTGCACCACTCGTTTCACAAGAGACTCTAAACGCTGGTTTTCCGTCTCTTTTTCCCCAACCGCACGGGCAAAACAACGGTCACATAAGGACTTGCCCTCCGGGACTCGTGTCCTACATCCCCAGCAGGCTCTGTGGTCTGAGCGGCTGTCATGGCGGTGGGAGCGGTGTCTTGAGGAGGAACGAGAGCGTCTCCTCTGGTGGGATCCGGACTGGGAGTCTCGTCTGGATGAAGATGAGTTGTATTGTGGCTTGGCAAGGTCATTGGCATTCTGGACCGTGTTTAGCGGGTCCGACCTAGAAGGGCTGGAAAAAGAGAGAATAGGGGAAGGGGAGAGAAGAAAGGCAGAACATGGTATCAGCACGACAATATTTGTGCATAAATCTCATCCCCTCCCCTCACGAGCACATACCTTGTGCGTGAGGGCTGGCCACTTAAAGGCGGTGAATTGTCCATAACCTAGGACGCGAATGTCACTTTAATAGTCTGCAGGGATAATGGTCTAAGAAAACCTAGGCACCAAACATGAGAAGGTTTTAGAAAAAAAACTCTGCTTTTTTTTTTTTTTTAAAAGTGCACAAAAAGCATGTATCAACACATATTCAAGGCAAAAAGAAACAACTTCCTGCCGCATATATATATATATATATATATATATATATATATATATATAAATATATATAATGATATTTATAAAAGAATACTTTCCATTATTTTCTCCAAAAGAAAGAATTTATTATATATATATATTTTTCTTTTATATATATATATATATTTTTTTACTTAAGACAAGCAGAGGTTTCAGCCACTCACCTGGAGACCAGTAGGGATCCGCTCCTCCTTTCCCTACCAAGGGAGATCCCAACACAGCAGGACAGGAGGGCAGAATTTAAATTCCCCGCTCGTGACGTCATTATCTCCTACTGTGCAAGCGCAATGGGAGACCACCGTACGGCGCCTGCGCGGACGTCGAACGAACCGCCGTACTGCGCATGCGCGAGCCAAACCTCGCTCTCAAGGTGGCTACAGCGCAGGTGCCAGCGGTGGAGACTGCCGCAACCCGGAAGTGCCGTGGCGGGCTGGAACGCATGCGAACCAGCCGCCATGAGGGGGACAGGACACACTGGACCACCAGGGAAACACAGACTACACATAAAAATACTACCATGGAGTATGAAATGCAGTCACAGACCTTGCCAGCCGTTGATGAAAACTGTCCGCCGGGCATACAGAGGCGACCACCCATCCACCAAGGGGAAACATTCAAGCCTCTTTAAGCTACTCGCCCGCCCATGGCTGGGCTTTTGAGCTGCACCGCACAGGTATGCCAATCCTGGATCCATTCAATCCTGATGCGAACAGCATGTGTAGGTCCATAGAGGAGGACAAAAAAGGAACGCAGTAGCTAGTGGTGAGTACTCATTTATGGGAATGGGGTCCTATAGCATTGGAGAGGAGGCGGGGTTAACCCACACGTAGGCTGCCATGGAGTCTGTCAGGAAAGAATGATACCAAGATGATACCTAAACCTGCAGGCATCATTCTGGTATAACCACTCAAAGTTCAGCAACATACCAGTATGTTGCTGGTCCTTGTTGGGCATATATTGTAAACTTTTTTTTCATGCATATTTAAAAAATATTTATATAGGGCGCACAGGGCTAGTATAGTCTAGACAATGTCTCTATGTAAGGCAGTCCCAAATAAGCATGGAGATGCTGGTGGAAGTGATGGAAGTAATGGGATGGTACTCTTCAACACAAAGGGCTGCAGCTTTAAAAGACTGAAGCAGGGTCTATAGAAACACAAGAAAACAAACAAGGCGCCTCTAAGTGTAGAAGAAAGACAAGTTTAATGCCCCAACTGGGTTCCAAAAAAACTTACAAGATGGAAGATGTAATCAGGCACTTCGTAAATGGAGCTGCATTGGAGAGGGTCACAGTGGAAGGAAGCATTCAAAGCGGATGGATGTAGTACAAGGCAGCGGCAGTGTGGAGCAGAGGAAGCCGCTGTGAGGCCGGCGTCGTTAGCACGAAGGGACGGCGTAACCGGAAGTGATGTCATCCACTGGAGCAGTTCCTTAACCAGTCTGGACCGCAAACAGACAACCAGAGGGAGGAAGTGTCGTCATCAATAAGGGACGCGTTTCGGAACGGTCATACGTTCCTTTTTCAACCAATAACTATGATGATGGCTATGCCTGATATATATACACACACAAACTAGTAGTGGGTTGGCCGGGGGCGGGGGCAACAATCAAAGTAAAAACATCTAAATACATTTAAATACATAAAAACACAGGTAACAGCATATAGAAGGGGGCAATAAAAAATTATACATATATATGTGTATGGGATATTTAGGAGGAAAAACGAAAGTACAAACTAAGATGGTAGAGAATTAAAAAAGGAGAATATATAATGTATTCTATCCATAGGGTGTCTGGGATAGGCTGTCACGCAGCCTTACATGTGCAACGGCTTGATAAAACTAAATGAATGGGAACACAGAGACAAATATAAATAGCAGAATAAAAAGCAGAATAAAATCTAAAATTGGGACTGTTGTGTCACCAATACTAGACTACCGCAAATACTGTAATAAAAGAAAGAGGGCTGGATTAATATTATCATAAAATTGCGCTGACTTCAAAGTCCTCGTTTAACCCTCCAGGGGCTAAAACATTTAATAAAAATATCCAGTACATTTCCCTGTGACATAGTCGTCGGTAACGTTCAGCTGGGGGGATATCTTTTGGCATTGCCTCAATGACCCATACTTTGAGGCCATTGGTGGACTTATCGTGGGCGTGGAGGTAGTGTCTGGGGACACTATGATTATCTAATCCGCCCTCAATAAACCGGCGATGTTCGCCAAAACGTTTACGTAGTGGCCGAATGGTACGGCCTACGTAGAATAAGCCGCAGGGACATGTGAGGCAATATATAACATGGTCAGATGAGCATGTATGAAAGCCCTTAATTGGGTATGTTTTGCCTTTAACCTGAAAATCTTTCTGGCCATGTACCACAAAGCTACAAGTCTTGCAGAGGGGCTTACGGCACTGGTACATCCCAGAGATGGCTAGGAATGTGGGCATGTGGTGGCCAGGAGGCAAAGGTCTGGCCTTAAGTTTGCTAGTCGCTACCCTGCTTTTGATGTTAGGTGCCTTTCTGTAGGCAAAATGAGGTCTATTGGGCAGGGTGGAAAGAAGATGTTCATCTTGTAATAATAGAGGCCAGTGTCTTTTTACAATATTTTCCATTTGCTTATGTTGGGTATGAAATTGAGTGATGAATCGTAAGTTACCCTTTTGGGGGCGTGGACGAGGGTTCTCAGTGAGCGGTGTAGTCTTATATTTTTGATAAGCTGCATCTACAAGATCAACTGGAAAGCCCTTTTCGAGAAATTTTTCTTTCAAAGTTGCACCTTCGGTATCATAATCATTGTTTAGGGTGCAATTCTTTTTTAGCCTACAGAACTGACTTTTGGGTACATTGTTTAGCCACAGGGGGTGGTGACAGCTATTATAATGGAGAAAAGAATTCCCTGCTGTTGGCTTAGTGTAATTTCTGGCATGTATCTCCTTGTCTATCCAAAAAAGTTCGAGGTCCAAAAAGGCTAGTTTATATTGGTCGATGACAGAGGTAAACGTCAGGCCCATGCTGTTGGTGTTACAATATCTGACAAAGTCAGAGAAGACTGATGCATTGCCATCCCATATAATAATCACGTCATCTATGTACCGGCCATAAAAAACGATGTGGGAGAAGAATGGATTGTTGTTCCATATATATTGATGCTCCCAGTGCCCCATGGTGAGGTTCGCGTATGAGGGTGCAAAGTGCGCCCCCATAGCTGTACCTCGTATCTGCAGGAAAAAATCATCCTCAAATTTAAAATAATTGTGTGTAAGGCAGAAGGAAGTGGCTTCAACAATAAAAGAAGATTGTCTCGGATTAAGCATGGGGTCTTGGCAGAGAAAAAACTGTAGGGCATTGAGGCCCACTTCATGGGGTATAGATGTATATAAAGACTGGACGTCCAGAGAGGCCCAATGGTAGTTGTGGTCCCAAGAGTACGTTGTTAAGATCTCTAACAAATGGACACCATCTCTAATGTGCGACTGAAGGGATTGGGCTAATGGCTGGAGGAATTGGTCTATATATTGTGAGAGTCCGCTGCTGATGCTGTCTATGGCGTCTATGGACAGCATCAGCAGCGGACTCTCACAATATATAGACCAATTCCTCCAGCCATTAGCCCAATCCCTTCAGTCGCACATTAGAGATGGTGTCCATTTGTTAGAGATCTTAACAACGTACTCTTGGGACCACAACTACCATTGGGCCTCTCTGGACGTCCAGTCTTTATATACATCTATACCCCATGAAGTGGGCCTCAATGCCCTACAGTTTTTTCTCTGCCAAGACCCCATGCTTAATCCGAGACAATCTTCTTTTATTGTTGAAGCCACTTCCTTCTGCCTTACACACAATTATTTTAAATTTGAGGATGATTTTTTCCTGCAGATACGAGGTACAGCTATGGGGGCGCACTTTGCACCCTCATACGCGAACCTCACCATGGGGCACTGGGAGCATCAATATATGTGGAACAACAATCCATTCTTCTCCCACATCGTTTTTTATGGCCGGTACATAGATGACGTGATTATTATATGGGATGGCAATGCATCAGTCTTCTCTGACTTTGTCAGATATTGTAACACCAACAGCATGGGCCTGACGTTTACCTCTGTCATCGACCAATATAAACTAGCCTTTTTGGACCTCGAACTTTTTTGGATAGACAAGGAGATACATGCCAGAAATTACACTAAGCCAACAGCAGGGAATTCTTTTCTCCATTATAATAGCTGTCACCACCCCCTGTGGCTAAACAATGTACCCAAAAGTCAGTTCTGTAGGCTAAAAAAGAATTGCACCCTAAACAATGATTATGATACCGAAGGTGCAACTTTGAAAGAAAAATTTCTCGAAAAGGGCTTTCCAGTTGATCTTGTAGATGCAGCTTATCAAAAATATAAGACTACACCGCTCACTGAGAACCCTCGTCCACGCCCCCAAAAGGGTAACTTACGATTCATCACTCAATTTCATACCCAACATAAGCAAATGGAAAATATTGTAAAAAGACACTGGCCTCTATTATTACAAGATGAACATCTTCTTTCCACCCTGCCCAATAGACCTCATTTTGCCTACAGAAAGGCACCTAACATCAAAAGCAGGGTAGCGACTAGCAAACTTAAGGCCAGACCTTTGCCTCCTGGCCACCACATGCCCACATTCCTAGCCATCTCTGGGATGTACCAGTGCCGTAAGCCCCTCTGCAAGACTTGTAGCTTTGTGGTACATGGCCAGAAAGATTTTCAGGTTAAAGGCAAAACATACCCAATTAAGGGCTTTCATACATGCTCATCTGACCATGTTATATATTGCCTCACATGTCCCTGCGGCTTATTCTACGTAGGCCGTACCATTCGGCCACTACGTAAACGTTTTGGCGAACATCGCCGGTTTATTGAGGGCGGATTAGATAATCATAGTGTCCCCAGACACTACCTCCACGCCCACGATAAGTCCACCAATGGCCTCAAAGTATGGGTCATTGAGGCAATGCCAAAAGATATCCCCCCAGCTGAACGTTACCGACGACTATGTCACAGGGAAATGTACTGGATATTTTTATTAAATGTTTTAGCCCCTGGAGGGTTAAACGAGGACTTTGAAGTCAGCGCAATTTTATGATAATATTAATCCAGCCCTCTTTCTTTTATTACAGTATTTGCGGTAGTCTAGTATTGGTGACACAACAGTCCCAATTTTAGATTTTATTCTGCTTTTTATTCTGCTATTTATATTTGTCTCTGTGTTCCCATTCATTTAGTTTTATCAAGCCGTTGCACATGTAAGGCTGCGTGACAGCCTATCCCAGACACCCTATGGATAGAATACATTATATATTCTCCTTTTTTAATTCTCTACCATCTTAGTTTGTACTTTCGTTTTTCCTCCTAAATATCCCATACACATATATATGTATAGTTTTTTATTGCCTCCTTCTATATGCTGTTACCTGTGTTTTTATGTATTTAAATGTATTTAGATGTTTTTACTTTGATTGTTGCCCCCGCCCCCGGCCAACCCACTACTAGTTTGTGTGTGTATATATATCAGGCATAGCCATCATCATAGTTATTGGTTGAAAAAGGAACGTATGACCGTTCCGAAACGCGTCCCTTATTGATGACGACACTTCCTCCCTCTGGTTGTCTGTTTGCGGTCCAGACTGGTTAAGGAACTGCTCCAGTGGATGACATCACTTCCGGTTACGCCGTCCCTTCGTGCTAACGACGCCGGCCTCACAGCGGCTTCCTCTGCTCCACACTGCCGCTGCCTTGTACTACATCCATCCGCTTTGAATGCTTCCTTCCACTGTGACCCTCTCCAATGCAGCTCCATTTACGAAGTGCCTGATTACATCTTCCATCTTGTAAGTTTTTTTGGAACCCAGTTGGGGCATTAAACTTGTCTTTCTTCTACACTTAGAGGCGCCTTGTTTGTTTTCTTCTTTTTTTTTTCATGCAGCCTGTTGGCTGAACGAAAAAATGAAATTGATCTGTGGGTATGCCCACCATTAGAATACCTCCCTTCATCCACCCACTTCTAATGATGGGCATACATGCACCGTTTATATATGCCGAAGCATGGGGGCATCCGCCCCAAAAGGTAGGAGCAAATCGCTCCTCTGCCCCTGCTGTCCCTATGCTTCGGGAATATATGTTCTTTTTTTTAACTGTGGTGGGGAAATCACTTCCTACAGCGCTGGAGTCACGGCTTTATGTATCGTGGGAGCAAACGCTGTTGCTGTCAAGATAAATAAATCCGTGCTGCAACTAAATGGCGTACCTGCTAAGCAAATGATGGTTAACAATAAAACAAAATAACATTACAGTATAACAGTAAGGCCCCTTTCACACTTATACGACTTCAAATTCGCGCGATTTTACTGCGATTTCGTGGCTGCAATTTTAACGCGATTTGCCGCGATTATACAGCGATTTGGGAGCAGTACTACTTTGTACGACTTTGCCACATTTTTGGCATTAACAAATGAAAACATACAGTAGTTGGTATGAATCATAAGGGGGAACTCCACGCCAAGTTTTAAATAAAAAAACTGGCGTGGGTTCCCCCCAGGGGCATACCAGGCCCTTAGGTCTGGTATGGATTGTAAGGGGAACCCCCTACGCTGAAAAATCGGTGTGGGGGTCCCCCCCAAAATCCATACCAGACCCTTATCCGAGCACGCAGCCCGGCCGGTCAGGAATGGGGGTGGGGACGAGCGAGCGCCCCCTCCTGGACTGTACCAGGCCACATGCCCTCAACATGGGGGGTGGGTACTTTGGGGCATGGGGGAGCGCCCTGCGGCCCCCTCACCCCAAAGCACCTTGTCCCCATGTTGATGAGGACAAGGGCCTCTTCCCGACAACCCTGGCCGTTGGTTGTCGGGGTCTGCGGGCGGAGGGCTTATCGGAATCCGGGAGCCCCCTTTAATAAGGGGGCCCCCAGATCCCTGCCCCCCCACCCTATGTGAATGAGTATGGGGTACCCCTACCCATTCACCTAGGCAAAAAAGTGTCAATAAAAAACACAGTACACAGGTTTTTAAAGTAATTTATTAGGCAGCTCCGGGGTCTTCTTCCGACTTCGGGGGTCCTCTTCCGACTTCGGGGGTCTCTCCGGCGTCTTCATCTTCTGCCGGCTCCACCGCTATCTTCTGCCGCTCTTTTGCCAGCGGTGGTCCGGACTTCTGGATCGTCTTCTTCCCTCTTCTCTTCCAGAGATGTTGACACGACGCTCTCTCCAGCTGCAATGGTCTCTGAACGCTCCGCAACGGAATTATATAGGCGGTGACCCTGCCCCCTTATGCCGTCACAGTCCCTGGGCATGCTGGGACTGTGACGTTTTAGGAGGCGTGGTCACCGGGTGATGACCACGCCCCCTTATGACGGCACAGTCCCAGCATGCCCCGGGACAGTGACCTCATAAGGGGGCGGGGTCACAGCCTATATAAGTCCATTGCGGAGCGTTCAGAGACCATTCCAGCTGGAGAGAGCGTCGTGTCAACATCTCTGGAAGAGAAGAAGAAGGCAGAAGGCAGAAGTCCGGACCACCGCTAGCAATTGAGCTGCAGAAGATAGCGGAGGAGCCGGCAGAAGATCAGGACACCGGGAGGAGACGCCGGAGAGACCCCCGAAGTCGGAAGAGGACCCCCGAAGTCGGAAGAAGACCCCCAAAGTCGGAAGACCCCGGAGCTGCCTAATATATTACTTTAAAAACCTGTGTACTGTGTTTTTATTGACACTTTTTTGCCTAGGTGAATGGGTAGGGGTATCATGTACCCCATACTCATTCACATAGTGTGGGGGGCCAGGATCTGGGGCCCCCTTATTAAAGGGGGCTCCCGGATTCCGATAAGCCCCCCGCCCGCAGACCCCGACAACCAGCGGCCAGGGTTGTCGGGAAGAGGCCCTTGTCCTCATCAACATGGGCACAAGGTGCTTTGGGGTGGGAGGGCCCGCAGGGTGCCCTCCATGCCCCAAAGCACCCACGCCCCCACGTTGAGGGCATGCGGCCTGGTACGGTCCAGGAGGGGGGCGCTCGCTCGTCCCCACCCCTATTCCTGACCGGCCGGGCTGCGTGCTCGGATAAGGGTCTGGTATGGATTTTTGGGGGGCCCCACGCTGTCAGCACTGCCTGTCGCTCATCGCGAAAGGAAAAAAAAGTTTTCCTTTCCCGATCAGCGAGCCAGGCTTGTGCTTACAAAGTCGTACTGAAGTCGTGTCTATATTATTCAGGCACGACTTGCATGCTACTTGAGGGTTTAACATTGAGATCTATGGAGTACAACTCGCATAGAAGTTGGACCAAAGTAGTGCAGGGACTACTTTCAAGTCGGCACGACTTAAAGTCGTGCCAATATGAATGGTAGTCATTGAAAATCATGGAGAATGACTTGTCATACGATTTTGCAGTACAAAATCGTGGGACAAGTCGTATAAGTGTGAAAGGGGCCTAAGACTTACCATACCTGCAAAGCAAATACAAAAAAAACTTAGTAAAAAAATAAAACATTTTTTAATGCAACCTGTGCCTAAAATATATATATGCGGAAGCATGGGGGCATCCTCCCGCAAAAGGTAGGAGCAAATCTCTCCTCCGCCCCTGCTGCCCCCATGCTTCGGCATATATGCTGAAGTATGTAACTGTGGTGGTGAAATCACCTCTGACAGCGCTGGAGTCACGGCTTTATGTATCGTGGGAGCAAACGCTGTTGATATCAAGATAAATAAATCCGCGCTGCAGATGAATTGCGTAGTATAAAAAAATTGCATATCTGAAAAGCAAACATGATTAAACATAATAACAATAAAACATTGCAGAATAGAATACAGTAAAAAAGAGCAGAAAAATAGAGAGAGAATAGACAGAGAGAGAACAATAAAACGACAACTATTTTTGTTTTTTTTATTTTATATTTTTTTGGTGTTTTTATTTATTTTTTATTTATTTATTTATTTATTTTTTTTACACTTTTTTTTGTAACTGTAACTTTTGTAACTGGTACCAGGTTCGGGTCTCTCAAAATGCGATGGCATCTTGGGAGACCCTGTGAAAGTGTGCCTAGTCTGTGCAATGCTGTACCCTACACTAATACTCAACTAGTGAATGGTAGCATTCAAAACATTCACCAATGCAAACACCAGGATTGTCAGGACAGGAGGACAATAATAGCGGGTGTCACGCCTATATCCGCGCTTGCTGGAGATACAACATCTTCTTTGGGGGGCTCGTTGGGTAGGGGTACTCGGGAGGACATAAGGAAAATGCCTCTCATGCAGCCGGCTTACTACATTTGGTTGGGGAAAGTGAGGTGGAGCACCGTCTGGAAACAGAAGGGCTCTGACGATCTCTTCCTGGAATTTAAGGAAGGATCCAGTCCATCCTGAAGCTCTGTATAGCACATGAGCGTTCAGCAAAGCCAATTTAAATAAATAAACAGACACTTTCTTGTACCAGCGTCTGGCCTTACAGGCAACTAGGTACGGTGCCAACAACTGGTCGTTGAGGTCCACCCCTCCCATGTTAAGGTTATATTAGTGGACACAGAGGGGTTTCTCCACAACACCAGTCGCCGTAGGAATTTGGATCGTCGTGTCTGCATGAAGGGAGGTAAGAACGAAAACATTCTTATTATCCCTTCACTTCATAGCGAGCAAGTTATTACACTTCAAGCAGGCCCTCTCCCCCAGCCTAAGACGGGAACCTACAAGCCGCTGGGGAAAGCCCCGGCGATTAGGTCGCACAGTGCTGCATGCTCCAATTTGATGATCAAACAGGTGACTAAAAAGTGGCATGCTTGTGTAATAATTGTCCACGTACAAGTGGTACCCCTTTCCAAATAAGGCTGACACCAAGCCCCACACAATCTTGCCAGCGCTTCCTATGTAGTCAGGGCAGTTTGTCGGCTCTATGTGACTATCTTTGCCCTTGTAAACCATAAAACTACATGTATAGCCTGTGGCCCTGTCACAGAGCTTATACATCTTGACCCCCATATCTGGCACGCTTGCTGGGAAGGTACTGTTTGAATGACAAGCAGACAGAAAACTTAATCAGGAACTCATCAACGCAGACAACTTGATGGGGTGTAAACAATTCTGCAAAACGTTGGTTGAAGTGGTTTACGAGGGACCAAATTTTGTAGAGCCGATCGTATCCAGGGTCTCCACGAGGACGACAGAGTTCATTGTTTTTGAAGTGCATGAACCGCAAAATCTGCTCGTATCGTGCCCTGGTCATAGAGGCAGAGAACAAGGGCATATGGTGAATTGGGTCAGTGGACCAATATGACTGCAACTCACTCTTTTCAGTTATGCCCATGTTGAGGGAAAGGCCCAGAAAGATCTTAAATTCGGAAACCGTAATTGGTTTCCAATCTCTGGCAAGGGAGGACTGGGGAATAGTGGCGATGTGTTGACCAGCGTACAAATTGCTTTGGTAACCAATAGATCTATAGAGATCTTCGGTTAAAAACAACGAATAAAAATCAAGTGACGTAAAATCAACTGTTTCCACCAGAATGCCGGGTTGGCCAGTGAATGGGGGAAGTACGGGTGCTGCAGAAGTGATGGGTTCCCAATTAGGATTGGCGAATGCAGCAGGAAGGGCACTATGGGCACGACGGGCCTGTGTTCGTCTTCTTCTTGGTGGCAGCGGGACACTACTTGTGCTTGCCACCTCACCAACTTGAACTGCACTTATGGGACTCGCCACGTCACCAAGTGTTACTGCAGTGCTGGATTGACTACGACCGGGGTGTACTAGGCTGCTGGTGCTTGCCAGTTCACCAGAAGGAATAGCGGCGCTAGTACTGCTCTGCTCCATACGAGGGACCTGCGATTCTTGCACCTCAACAACAGCAGAAGAAGATCGGGGTCTGGTACGCCTGACCTTGGCAGGGACCACTACTCCGTCGTCAGAGCTATCTGTCATGGAGCCGCTGTCCTCTACAGGATCATATTCTGAGCATGAATCTGACAGATGAGTGACTTCCTCTTCACTATCTGTCATGCTCAGAAACATGTAGGCCTCTTCACTAGTGTACCTTTGATTTGCCATTTTGGGCTCTAAATTTAGTGGTACACTAGTGAGACTCACAGGCAAAAAAGCTCCTGACTGTTAGCGACTGTATCAAAACGCTACCAACAAAACCTGTTAGCGATCGCAGGAATCAGGCCTGACTCTGTGAACGCTGCAGTTATGTGTGTTTAGTGTTTTGTAAGTGACAGTGATCGATCGATACTGCACTTGGGTGGGCTGGGCCGAGGGGCAAAATGCAGGTGCTAGCAGGTATCTGGGCTGATCCCGCTAACACTGCATTTTTGGGAACCCTAAACTGCTGGGGACGCTAGTATAGATCTGATCAGTTAAGATATTGATCTGTTCAGATACTATACCACTAAGGGAAGTGTATGCTGCGCGCGTGGGTGTTAGCGGTACTGGTACTAACCTGACGCTGCCTGGGGCGTCGCAGACCCTATCTGACCCTAAAACTTAACTTATATCACCCGCCGGGAGATCAGGGGGTTAAACCTTTATTAGGTAATAAACGGCGGGTGCCCTGAAACTATAAAAAACAAACTAACTAACCAGCATCATCCGTAACAGTTATACGGTGATCACTGGTGAAAGGGTTAACTAGGCAGCAATCAGGGGGTTAAAACCTTTATTAGGTAGTATATGGGGGTCCCTGACGCTATAAAACACTGACGGCGAACCTATATACTTACCTCCCTAACTAGCATCACCTGTGACACTAATACAGCGACCAGAAAAACGATTGTTTTGTGACACTGGTGACGGGGGGTGATCAAGGGGTTAACCTTTATTAGGGGGGTTAGGGGGTATCCTAGATGTAAAGGGGGCTAATCCTAACTGCCCTACCACTTATAACTGTCACAAACTGACACCAATGCAGTAATCAGAAAAAAAAAACTGCTATTGGTGTCACTGTGACAGGGGGTACAGGGGGGTGATCGAGGGGTGATCGGGGGGTGATGGGGGGTGAAGTGGGTGCCTAGTGTGTTCTACTGTTCGTGTAGTGTTAGTGCACTTACTTGATGTCTTCTCTCCTCGGCGCCGGACAGGAAAAGACCGACACAAGGAGAGATGACATCACTTCCTCTGCCGCTGTTTACATTACAGAGGCAAAGGAAGCTTGTCATTGGCTGGGAGTGATCGCGAGGGGGTGGCCATGAATGGATGGCATCCCCCTCAGCACGGATCGCTCAGGGAACTTTACCAACCGCCTCGGGCATCAGGGGGGGGTCCGATAAGTACCCATACGTTACTTTGCCTGCCCGTGCCATTCTGCCGACGTATATCGTCATGAGGCGGTCGGCAAGTGGTTAAACTCCCTTCCACTAAAAAGTTTTATCCCTATTGTGGGGTCACCAGTATGATATCTATAAATTGAAATCATATCCCTTCTCAAGCGTCTCTTCTCCAGAGAGAATAAGTTCAGTGCTCGCAACCTTTCTTCATAACTAATTTCTTCCAGACCCTTTAGTAGCTTTGTTGCCCTGAGAGAGTTTGGTGTTTCACAAAGGCTATTCTTCATCTAAATGCATTTACAATGAGTGACAAATGTTGTTATTGTGACTATGGTAACATTAATCACTTCCGGACCGCCGCACGCCGCTATACAGTGGGGACAGAAAGTATTCAGACCTCCTTAAATTTTTCACTCCTTGTTATATTGCAGCCATTTGCTAAAATCATTTAAGTTCATTTTTTTCCTCATTAATGTACACACAGCACCCCATATTGACAGAAAAACACAGAATTGTTGACATTTTTGCAGATTTATTAAAGAAGAAAAACTGAAATATCACATGGTCCTAAGTATTCAGACCCTTTGCTCAGTATTTAGTAGAAGCACCCCTTTGATCTAATACAGCCATGAGTCTTTTTTGGGAAAGATGCAACAAGTTTTTCACGCCTGGATTTGGGGATCCTCTGCCATTCCTCCTTGCAGATCCTCTCCAGTTCTGTCAGGTTGGATGGTAAATGTTGTTGGACAGCCATTTTTAGGTCTCTCCAGAGTTGTTCAATTGGGTTTAAGTCAGGGCTCTGGCTGGGCCATTCAAGAACAGTCACGGAGTTGTGAAGCCACTCCTTTGTGCTGTGTGCTTAGGGTCATTGTCTTGTTGGAAGGTAAACCTTCGGCCCAGTCTGAGGTCCTGTAGCACTCTACAGAGATATCCAGGATATCTCTGTACTTGGCCGCATTCATCTTTCCCTCGATTGCAACCAGTCGTCCTGTCCCTGCAGCTGAAAAACACCCCCACAGCATGATGCTGCCACCACCATACTTCACTGTTGGGACTGTATTGGACAGTTGATGAGCAGTGCCTGATTTTCTCCACACATACCGCTTAGAATTAAGGCCAAAAAGTTCTATCTTGGTCTCATCAGACCAAAGAATCTTATTTCTCACCATCTTGGAGTCCTTCAGGTGTTTTTTTAGCAAACTCCATGCGGGCTTTCATGTGTCTTGCACTGAGGAGAGGCTTCCGTCGGGCCACTCTGCCATAAAGCCCCCGACTTGTGGAGGGCTGCAGTGGTGGTTGACTTTCTACAACTTTTTCCCGACTGCATCTCTGGAGCTCAGCCACAGTGATCTTTGGGTTCTTCTTTACCTCTCTCACCAAGGCTCTTCTCCCCCGATAGCTCAGTTTGGCCGGACGGCCAGCTCTAGGAAGGGTTCTGGTCATCCCAAATGTCTTCCATTTAAGGATTATGGAGGCCACTGTGCTCTTAGAAACCTTAAGTGCAGCAGAAATATTTTTGTAACCTTGGCCAGATCTGTGCCTTGCCACAATTCTTCCCCCCTGCCGCAACGCTCTGGTGCCCTCCGTCGCTTACTGGAGCCGTCAGCAGTGGCGAAGGCAATCGGATGTTGATCCATGCTGGGTATGGAGACGAGTGAGGGGAAGATGGCCCCCACCTGTCTCCATACCATTGCAGGGCAGAAGCGACGTCAAAACATTACTTCCGCCCATAGCTCTTAAAGGGACATTTTATTTATTTATTTTTTTTAAGACAATTTTTTATTTATTTTTTTGCATTTTAGTGTAAATATGAGATCTGAGGTCTTTTTCTCATATTTAAGAGGACCTGCCATGCTTTTTTCTATTACAAGGGATGTTTACATTCCTTGAAATAGGAATAAAAGTGACACATTTTTTTTTAAAAAAGAACAGTGTAAAAATAAAAAATAAAAGGTAAAATAAATAAGAATTTTTTTTTTTTAAACACGCCCCGTCCCGCCGAGCTCGCGTGCAGAAGCGAATGTATACGTGAGCAGCGCCCACATATGAAAACAGTGTTCAAACCACACATGTAAGGTATCGCAACGATTAGCAGAGCGAGAAAAATAATTCTAGCTCTAGACCTCCTCTGTAACTCAAAATATGCAACCTGTAGAATTTTTTAAACGTCGCCTATGGAGATTTTTAATGGTAAAAGCTTGTTGCCATTCCACGAGCGGGCGCAATTTTGAAGCATGACATGTTGAGTATCAATTTAAATTGGGCTAACTTTACTGTTGTCTCATTTTTTAATTCAAAAAAATATTTTTTCCCAAAGTAGTGCGCTTGTACGGTGTGACAGAAAGTTTTGCAACGACCGCCATTTTATTCTCTAGGGTGTTAGAACCCTCAAACATTATACATTTTTTTTCTAAGTAATTTTCTAGCAAAAAAAACTGTTTTTAACTTGTAAATAGCAAATCTCAAAAAGAGGCTCGGTCCTTAAGTGGTTAATAACGAAATATAGAACTGACCGGTATACAATAACACTAGTAGTGATGAGCTGAACATACAGAACTGAACTCAATAGGAGCTGAATCAGTTAAACCAGTAATGGCCATTTTCTGGGCAAGGTATTGTTAAACACATGGCATAGTAATGCTGGTAAATACAAACAGTTTGAGATTCCCTTAATCTATACCCTCAGCCTAAATAAGAGGCTGGTGTAGATGTTAATAGGGGACCCCAAACCAAAAAATGGCATGGGGTCCCCCTAAAAACAGCAAGGTCTGATGTGGATGTCAATCCCATGTAAAAAATACACCACAAAAAAAAAAAAAGAAAAAAAAAAAAAGAAGGATCCTTCAGGCTTCTTCCACACAACCTTGGCACAATGGTTGTTGGGGTTTGTGAGCAGGGAAACTATTGATATCTAAAAGACCCCTTTTAAAAATATGGGGTTACCCAGATACCACTCCTCCCATGTGAATGGATATAGGATACATAGTACCCCTACTTATTTGCAAAAAAATAAATTTGCAGTAAATAAACACACCAATGCTTTTTAAGAAGTTCTAGCAATACAGATCCATGTCGATATCAATGAATGATGCATACCGACACATTTAATATCCTTGCTTACCCGCAGGGCCTCACAGCTAAATGTAAATAAGAGAGGGGGATCCCAGGTGATTTCATTGACCAAATATCAATATGACCATATTTGGGCATTGGCATCTACTGGGATATCCTGTCTCTTTGTTTATATTTAGCTGAAGGGCCTGTGACCTGTTATTTGTAGCAAGTAAGAGACAAGATCAGACGTTGCAGTGTTTTTTTTTTTCTTTCGGCAAGTTGATGGGCATTGTTCATCATGATTGGCATGACTATGCTTCACTGGACAATGTAATTGATGATAGATTTACATTATCGGATATTTTTTTCCTGTTTAATTAAGAACGTGTGAAAATGTGTGTTATTATGTAAATTTGTTGTGTAAATGAGTAGGAGTACTCTATGCACCCCTTACTCATTCATATAGGGGAAGTGGCAGTATCATTTTTTAAGAGGGTTTCAAGTTTCTGATAAGCCACCTGCTGCAGACCCCCCCCCCCCCCCCCTACAGACACACACAACCACCAGGCCAGGGTTGTAGGGACTTTGCTAGGGGGTTCCTTAAAGACAAGGTGGTGCTCCCTTGTTGAGGGAATAGCATGTTTCTTCCCTACTTCTTTCTGAGCTTGTGAGGCTGCGTGCTCAGATAAATGTCTGGTATGATTTTTTTTTTTTAAACTATCCTCACCCCTTTGTTTATTCATTCCCTGACTGACAGACAAATAGTCCTGACAAGGATTTGTTGTGGGTTGTTAGAACACCAGTGGCTGCTAGCTACCTAACAACCAGCCTGAGCAGACAGCTATCACATTTAACATGCATGCAGTAATCCTGCTGCTAAATGTTTCACTTCCTGCTGCAGATAGATGTTTGGCTCAGCCAAACACACATTTCATTTTGGCTGTTTTCCAAACCTTTGAACAAGCAAAACTCATTCCTAGTTCAGACCATTGTTCTTATTTTTCATCATAAATTTATGGAATTGTTTTCCACTGTTATTCTACTGTTATTTCCCCCTCTTGTTTTTCAGGCTACAGCTATTTCTTCAAAGATCAATACTATCATGAAATGGAAGATAGAATACTAAAGATTGTTAAAGTTGGCAACATTAAAAATGATTGGCTGTCATGCTAAAGGGTATATTTCTCAAATACTGTTTTTTTTTTTGTTTTTTCTTTATGTATTCTAGTCTACATGTGTAGTATTTTTTTGTTGCTGGTTAAGGAAATGATGTGAAGGACCAGTCTGGCACTGGTATAATGACAGTGCATGTAATTGCACTTCATTTTTGTGTTAGAAATATTTAATGTATTGTGTGCATGGGGGATGTTTTAATACAGTTATGTGAAATATTCTTTGGGCTAGGTTTACAATTTTCCTACGAATACATATTTAACTTTTGTTTTGGAATGAAACAGCATTTTTAAAACATGCTGTTTTCAATGTGCCATTTACATGATAGTAAATAGTCATGACAGAATACATACAGATAGGAATATGCTGCTAATATACAGTATATTTAATGATCTGCATTGTCTATTGTAACACTGTATGTATTCTAGACATAAACAGGAAGGATATGCTTTACAAGTTGGAAGAAAATGTAACCACAGTTATAAGGCTCTGATATTTAAATACAGTATGAGGAACATTGTGGTACTAAAGCAGTATTTGTAAATTGTCCTATATGTTTTTTTGATTGGTTGAATAAACATTATGATTGCAATAAGCAAATGTGTTAAAATATACAGCTCAGATACAGTGCTACTAAAAAAAATTTGAGTATCAGAATAAACAGTCTCTTTTATTAATTTTTGCCTGACTGTTGATTTCTTCAAGTAGACTACATACGTCTTGATTAATGAGACAAAACGACTAACCAAGGAACCCCCTTTTGTGCCTAAAAATTAAACTGCTGCAATGACTATCATCAAGAGAGCTCCTATAATGTTAGTATTTGGCAGAAATATACTAGTGTTCTTAGCTGAAAGGGAAGAGAAGTATTTACTATATTAAACACCCAGTCATAAAGGGTTTGGAAACATACAATCTTCACTGGTCCTACTTGTTTTCTTTTCTCGGGTTATTTGGACACCTCTAGACACTTGTACTGTAGGTACATCATAATCCATACCTCCCAACTTTTGAACAGCAGTGTGAGCATCCATCCAGCACAGCCAGAGATTGGTGGGCAAACCAGCGGGCATACAGCCGCAATGAGAGCAAGTACAGCTGTCAAATCGAAGCTCTGTTGTTGGGTATGGGCGGGACCAATATGTGGGGCTCCGTCCCTCTGCCCCGTGCATAAACAAAACAGCCGGCGTTTATACATTGCTGGCCAGGGTGGCAGAGGGCAGAATCAATTGCAATGGCTTGTGGCTGCAGTTCCTGGAAGCCCTGGATAAAGGCTGCTGGCGGTGGTTGGTGGAAGTCTGAGAAAAGACTGAAGGCTGTGGTATGAAACTCCAAGATTCACTCTAGGAACATTGCTCTCCTTTCCATAGGCGTGCGCACAGGGTGTGCCAGGTGTGCCTGGGCACACCCTAATTGCCTTGTGTGCTGCATATTCCCCCCTGTTTTGACCACTGGTATTTCATCCCCCCCAAAAAATGTTACACAAGGCCAAAAATTTGGGGAAAAGAAAATTAACTACCGTAAATTACACTGTCCACTGCCCTACTGACACCATCAGTACATATACACATGCATATATATTTGAGCTTTGGTGTGCACACCCTAATGCAAGAGGCTGTGCACACCTATGCTCCTTTCATAGCCAAACTTTGTGCCCTTTCTGGCATTTACGCCTGTAAATTGCATGTGCACACCTACTTTGGCCATGCAAATATTCAGCTACAAACAATATAGGCAGAGGACATTACTTTGTATTATAGTGTATTTCAAAAATCAGGAAAACAGTTTAGCTAATTTTTTTTTACACATGCTTTTCAGTTCAGTGAATGTTTTATGTTGTCATATTGCCTGCTGGTGAAAGCGGAGTTCCACCTATTGTTTTAACTTTTTTTTCTAAATACCTTTTTTTTCTTATTTTCTGGAGCACTTCTGGCTTCGGCTGCCTATGCCAGGAGTCTGTGGGAATCTCCTAATACTGAAAGCCTTGATTTGATTTACTCTGAATGACAGGTTGCTAAAATTAAAGGACCACATTAATGTCATTATCTAAATGTTGCACTTGAAGTGGACCCAATTACAGCAGAGTGTTTTAATAAAAATGAATTGTGGGACTGGAACTCTGCTTTAAGGAGATATATAATTTACCGAAAGTTATTTCAGACCATGTGCCTATTACATTAGAACTATTCTAAGCCTAACAAAATTAATTTGCTAAAGATCAATGGAGGCTTATCCCAATGTATCTGGGCTTGCTACCTCAACCATACAGAGTAATCGATAAACTTGCCTCATTTTTTGTTGTGTCAATCAGAAAAGGAAATCTTATGGTCAATAAAGGACAATTTTTTTTCCTTTTGACTAGTTTCCTCCTTTCTTGTTACCTCTTGTCATCTGGCTGACAAAATAAACTTTGGATGGTCATCTTAATATGTACTTATGCATTGCTGCACAGTCCTTAGTAATAATAATACCCAGGGGCAACTCTAGGAACAATATATGGGGGGGGCACATAAGATACCAAAGTCAAAACTGGGGGGCACTAATAATTTTTACCACAAAAAGCCCCCCTTGCATCAGAGTCCACACAGTGCCCCTTACATCAGAGTCTGCAGAGCCCCCTTACATCAGAGTCCACAGATCCCCCTTACATCAGAGTTCACACAGCCCCCCTTAGATCAGAGTCTGCATAGCCCCTCTTAGATCAGAGTCTGCACAGCGCCCCTTACATCAGAGTCTGCACAGCGCCTCTTACATCAGGGTCTGCACAGCGCCCCTTACATCAGAGTCTGCATAGCCCCTCTTAGATCAGAGTCTGCACAGAGCCCCCCTTGCATCAGAGTCCACACAGGGCCCCTTACATCAGGGTCTGCACAGCGCCCCTTACATCAGAGTCTGCATAGCCCCTCTTAGATCAGAGTCTGCACAAGCGCCCCTTACGTCAGAGTCCACAAAGCCCCCCTTACATCAGAGTCCACAAAGCCCCCCTTACATCAAAGTCTGCACAGCGCCCCTTACATCAGAGTCTGCACAGCGCCCCTTACATCAGAGTCCACAAAGCCCCCCTTACATTAGAGTCCACAAAGCTCCCCTTACATCAGAGTCTGCACAGCGCCCCTTACATCAGATTATGCACAGCGCCCCTTACATCCGAGTCTGCACAGCGCCCCCTAGAATAGAATTTAATAGAATGTAATAAAATAAAATAGAACATGACCGTCTTCCAAAATTTAAATTTCGAATAGTATAAATTTGAATTCGAGAATAGATTGGAAGATAATTCAAAACAATGGAAACTAAAATATTAGAAAAGAATAGAAAAACAATACAACAGAATAGAATAAAATATTATATATATTATATTTTATTCTGTTCTGTTCTATTGTTTTTCTTTTCTATTCTAATCTTTTCTTTTCGAATTTGGATTAATTCTGTATGAAATCGAATTTGAATAGAAAAGATTAGAATAGATTCGTTTCGTATTAGAATTCGAAAAAATTTTGACTGAAAGCAAAAAATTTGATCAAATTTTAAAAAAAATTTGATCAAGTTAAAAAAAAAATCTACCACATTTAAAGAAAATTCGACCACATTTGAAAAAAATATACCGAATTCTAAAAAATTGGACCGAATTTGAAAAGTAAACTATATATAGCCATTTTCCGAAAATTCGAATTTCATACAGAATGAAATCGAATTCAAATAGAAAGGATTAGAATAGAATACAAAATAATAGAAAAGAATAGCACAGAAAAACAATAGAACAGAATGGAAAAAAATATATACATACACACAGGGCTTTTTTTCTCAGAAAATAGGTGCAGGAACTCACCCTCCCAGCCCAAATCACCGCCCACAACCACGTCCAAACCCAACCCCAGACCACGCCCAAACTCCACCCCCAGACACACCTTCCTTAGAGGAGAGAAGTAAAGTGGCGTCAAATAACTATAATAAGTGAGGCCTTAGAACTGCGTATAACATGGTTCAGGAATGTGTAACACACAAAGTACAGGACTCAGGACTTTATAACACACAGGGCTCAGGAGTGTGTATTGTGCAATTGTGAGCAGTGCATATCACACAGGGTGCAGAAAAAAAACTAGCAAACAGGATAGTACTTACATTCAATGTGAAGCGTCCCTTGTTCTCAGAAATATGGAGCATATAGCCCTGTGTACAGAGTGCAGGGGTCAGCACACAGAGAACAGTGGTAAAGTGTATAATATGCAGTCCAGCATACAGAGTGCAGGGCTCAGGGGTATGTAATACAAAACCCATTGTACAGAGTACAGCATTCAGGAGTACCATATCGAGGCCTTTAATATGTAACATACAGCACAGCACACAGAGTATATCGGTTCTGAGTATGTAATGTACAAGGTGTTACAAAATTCACACCACTGGACCCTGCACGCTGTGCCATACATTACGTACTCTTGGTCACTAACTCTGTATGCTTTAGACCCCTTTCACATTGAGGCACTTTACATGCGTTTTTGTTCTAAAAATTGCACCAGTAAACTTCCTCTTCTGCAGCCCCAGTGTGAAAGCCCGAGTTCTCTCACACTGGGGCAGTGTGCTTGCAGGACAGGAAAAAAAAAAGTCCTGCAAGCAGCATCTTTGGGGCGGTGGGGGAGGGGTGTATACACCCCTCCTCCATTGCCCCTGCTATTGAAATGAATGGGCACCGCTTTCAAAGCGCCTTAAAAGTGTTTTGAAAGCAGCGCTAAGTGGTTGCTTTTAACCCCTTCCTGGGGGTTAAAAGCTCCCCGCTAGTGGTGCCAAAGCGCTGCTGTAACAGCGGTAAAGCGCCACTAGTATTAGCATTTTACCACCAACACCCGCACTGCCCCAGTGTGAAAGGGGTCTTACTGTTCCCCAACAAATTTCCCTGGTCTTCCCTATCAAGTATCCCCCCAAAAGTAACCATCAAATCCTCTCTTTCCTTACCTCTGTGTCCCCCACCCACACCTAACCTCTGCAACCCTCATCCACAGCCCACCTCTTCTTTCCCTGTCCACAGCTCCACTCTGCACCCCTACCCGCAACTCACCTTCCCCCCCATCACACGTCTGCACCCCTCTCACTACAGCTCACACCCCCAGTCCACAACTCACCTCTACAACCCTCATCCACAGCCCACCTCTTCTTTCCCTGTCCACAGCTTCACTCTGCACCGTCTGGCTGGCTCGCCAAGACTGATATGACTGATTTCTGATTGGGACTCTAAAACAAAGTTAATACTGCAGCTGCAGGAACAGATTCACAGGACTCAATCACTGTGTTTAAAATGTCCGTTCCGTGAAAAAGTTTATTACATGTTATTTTATACATAGATAAGAAAGGGGTGGTGTGAGATGTTATTAAAAACTAACAAATAGCAATATGTTATTATAAGCTAACAAATAGAAATATATTATTAAAAACTAGCGAATAGAACAATTGCAAAAGTAAAACCTTGGAAAGGGAGGGGGGAGTAGAGAGCGTTTAGTAGGAGAAGTGTCTGTGTGTTAGGTGAAGGTTACAGAACACATTTGAACAGAGAGAACAAAATGGATTCTCTTGTGCTTAAATGAACAGTACAATGAATGTCCATGTCATTTCCCCCCTTTTGTTTATTTGACACCATTCTTCTCCGCGTTACGTTCAGCCGATTGCTGGTAACTCCTGTTACATTGGCGCAGAGAGACGGCGTCCTGTTCAGCTCTCTCCTAGCTTTCTCACAATAATGGGTTCATCAGGGCTGGTGGTACATTTGTTGGTAGAGCGGGTAGTCACACAGAGGCATAGCCTGATGAGGAAGTAAATAACAAACATGAGAAATAGGAACATCACAATGTAAGCGCCTAGTTTCTGTAACCATGT
Source organism: Lithobates septentrionalis (assembly GCA_037952835.1). Classification (NCBI taxonomy): domain Eukaryota; kingdom Metazoa; phylum Chordata; class Amphibia; order Anura; family Ranidae; genus Lithobates; species Lithobates septentrionalis. The sequence continues at coordinate 16,183,894 of JBBDGP010000158.1, read as the reverse complement.
TGCTATGCCATATAAAAAATCACCAAAACCTCCTAAACCCTGAAAGGGGTTCCATCCATCTTTAGCAATATCTCTGGCCTTATTCTGTAGTTCTCTTATCTTAGCAAGATGCCCTTTAATAATGTCCTCATTATCAGAAATGTATATACAACAGTCAGTGCGAAATATCTTACACATCCCACCTTGAGCTGCAGTGAGATAATTTAGCGTTAATCTGTGCTCTAATACTACTTTTTTAAGCTGAGCCATTTCTTCATTTAATAAACCTATATCAGTGGTAGTAAGGTTAATAATCTCATCTACAATTCTAGTGTAATTATTTAGTCTTTTCATTGCTTCAATTCCCCATCCTGTCCAGGAAGGGAACCATGACCATGCCATGTCACCTTCAGTGAACAGCTCTCTTTTGAACACTAAAGGGTATTCTGGACTTTGATCTGGTCGCACTGTATCTTTGCGAACAGCCAAAGCAGGTACTAACTTCCCAATGTAACATGTACCTGTAACATTAGTAGGAATCCAGGCGTAAGCTTTATTTCCACATATATAATATAACCCTCTACGTATGGACGGTATGTCTGCTCCTAAAAAACTGGAAGCAATAACATGGAATCTCAGGAAACCGATATTTTCACATATTGGGAACTGTGAGCAATTTGTACTATAAAGGGTTCTATTTAGTTCTGGATCTGGGATATAATAATATTGACCATAGTTTCTTTCATAAACTGTAATTTTTGCTCCAGTGCAATCTGAATTGCCCAACCGTCTACATTTAGTGTTAAACGGGCATGTAATGTTTAAACAAATCTGTGGAGTGTTTATCTGTTTCGAAACCATCAAAGTTACTGATCTGTGCTCATTAGCTGTGGAGACTATGTATGAGCCATTTATTCTGGTCCTGTTTAAATCAGTGAAATTGAGAGGCATTGCTATCATGGGTATTGTTCCTGTATGGGGATGTAAGTGAGAACACACCCAGCAGTTACTAGCGTTGCTATGGGTTGCATACAATTTTAACATTTGGATGAAAGGGTTATTTTTCCATGTCTCAGTTCTCACAAACAACAAGAGAAAAGAAACATTATCATCTTTTTTTCAAAGGATATCATCACTTCAGGATTTTCTTGCAGTGACTGGCGTGAATCCAGGTGGGCTTTCCTTCCAACTTGACAGCAGAACTGGTTGTCAAAAGCACCAAATGTGGTCCGTCAAATTTTGGTTCTAGTGGCTTTCTGACGTGTCGCTTGACCACCACCCAGTCACCTGGTTGGATTCTGTGAATACCTGAAACAGAATCTGGGTCGGGGATAGATTTATAAACACCTTCATGTATTTTATTCAATGTTCTTTGCAAAATCTGAACATATTCTAACAGATTAGAGTGAGAAGCCTGCAACTGTTGGGGAAAATATAGCCCTGTTTTGGGTGGCCCTCCAAATAAAATCTCATAGGGGGACAGCCCATGTGGTTGTTTAGGGGTAGTTCGTACAGAATATAGGGCTAATGGCAAAGCTTCCACCCATCCTTTTCCTGTATCTGCTTTAATTTTTGCACATCTGTTTTTCAAAATTCCATTAAGTCTCTCAACTTTACCACTACTTTGTGGATGATAAGGTGTATGGAAAGCTTGCTGTATGTGAAGTGCTTCCATTACCTCTTTCATTACTTCCCCAGTAAAATGGGTTCCTCTGTCACTCTCAATAGTTTCAGGAACTCCATATCTACAAACTATTTCATTCAAAATTTTCTTTGCTTTTGTTTTTGCATTTGCTTTGGCTACTGGCCAGCTCTCGGGCCAACCTGAAAACATGTCAACACACACTAAAGCAAACTCATAGGTGCCTATTCTGGGCATCTGAATGTAGTCTATTTGAATTCTTTGGAAAGGGAAATTTGGCTTTGGAGAATGCCTTTGGGGAACATGAACAGGCCTCCCTGCATTGTACAGAGCACAAGTGAGACATGAAGCACAAAACCTGGCTGCAAATGCACTAAATCCAGGTGCTATCCAATAGCAGTCAGTAAGTGCCACCATCGCGCCCTTAGCAAGATGACTGACGCCATGTGCCAGCTGTGCTAAAACTGGGTACAAACTCCTGGGTAGACACCACCTGTTGTCAGCGCTCCACAGGCCCTGCTGATTTTGGGTAGCATTACATTTGATCCACTTATCCTTCTCTTCATCAGGGGCCTGGTTCTGCAACTGAATTAGAGTTTCTACATCCCACTGCTCTTGATGAGGGGAATCTGTCCCCGCTACCTGGGCGACCCCTACAGTGGGTGTGACTCCAAATGCCATAAGGGCAGCATCCTTTGCCGCTTGGTCCGCTAAAGCATTTCCTCTGGCTGTCATGTCACTTCCCCTTGCATGCCCTTTTACCTTCAAGATGGCAACTTCTGCTGGTTTCTGAAAGGCCTCAAATAGCCGCTCTATGAGTTTTGCATGTCTCACTGGCTTCCCTGCACTAGTCAGAAAGTGCCGTGCTTTCCAGATAGGCCCATAATCGTGGGCTATTCCAAATGCATATCTGCTGTCAGTGTAAACATTTCCCCTTTGATTTTCTAGGAGATGACATGCTTTGACTACAGCATACAACTCCGCTTCCTGTGCTGACATCTGGGGTTTCAATGCTTCCTGATGTAAGATGGTGTCTGTAGTGGTTACAGCAAACCCTGTGTGTGGCTGACCATCATCAGTGTAAAATCTGGAACCATCTACGAATAAGTGTGTGTCACAATCTGATAAGGGCTCATCTTTTGCTGGTGTGACAGAGGCCCTTTCTACCTCCATAAGAGCCATACAATCATGAGAAAAACTCTCAGGTTCTACATCAGTACCATTTGTTGCATCTTCCTCATCAATTATAGGAAGAAGAGTAGCCGGATTTAAAGTAACACATCGTTTGATTGTTAAATTCGATGGAGCAAAAAGAGCAGACTGGTACTTGTCAAATCTATTGGCAGACACATGTCTAGTATTTACTTGATTCATGATTTCCTGTGCTGCATGTGGCACATACAGGATCAGAGCAGAATCTAGTACAAGCTCAGTTACTTTGTCTAGCAGCAAAATGCAGGCTGCTATGGCTCGCATACAACTGGGGGAGCCTTTGATGACAGGGTCTAATGAGGCTGATACATACATCACAGGCCTCTGTTTGTCTCCATGTAGCTGGGTGAGTACACCTGCAGCAAATCCATTGACTTCATGACAGAACAACGAGAAAGTCTTAGTATAGTCAGGAAGTCCAATGGCGGGAGCTTCAGACAAAATTTTAATAAGCTCCTTCATCTGCAATTCATTGTCCCATGTGAGTTTGAAAGGGTTTCTAGTGGTAGCCTCATATAGAGGAGCCATAAGTTCTGATGCATTTGGAATCCAGTCCCTACAATATCCCACTAACCCCAGGAAGGCACGTAGTTGCCGGACATTTCTTGGTTTTTCAAAGTTTTGTAGAGTTTTAACTCGATCTGGGGTTAGGTGACGGATTCCATGTGAAATGCAGTGACCCAGGAAGATCACTTTCTCTTGGCAGTATTGTAGCTTATCTTTGCTAACTTTGTTGTTACTGTTATAGAGAAACAGGAGAAGGCTTACTGTTTCTCTGCTACAAATGTCCTTTGTATCAGAACAAATAAGCAAATCGTCTATGTACTGAAGCAAAACTGTGTTTGGGTGTAAGGGGGACCATTGGTCCAATACTTGCTTTAACGCAGTATTATATTCAGAGTCGCTACTCACACAGCCTTGGGGCAATCTTGTCCGTGCTAACTTTTGGGCATCATGGGTAAATGAAAAAAGGTGCCAGCAATCTGGGTGCAGGGGCACCGAAAAGAAAGCATTTGCAAGATCAATCACTGTAAAGCAGGTGCTGGAGGCAGGTATTCCACTTAGTAAAGTGCGGGGGTTGGGCACGATCGGGGTATCTGCCTCTATTATATTGTTAATGGCTCTCAAATCATGCACCATGCGATATGTCACCTGCCCACCCTTCTTGTCTGGCTTCTTTGTAATTGGGAACAGGGGTGTATTGACCTGGGACTTAATTGGTACAACAACCCCTGCTGCTTTCAGTTGAGTGATTTGATCCTTTATCCCCTCAGTCTGAGCAATACTCAGTGGGTACTGTTTAATCTGTGGGAGATGGGCTCCTGGTTTAATTTTTATCATGACTGGGGTGCAATCCAGCAGACCTACATCATATTTGCTGGTGGCCCATAATTCAGCGGGAATCACTTTCAATTCTGGTGGAAATGGCAGAGTGGAGTCTTGGATTAAAAATACTCCACAGGCAGAATTTAAAACTTCTCCTGATAGACTACTGACCACTTGGACTCCTGTAGGAGTGTAGTCTATGTTTGCTAAAATTTGGTTCAAAATGTCAGCTCCCAAAAGATTGGTAGGAACTGTGTCTGAAACTAACACTTTAGTGACAATTTCTGTTTGCTGTCCTAGCCTGAGTTTAAGTGGCTTGGACTCAACCAAATCAGTAGAGGTCCCGGTTAGGCCAACACCAGAGATAACATTTGTAGATAATAATCCTGGAGGTAAGTCCTCTATATTAAAAACACTTCGGCTTGCACCAGTATCAATTAAACAGGTTAATTCTGTTTCTCCTCCAGGATAAGGGAGTTCTTGTAAAAATACTTTTACTCTGGCCTCGGGACCATTGTCTCCCCTATTTAACATGATTGATACTGGCATGCCATTTTCCTATGCCTGATCCACTGCTTTTGGCAGAGAACTGGGATCAGCATGAGGGGCCCCTAAGCTCTTTTCTAGTCTATGGTCAGGAAGATGGCAGAATTTGGCTATGTGTCCTTCCCCATCACAATTGTAGCATATAATTGGTCCCCGATTGCCATGATTTCTGAAATTGCCTTTGCCTCTTCCTCTTCCTTTTCCTCTCTGCTTCCCCATGTACATTACCTTGGGTTTGCTGTCTTTTTGGTTAATCCTGTTTTCTATGGATAACAGGATAGGCAGGGCGTCTCGAATAGACATATTGCCTGCCTCAGGCCTTGTTGTGAACAACTTTTCTTTCAACTGGGGTATTAAACCATCAAGAAACCTTTGTTTCACCAGTTGTGTAGATGGACTTGCAGTTTCTCCCGCCTTCTCTTCCTCTATTTTAATGCCTGCTTCCTCAGCCATATCACTTAACCGCCTCCAATAAGCCCCTGCTGCTTCCTCTTTCCCTTGCTTAGCATTCATAAATTCAGCATGTCTGGTTTGTCCATATATTTGGGGCAATTTTTCCTTCAATTTCTCACAAACCTCCCGTCCACTAACCATCTTACCTAGATTTTTGATGTCTACACCACATTCTTTAAGTATATAGCCAGACATGTTGCTTCCCACTGCTTTAATAAGAAGCTGATGAATGTCAGTAGCAGAAGCCTCATATGCTTCCTGTGCAGCACTAAGTTTGTTTGCAAACCCAATTGGATTCTTTCTAGGATCTCCCAATCCCTCTAATATGGCTCTCATATCTTGGGGACTAAAAGGTACATGCCATTTAATTTGAGACTTACTGTCAACAGCATCACCTTCAAAAACTAATTGGGTTCTGACAGGATAAACTGCAACAGATTTCTCTATGCCAGGGGCAGAAGGGCTGGCATCTCCCTTCCTTCTCTCTTCATCTTGCTGCCACAATTTGGAAATTATGGTTTGCTCTGGAAGTTCAGACTCTATCTCTCTTTCTCTGGCCAAAGCCTTAAGTTCAGAGAGATCTAGGTTTGCATATGTGCCTTTTGATTTATGCCAATCATCTGTTTCTAGGATATGAGCCAAAATCCTCTTTGTAGGTTGATATGGGGCTGTTAAACCTCTGCTCTCCACTATATTGCATAGCTCATCTTTTGTGTGTTCCATGTAATCTAATTCTTTTGCTTTTGTGCGTGGACCCCTTAAAGCCAAACTGGCAGCCACATAAGGTGGGGGGTCCTCCTCTACAGAGTCTTCTGGCCAAACGTAGTAAATTTGGGCAGTACTTTTATTAAATATCTCCGTCAAGCCAGTTTGATTTGCTACTTTAGCTTCTGTCTCCCATGTGCAAGCTATTCTCCACGTTCCTTCACTGCACAGTAGTGGGCCATAATCGTGCAGAAAAGTTTGCCATACTTTTAAATCAAAAGTCCCTTCAGATTTTAAAGGTTTAGCTGTTCCCTTTGTCCATTCTACCCATTTATCTAGGGGCTCAGTATAGGCAGAACCGTACCTTCGGTTCATATATTCTCTAGCGCTCATCTTGCGCTGGGCATTTTCTGAAGGCCTCTCTCCCTTCATTCCCTTAATTAATTTAATGCCCATAATGACTGGCCAGTCTTCTCTCTTCTCTACTTGTGCCTATACCCTCTTGCCTCTAAAACAAATAGTACAGCAAATCTGCAGATTTACAAGAATAGTCTCCACTTATCTACGTGGATAGAAGGGGTTTATGACAATAGACAAAACACTCATTAAGAGACCCTCCTCGTCTCTTCTCTTCTCTGTGAGTTTTATCTGACCCTACCATGCGCCTCTGACCCAGGTCGCCCACAAGGAGTCAACGCAGGGAACTGCAGAGGATTTTTCCTATCCACACACAGTCCAACCCGTGAAGGGGGACACAAACACATTCACACACACACGTTACCCAACCAGAAAGGTCCGAGAGTGGTCTGGTTTCCTTGAGAACCGACAGATAGGATACATAGGAAAAGGCAGAAATATAGCAAGCTTAAGGGCAGCTTACCTAGCCGGCATTTGAGGTCTGCGTTTCCCAATGATCCCGATCGAAGCGCGGTTCCTTCTGGAGACTCTGCCAAACTCCTGGCTGGCTCGCCAAGACTGATATGACTGATTTCTGATTGGGACTCAATTAACAAAGTTAATACTGCAGCTGCAGGAACAGATTCACAGGACTCAATCACTGTGTTTAAAATGTCCGTTCCGTGAAAAAGTTTATTACATGTTATTTTATACATAGATAAGAAAGGGGTGGTGTGAGATGTTATTAAAAACTAACAAATAGCAATATGTTATTATAAGCTAACAAATAGAAATATATTATTAAAAACTAGCGAATAGAACAATTGCAAAAGTAAAACCTTGGAAAGGGAGGGGGGAGTAGAGAGCGTTTAGTAGGAGAAGTGTCTGTGTGTTATGCCGCGTACACACGGTCGGACTTTTCGTCTACAAAAGTCCAACGGACGCTGACGGACTAAAGCTGGCTGGTAATCCGATCGTGTGTGGGCTTCTCCGGACTTTCAACTGACTTTTTTAGCCTCAAATCCGACGTACTTTAGATTTGAAACATGCTTCAAATCTTTCCGACGGACTCGAGTCCGGTCGAAAAATCCGCTCGTCTGTATGCTAGTCCGACGGACAAAAACCCACGCTAGGGCAGCTATTGGCTACTGGCTATGAACTTCCTTATTTTAGTCCGGTGTACGTCATCACGTAAGAATTCGACGGACTTTTGTGTGATCGTGTGTAGGCAAGTCTGTTCGTTAGAAAGTCCGCCGCAAGTCCGTCGAAAGTCCGCCAAAAGTCCGTCGAAAGTCTGTCGGACAGGCTGTCGGACTTTTGTAGCTGAAAAGTCCGACCGTGTGTACGCGGCATTAGGTGAAGGTTACAGAACACATTTGAACAGAGAGAACAAAATGGATTCTCTTGTGCTTAAATGAACAGTACAATGAATGTCCATGTCACCTATCAAGTATCCCCCCAAAAGTAACCATCAAATCCTCTCTTTCCTTACCTCTCTATTTTCTTTTCACTTTCTAAGTTGACCTAGAAGTTTTTGTTTGTTTATATCTGTACATTAACTTGACCTGCCCACAATGCACAGTGACTTCCACAAGTCTCAGGTGACAGAACTGCATTGTGGGAAGCCTATAAAAGGGCTGGGAGTGGCCATCTTAGGTCTCTTGGACACGCATGGCCAGCCTGGGAGGATCTGTGTGAGGTCTTCAGAACAGTGCGGCCTACCTCCACGGAACAGCGATCCGAGCAGCGGTATTGTGACATCCCACAGAGTTGGACTGACGACAGGGCAAGACTGGGAAGGAGCCAGAGGAGCTTGTCGTAGTCATCTGGGAGTTCCGGAGCGTTTTGAGGACAGGAGCAGAGCATTGCAGCATTGCAGGCCGGCCGGAGGAAGAACCCTGCACATCAGAGCGGAGTCTCCTGATAGCATTGTCCTGGTTGGGTGAGAGGGCTGAGGCCCACAAGTTTCTTGACGCACTTTCATACATCAGTTTACACAAGACAGAGTTGCTGGGACAAGTAGTCCCACAAGCAAAGTCAAGAGGATTCAACATTAAGTCACTGCATCAAAGTTAGTTATAGCTCTGCTGCACCAGGACTTTGCTTTATATGTCAGGTTACTTTGTTAAGGAATCATTAACCCTTGGATTACAAAATTACCTTGTTGCTAGCAGAAGAAAAGGAGATAAAAAAGGACTGTTCAGTAACACATAAGGCCTTGGGTTATTTTACTATATCAGGGTGGTGTGATATTAAAGGAGGAAGCTCCCTAGTGTTGTACTATACTAAATCAAGTCAACATTTGATTTGGTATAGCTTAAAGTGCGCAGCAAATAGGACAGTGCTTAGAGTGAGATACACTCACTCTGACGGTATCCTATTTACTTTATGTTATACTACTCATATATTACTTCAGACATTATACACCTGTATTGTACCTTTGCAAAGTTTAGTTGTCTGTCAGACTATGTTGGTCTGACAGTACAACCATTGTAGTTTAACCCTTCTAATACAAAAACAGTAAATACGGCTATTATTTAAGTACAACTGTGTGAGTGTTGTTTTACTCTTCATCACCAGCCAAGAGGAGGGTAAGGTAACTACAAACAGGTATATTATTTTGAGTTTTGTGAACTTGCATTTGTGATTTCGTTCTAACTGCACACTATTACACCACAGCTGTATCAGGGGGACTGAGATATTCAAAGGGGTATAGAGCAGAGTACAGGCCCAAATAACTCAGCAGCTCCTTCAGGGTTTGTGCTACACGTGGGGGCTCGTCCGGGATAACTGTTACTCTGCAAGCAAGCCCATCCCCTTGGCACCAGTATGGACCCGTCCACTGTGGTTCAGTGGTACGGAGCAGAAGGTGCCCACTCGTAGCGATTGAGCTCCCTGGTGAGGCCTGGGAAAAAGAACGGATCAGTCAAATTGTAAAGACATTATCCCCAGATAGCATGGGTGATTGCCATCAAGCAAGATGAAGAGACTTCTCGCACTTATGCACTGTTGGAGTGGAGAGAAGGAGTACCGGAGAGCTTCAAGGGTGGAAGTGTACAGTTGGGAAATAAAACAAGGTTTTACATAGTACACCCAAAAGTCTCAGATGGGGATCCCATCAGTGCTCCCCATTGGGACACAACTAGAGGAACAATCCCTCCTCCGGCGCCCCTGGCCATGATCAGGCCAGAACTCCTTGCAGCTTTGGGAGACTTTGTGTCAAAAGTGCCAGAAGAACAACACAGTATGCATAGAAGCTGGGTACAGGAAGGTGAGAATTTTTTCATGAGAACAGCCTGTGCCGGCTGGAGAAGAGGAATTTGATGTATGGATAGAGCAGGCCATGCAGGCTCTGGAAGAGTGGGAACTGCCAGAAGCCCAAAAGAAACAGCGCATCAGTGAAAGTCTGCGAGGAGCTGCTGCAGAGGCTGTCAGGAACCTGAGGTTCATTAATACCACCTGTACAGCCTACGATTACTTGGTTATGCTACAAGAGGAGTTCGGGTGGCTGGAAAAGGCAGCCGATTTAATCTACCAGTTTGAACACACCCTCCAACACCAAGGTGAATGCCTTTCTGAATATATCAGACGACTAAATAAGATGTTATACCAGATTGTGTTGAAGAAAGGGATGAGGCCCTCTGCCATAGACCAAGCCCGAATACAGCAAATCCTCAAGGGAGCTCTACGTTCTGATCCAGTTTGACTCCATTTGAAAACCTCAGTGGGTGCCAAGTCACTCAAATACCCTGATCTCATCAGAGTGGTAAGAGATGAAGAAGCCATGTTAGATGAACAGCAAGCGACTGTTCACCCAGCCTATGCATCTCTAGTTGAAGCAAGGCCTGTGAGGGCAGTGGAACAAAACTCTGAAATTGCCACTTTGAAATCTCAAATGACACAAGTGATGGAGATGATGACCACATTAATAGCAAAATTCTCAGAGGAAACCACAGAAGGAGAGACCGTGGCCAGAGTACCTCAGAGTAAATCCACTGGCTCGAACCAGAGTAATCGTGTAGAAAGATCTGGACGGCCGCACACCAGGATAGGCAGATAAAATCTTCTTTATTCAAAACATGGAATAATAAAATACATGACACCGCTGGAGTGGTACAGCTTTAGCCGTTTCACGCTCGTACAGAGCAGTAAGTGCTTCTCCTTCTGTTGCCACTAAAGGAGTGCCAACAGACCCGCAGAAATTGGAGGCCGTTACCTCCTGGCCTAGACCAACTAACGTGACCGAAATTAGATCCTTTCTAGGATTCTGTTCTTATTACAGGCGGTTTGTGGAAGGGTTTGCTAAGATAGCCCACCCACTCGCCGAGCTGTTGAAGAATCAAGATGGAATTGGCTTAGACTCAGAAGATTTGGGGAAGCCAAAGGAAGGTCCCAGAAAGAAGAAGGAGTTCATCCAAGAAGAATGGACTGCACAGTGTGAAGAGGCTTTCAGACAGTTGAAATTGAGCCTTACCACTGCTCCGGTTCTAGCTTATGCAGACCCTTCTAAGTCCTATGAATTGCATGTGGATGCCAGGCGAGACGGGCTGGGTGGAGTACTTTACCAGGAACATGATGGACAACAAAGACCCATAGCCTACGTGAGCAGAAGTCTAGTCCCCGCTGAGCAGAACTACCCCACTCACAAATTGGAATTTCTGGCCTTAAAATGGGCTGTGGTAGATAAACTCAAGGGATACTTGTATGGTGCAGAGTTCGTGGTTAAGACAGACAATAACCCACTCACTTACCTACTTACCACAGCAAAGTTGGATGCTACGGGCCATAGGTGGTTGGCTGCACTTTCAGCGTTCACATTCAGCTTGAAATACAGACCAGGAATAGGAAATAGAGATGCAGATGCATTATCAAGACGACCTCACTGTTCCCAGGGTCAAGAAGAAGAATGGACTCAGCTCACCCCAGAAGGAGTGAGGGCCCTTTGTGATGGAGCACAACGGCAAAGTAAAGGGGGGGCTACAGCTGAAGAACTTGGAGTGTCCCCTGCCGGGGTCCCCAAGTGTTACTGTAATGTTGCTCAGATTACAGAAGAGGGATTACCAAAGCTGTCCAGGAGGGATCTTCGATTAGATCAACAGGGAGACCCACTTTGTAGCCTGGCACTGAAGGCTTTTAAAGAGAGAAAACCCCGACCTACTTCTCAAGAGCACTGGGAAGGAAGCTCGAGTTCTACACAAAGAGTGAGATCGGCTACAGCTCAAACAAGGGGTGGTCTACCGAAGGGGCCCCTCTAACAATGGCGAAGAAAAGGTATTGATCGCTCTACATGACCACCACGGCCATATGGGAGCAGAAAGGACTTTCCAGCTGGTGAAGGACAGGTTCTACTGGCCCTATATGAGAACTGAAGTGGAGGGCTATTGTCACTCATGTCTTCGATGTATACAGAGGAAGACCTTACCTCAGAAAGCTGCCCCAATGGGCCATTTGGAGAGCCAAGGACCGATGGAGTTGGTCTGTATAAATTTCCTGTGTGTGGAATCTGACTTAAGTGGAAAAGGGAACATTCTTGTAGTGACAGATCACTTCACCCGATATGCTCAAGCTTATCCCACTAAAGATCAACAGGCCTCTACAGTGGCGAAAGTTTTGGTAGAGGAGTTCTTTGTCCATTATGGTCTGCCACAACAAATTCATTCCGATCAAGGGAGAGATTTCGAAAGTACCCTGATTCAAAAGCTGTTGGATCCTTTAGGTATTCGGAAATCTAGAACCACTCCATACCATCCACAGGGTGATCCTCAGCCAGAGAGATTTAACAGGACTCTTCTAAATATGTTGGGAACCCTGACATCAGAGCAAAAACCCCACTGGAGCAGGCACATCACTGCACTAGTACATGCATATAACAGTACAAAATGTGATGTAACAGGGTATTCCCCCTACCAACTAATGTTTGGAAGAGAAGCTAGACTACTGGTGGACTTGGCCTTTGGAACCAGTCTGGATCATACCTTAGCGATTTCTCACAAAGGATATGTGGATAGGTTGAGGAAGAGTTTGAAGACCGCTTATGAAAAAGCTCAAGTCACATCAGATAGCAGAGGATCCAGAAACAAAAAGAAATTTGATCTCATAGTGAGGGTCCAAGATTTACAACCTGGCGACCGAGTCCTGTTAAGGAATCTGGGTATACCGGGAAAACACAAGCTAGCGGACAGATGGAAGTCACAGCCCTTCGTTATATGTAAACGACTTCCAGGGCTTCCAGTATATGAGATTCGGCCAGAAGGAAGCTCTGAGCCAATAAAGACTTGGCATCATAATCACCTCCTACCTCTAACGGAAGCAGTTAGGATAAATCCAGAGGCAGATCTACCCTCTACATCTAATGCTGTGCCTCGACCAGTGACTAGGTCTCAGCCTGGATCCTCAATCACTGAGGATGACGAGGAAGAGAAGATGGAGATAAGTTGGCTGTGGCCATCTGAAACACCAGAAGTTGAAGCGGGTGTTTCAGCTCAGCCAAGAAGTGGAAATGAAGGGACTCTTAGACCTGACGCCCCAGAATTTGTGTCGCTGTCTGAATACCCTGGGGAAAACTTGTCTCTCACTGGCATTGAAGTAGAGGAGTCTGAAATGGAGGAAGGCAATAATTGCCCAGAAGTGGTGACTATATCCGAAGACAGATCAACAGGAGGTCTAGTGGAGTCTCAAACTCCTCTGTTGCAAACAGACACTGAGGACTTTTCTGTTGGTGTTGATTCCGAAGTACAGGAAAATAAAGGAATTGACAAAAATGCCAGTTTGCCTGAGACGCCAAAAGTACAGAGAACAAAGAGAGTGATTCACCCACCAAGAAGGTTGACTTATAATACTTTGGGTGAATGCTCTGAAGGGACTCAATTTACTGCCAGTAGAAATGTTGAGATGCCTGGCCCTTCTATTATTGAGTCAGAAAGAAGCAACCCCATCTCGCCCCTTGACACAGTTGTACCGGACACGGTGGTATCAGCTATGGGTATACAGAGCAGTCTCCCATCACAAGATAATTGGTGGGAGGCTCCTCTGTCAAGTTTGGTTTGTAAACTGAGCCATTTGGGCTTGGATTCTGATCAATAAAATGTGACTTGTTTATTATCCTACTAACCTGTTTTTCTGTAACTGATGGCATGTAACAGGCAAACAAATGTTTGATGAAACAAGATTCTACATCTCTTTGGGGACCAAAGAGTTCAAGCAGGGGGAGTGTGTAGCGGGGACACATTTTTGATGTAACCTAATGTTAATGTTATATCTTATCCTCTGGCGCCATCTAGCGTCCAAAGTGCAAAAGGACTGAATCTTTATTTTCTTTTCGCTTTTCAAGTTGACCTGGAAGTTTTTGTTTGTTTATATCTGGACATTAACTTGACCTGCCCACAATGCACAGTGATTCCCACAAGTCTCAGGTGACAGAAGCCTATAAAAGGGCTGGGAGTGGCCATCTTAGGTCTCTTGGACATGCATGGCCAGCCTGGGAGGATCTGTGTGAGGTCTTCAGCACAGTGCGGCCTACCTCCACGGAACAGCGATCCGAGCAGCGGTATTGTGACATCCCACAGAGTTGGACTGACGACAGGGCAAGACTGGGAAGGAGCCAGAGGAGCTTGTAGTAGTCATCTGGGAGTTCCGGAGCATTTTGAGGACAGGAGCAGAGCATCGCAGCATTGCCGGCCAGCCGGAGGAAGAACAGTGCACATCAGAGCGGAGTCTCCTGACAGCTGAGGCCCAAAAGTTTCTTGACGCACTTTCATACATCAGTTTACACAAGACAGAGTTGCTGGGACCCGTAGTCCCACAAGCAAAGTCAAGAGGATTCAACATTAAGTCACTGCATCAAAGTTAGTTATAGCTCTGCTGCATCAGGACTTTGCTTTATATGTCAGGTTACTTTGTTAAGGGTTCATTAACCCTTGGATTACAAAATTACTTTGTTGCTAGCAGAAGAAAAGAAGATAAAGAAGGACTGTTCAGTAACACATAAGGCCTTGGGTTATTATACTATATCAGGGTGGTGTGATATTAAAGGAGGGAGCTCCCTAGTGTTGTATTATACTAAATCAAGTCAACATTTGATTGGGTATAGCTTTAAGCGGGCAGGAAATAGGACAGTGCTTAGAGTGAGATACACTCACTCTGACGGTATCCTATTTACTTTGTTATACTACTCCTATATTACTTCAGACATTATACACCTGTATTGTACCTTTGTAAAGTTTAGTTGTCTGTCAGACTATGTTGGTCTGACAGTACAACCATTGTAGTTCAACCCTTCTAATACAACAACAGTAAATACGGCTATTATTTAAGTACAACTGTGCGAGTGTTGTTTTACTCTTCATCACCAGCCAAGAGGAGGGTAAGGTAACTACAAACAGGTATATTATATTGAGTATTGTGAACTTGCATTTGTGATTTCGTTCTAACTGCACACTATTACACCACAGCTGTGTCAGGGGGACTGAGATATTCAAATGGGTATAGAATATATATATTCTATGCTGTTCTATTGTTTTTCTATGCTATTTTTTTCTATTATTTTCTATTTCATTCTAATCTTTTCTATTTGAATTCAAAATAATTCTATACGAAATTTGAATTTCGTATAGAATTATTTTGCATTTGAATAAAAAAGATTAGAATAGAAAATAATAGAAAAACAATAGAACAATTGAATTTTTGATCACATTTTTTTTCCAATTCTATCAAATTTTTTCGAATACGAAATGAAACAAATTCTAAAAACTAATTTAACTAAACAAATTTAGTTAAATAGCGAATCGAAACGAAACAATTTTTTCATCCTGCACATTTCTACTCTTCCTTATTAAAATCTTTTCTATTCGAATTCAAATTCATTCTATACGTAATTCGAACTTCAGAAGCCATCTTCCGAAATTCGAATTTCATTTATATTCAAATTCGAATAGAAAAGTTTAGAATAGAATAGAAAAAAATAGCATAGAAAAAAAATGGAACAGAATAGAAAAAAATATAATATATATTCTATTTTATTCTATTCTGTTCTATTATTTTCTATTCTAATCTTTTCTATTCAAATTCAAAATAATTCTATACGAAATTTGAATTTCGGAAGCCATCTTCCGAAATTCGAATTTTGTATAGAATTTTGTATGGAATTATTTTGAATTCAAATAGAAAAGATTAGAATAGAATAGAAAATAATAGAAAAGAATAGCATAGAAAAACATTAGACAGAATAGAGAAAAATATTAAATATATGATATTTTATTCTATTCTGTTCTATTGTTTTTCTATTTTATTCTTTTCTATTTTCTGTTTTCTAATCTATTCTATTCGAATTCAAATTCATTCTATACAAAATTATTAGAATCTATTATTTTCTAATATCTTTTCTATTCGAATTCATTCTATACGAAATTCGAATTTCGGAAGATGTGTGTGTATATATATATATATATATATATATATATATATATATATTAGGGCTACGGAAATGAATGATTAATTCCTCGATTAATCGTTAATTTTTTTGATCGGTAGGCTGCCTGCCCTGGGGCCGCTTTGGGCCAAGCTGTGAATGCAGCACAGCACTCCGCTCCCTCCTCCTCCACTATATGTCATACACAGTCTGCGGGCATCTCCCGCTGTGTGTCTCCGAGCTGAGTGAGAAAACTTTGGCAGCGCTGTGAGAAAAGTCCCGCCCTCCTCCTAGATCAGCCCGTGTGACGCAGTGTTCTGTCTATCACACGAGCTTATCTAGGAGGAGGGCGGGACCTTTCTCACAGCGCGGCCAAAGTTTTCACACTCAGCTCCGAGGCACACAGTGGGAGATGCCCGTAGACTGTGTAATCCAGGCACAGACACTGACTACAGTGAGGCTGCGATTATGGGCACGGTGAGACTGCATTATGGGCACGGTGAGGCTGCCATTATAGGCACAGTGAGGCTGCGATTATGGGCATGGTGAGACAGCATTATGGGCACGGTGGGACAGCATTATGGGCATGGTGAGGCTGCGATTATAGGCACGGCGGCGAGGCTGCGATTATGGGCAAAGTGAGACTGCATTATGGGAACGGTGAGGCTGCGATTATGGGCACAGTAAGTCTGAGATTATGGGTTAGGTGAGACTGCATTATGGGCATGGTAAGGCTGCAATTATGGGCATGGTGAGGCTGCGATTATGGGCACGGTAAGGCTACGATTATAGGCACGGTAAGGCTGAGTTTATGACGTGAGACGTTCTAGCCATGCCCCGCTATGTCCGTCTTCAGTCGTTGCCATAACAACGGTGCTAAATCAGCTAAAAGTAGTTGGATCTGTATGTGCGTTATAATGAATCGAAATTAGTTGATTAATCGATTTTTAAAAAATCGATTAATCGAACACGAAAATTTTAATCAGTAATAGCCCTAATATATATATATATATATATATATATATATATATATATATATATATATACACAGTCAGGTCTATAAATATTGGGACATCGAAACAATTCTAATCTTTTTGGCTCTATACACAACCACAATGGATTAGAAATAAAACGAACAAGATGTGCTTTAACTGCAGACTTTTAGCTTTAATTTGAGGGTATTTACATCCAAATCAGGTGAACAGTGTAGGAATTAGAACGGTTTGTATATGTGCCTCCCACTTTTTAAGGGACCAAAAGTAATGGGACAGATTAACACTCATCCATCAAACTTTCACTCTTTAATACTTGGTTGCAAATCCTTTGCAGTCAATTACAGCCTGAAGTCTGGAACGCATAGACATCACCAGACGCTGGGTTTCATCCCTGGTGATGCTCTGCCAGGCCTCTACTGCAACTTTCTTCAGTTCCTGCTTGTTCTTGGGGCATTTTCCCTTCAGTTTTGTCTTCAGCAAGTGAAATGAATGCTCAATCGGATTCAGGTCATGTGATTGACTTGGCCATTGCATAACATTCCACTTCTTTCCCTTAAAAAACTCTTTGGTTGCTTTGGGTCATTGTCCATCTGCACTGTGAAGCGCCGTCCAATGAGTTCTGAAGCATTTTGCTGAATATGAGCAGATAATATTGCCCGAAACACTTCAGAATTCATCCTGCTGCTTTTGTCAGCAGTCACATCATCAATAAATACAAGAGAACCAGTTCCATTGGCAGCCATACATGCCCAGGCCATGACACTACCACCACCATGCTTCACTGATGAGATGGTATGCTTTGGATCATGAGCAGTTCCTTTCCTTCTCCATACTCTTCTCTTCCCATCACTCTGGTACAAGTTGATCTTGGTCTCATCTGTCCATAGGATGTTGTTCCAGAACTGTGAAGGCTTTTTTAAATGTTGTTTGGCAAACTCTAATCTGGCCTTCCTGTTTTTGAGGCTCGCCAATAGTTTACATCTTGTGGTGAACCCTCTGTATTCACTCTGGTGAAGTCTTCTCTTGATTGTTGACTTTGACACAAATGCACTTACCTCCTGGAGAGTGTTCTTGATCTGGCCAACTGTTGTGAAGGGTGTTTTCTTCACCAGGGAAAGAATTCTTCGGTCATCCACCACAGTTGTTTTCCATGGTCTTCCGGGTCTTTTGGTGTTGCTGAGCTCACCGGTGCGTTCTTTCTTTTTAAGGATGTTCCAAACAGTTGATTTGGCCACACCTAATGTTTTTGCTATCTCTCTGATGGGTTTGTTTTGTTTTTTCAGCCTAATAATGGCTTGCTTCACTGATAGTGACAGCTCTTTGGATCTCATATTGAGAGTTGACAGAAACAGATTCCAAATGCAAATAGCACACTTGAAATGAACTCTGGACCTTTTATCTGCTCCTTGTAAATGGGATAATGAGGGAATAACACACACCTGGCCATGGAACAGCTGAGCAGCCAAATGTCCCATTACTTTTGGTCCCTTAAAAAAGTGGGAGGCACATATACAAACTGTTGTAATTCCTACACCGTTCACCCGATTTGGATGTAAATACCCTCAAATTAAAGCTCAAAGTCTGCAGTTATAGTGGAGTTCCACCCACTTTTACAACTCTTTAGCATCCCTCACTAAACTGTGCACTGTAAACAAATTGGATATTATTTTTTTTTTCTTAGCACCTACTGTAAATCTGCTGTATTAATTTTTCACTTCCTCCTCCCTGGCCGTGGCCCATCGCATCATTTCCTGTTTGCAATGCCTTCTGGGAAGGGACGGCAACTTCCTCTGACACTGCCGTTGCTATGGAAACCTGACCTGAAACCTATTACACCGCTTGTGCTGCACTGAGCATGTGCGAGATCTGCAATGATGAGATCCAGGAAGAAATACAGTCTGGCTTCAGATGTCCACACTTAAGATGGGCACGGCCTGCTGTAAGTTTATAAAATAACAAACTACTGCTATAAACTAACAAAACAGACCTTAGTTTACAGACTAACTTTACTAGAATACATTAAGCTTGTGTATTATAGGGGTATTTTTATTTAAAAAGTATAATTTCGGCTGGAACACCACTTTAAAGCACATCTTGTTCCTTTCATTTCAAATCCATTGTGGTGGTGTATAGAGCCAAAAAGATTAGAATTGTGTCGATGTCCCAATATTTATGGACCTGACTGTATATATATAAAAAATATTTTTTTTCTATTCTGTTCCATTGTTTTTCTATGCTTTTCTTTTCTAAACTTTTCTATTCAAATTTGAATTCATTCTATATGAAATTCGAATTTCGGAAGATGGCTTCTGAAATTATGAATTTTGTATAGAATGAATTCAAATTTGAATAGAAAAGATTAAAATAGAAAATGATAGAAAAGAATAGACTAGAAAAACAATAGAACAGAATAAAATATAATATATTATATTTTATTCTATTCTGTTCTATTGTTCTTCTAGTCTATTCTTTTCTATTCGAATTCATTCTATACGAAATTTGATTTTCGGAAGATGTTATATATTATATTCTAATCTTTTCTATTTGAATTCTAAATAATTCTATACGAAATTTCGTATAGAATTATTTCAAATTTGAATAGAAAAGAATAGACTAGAAAAACAATAGAACAGAATAGAATAAAATATTATATTATATATATATATATATATATATATATATATATATATATATATATATATATATATATATACAGTGCCTTGCGAAAGTATTCGGCCCCTTTGAACTTTTCAACCTTTTGCCACATTTCTGGCTTCAAACATAAAGATATAAAATTTTTATTTTTTGTGAAGAATCACCAACAAGTGGGACACAATTGTGAAGTGGAACGAAATCTATTGGATTGTTGAAACTTTTTTAACTAATAAAAAAATGAAAAGTGGGGCGTGCAAAATTATTCGGCCCCCTTGCGTTAATACTTTGTAGAGCCACCTTTTGCTGCGATTACAGCTGCAAGTCGCTTGGGGTATGTCTCTATCAGTTTTGCACATCGAGAGACTGAAATTCTTGCCCATTCTTCCTTGCAAAACAGCTCAGTGAGGTTGGATGGAGAGCGTTTGTGAACAGCAGTTTTCAGCTCTTTCCACAGATTCTCGATTGGATTCAGGTCTGGACTTTGACTTGGCCATTCTAACACCTGGATACGTTTATTTGTGAACCATTCCTTTGTAGATTTTGCTGTATGTTTGGGATCATTGTCTTGTTGGAAGATAAATCTCCGTCCCAGTTTCAGGTCTTTTGCAGACTCCAACAGGTTTTCATCCAGAATGGTCCTGTATTTGGCTGCATCCATCTTCCCCTCAATTTTAACCATCTTCCCTGTCCCTGCTGAAGAAAAGCAGGCCCAAACCATGATGCTGCCACCACCATGTTTGACAGTGGGGATGGTGTGTTGAGGGTGATGAGCTGTGTTGCTTTTACGCCAAACATATCGTTTTGCATTGTGGCCAAAAAGTTCGATTTTGGTTTCATCGGACCAGAGCACCTTCTTCCACATGTTTGGTGTGTCTCCCAGGTGGCTTGTGGCAAACTTTAGACGAGACTTTTTATGGATATCTTTGAGAAATGGCTTTCTTCTTGCCACTCTTCCATAAAGGCCAGATTTGTGCAGTGTACGACTGATTGTTGTCCTATGGACAGACTCTCCCACCTCAGCTGTAGTTCTCTGCAGTTCATCCAGAGTGATCATGGGCCTCTTGGCTGCATCTCTGATCAGTCTTCTCCTTGTCTGAGCTGAAAGTTTAGAGGGACAGCCAGGTCTTGATAGATTTGCAGTGGTCTGATACTCCTTCCATTTCAAAATAATCGCTTGCACAGTGCTCCTTGGGATGTTTAAAGCTTGGGAAATCTTTTTGTATCCAAATCCGGCTTTAAACTTCTCCACAACAGTATTACGGACCTGCCTGGTGTGTTCCTTGGTATTCATGATGCTCTCTGCGCTTTCAACAGAACCCTGAGACTATCACAGAGCAGGTGCATTTATACAGAGACTTGATTACACACAGGTGGATTCTATTTATCACCATCAGTCATTTAGGACAACATTGGATCATTCAGAGATCCTCGCTGAACTTCTGGAGTGAGTTTTCTGCACTGAAAGTAAAGGGGCCGAATAATTTTGCACGCACCACTTTTCAGTTTTTTATTTGCTAAAAAAGTTTAAAACATCCAATACATTTCGTTCCACTTCACAATTGTGTCCCACTTGTTGGTGATTCTTCACAAAAAAATAAAATTTTATATCTTTATGTTTGAAGCCTGAAATGTGGCAAAAGGTTGAAAAGTTCAAGGGGGCCGAATACTTTTGCAAGGCACTGTATATATATATATATATATATATATATATATATATATATATATATATATATATATATATATATATATATATTCTATTCTGTTCTATTGTTTTTCTAGTCTATTCTTTTCTATTCTATTCAAATTCATTCTATATAAAATTCGAATTTCGGAAGATGATATATATATATATATATATATATATGTACCGTATTTATCGGCGTATAACACGCACCGGCGTATAACACGCACCCCAATTTAGGAGGGAATTTTAAGGAAAAAAAAACTTTTAGGAGGGAAGTTGAAGGAAAAAAAACTTACATTTAAATGCCCATCATTGCAGCCTTCTCAATGCAGCCTTCTCAGTGCAGCCTTGTCAGTGCAGCCTTCCCCAGTTCATCCATGTCAGTGCAGCCTTGTCAGTGCAGCCTTCCCCAGTGCAGCCATGTCAGTGCAGCCATGTCAGTGCAGCCTTGTCAGTGCAGCCTTGTCAGTGCAGCCTTCCCCAGTGCAGCCTTGTCAGTGCAGCCTTCCCCAGTGCAGCCTTGTCAGTGCAGCCATGTCAGTGCAGCCATGTCAGTGCAGCCATGTCAGTGCAGCCTTGTCAGTGCAGCCTTCCCCAGTGCAGCCTTGTCAGTGCAGCCTTCCCCAGTGCAGCCTTGTCAGTGCAGCCTTCCCCAGTGCAGCCTTCCCCAATGCAGCCTGGCATCCTGTGATCCCTGCCATCCTGTCTTTCAAAATCGCCGACCGCGATTTGAAAATGGCGCCGCCGGCGCCGAAATACACAGAGCCGGTCCTCGGCTCTTCTCGGCGGCTCTCGTTTACTTTCGGCTCCACTCGTAGTCCCGAGCGGAGCTATCCGAACCTAGCCGAGTACACTCAGCTAGGTTCGGGCGGCGCTCGAGTGAAGACGAAAGTGGCCGAGAAGAGCCGAGGATCGGCACTGTGTATTTCGGCGCCATTTTCAAATCGCGGTCGGCGATTTTGAAAATCTGACAGCTCCGGATCGCAGGGGATCGGCGTATAACACGCACCCGCGATTTTCCCCTGATTTTAAGGGGAAAAAAGTATGTGTTATACGCCGATTAATACAGTATATATATTATAGTATAATATTTTTTTCTGTTTTGTTCTATTGTTTTTCTATGCTATTCTTTTCTATTACTTTCCATTCTATTATAATCTTTTCTATTCAAATTTGAATTCATTCTATACAAAATGTGAATGTTGGAAGATGTTTATATATATATATATATATATATATTTATATTCTATGCTGTTCTATTGTTTTTCTATGCTATTCTTTTCTATTTTACTATTTTATTCTAATCTTTTCTATTTGAATTCAAAATAATTCTATACGAAATTTGAATTTCGTATAGAATTATTTTGAATTTGAATAAAAAAGATTAGAATAGAAAATAATAGAAAAGATTAGCATGAAAAACAATAGAACAATCAAATTTTTGATCACATTTTTTCCAATTCTATCGAATTTTTTCAAATACGAAATGAAACGAATGCCAAAAACTAATTTAACTAAACAAATTTAGTTAAATAGGGAATCGAAACAAAACACATTTTTTCATCCTGCACATGTCTACCCCTAACATCAGAGTCCACAGAGCCTCCCTTACATCAGAGTCCACAGAGCCCCCTTACGTCAGAGTCCACAGAGCCCCCCTTACATAAGAGTCTGCAGAGCCCCCTTACATCAGAGTCAGCAGAGCCCTCTTACATCAGAGTCCACAGAGCCCCTTACATAAGAGTCCGCACAGCCCCCCTTACATCACAGTTCGCAGAGCCTGCTTTACTTCAGAGTCCACACATCAAAGTCCAGAGAGCCCCCTTACATCAGAGTCCACAGAGCCCCCTTACATCAGAGTCCACAGAGCCCCCTTACATCAGAATCCACAGAGCCCCCTTACATCAGAGTCCACAGAGCCCCCTTACATCAGAGTCCACAGAGCCCCTCTTACATCAGAGTCTGCACATTACCCCTTACATCAGATTCCACACAGCACCCCTTACATCAGAGCCCTCAGCACCCCCCCCCACATCAGAGTCCACACAGCACCCCTTACATCAGAGTCTGCAGAGCCCCCTTTACATCAGAGGCTGTAAAGCGTCCCCTACAACAGAAAATTTCCACTTACACTGTAAGGGGGATCTCTGTGGACTCTGGAATATAAAGGGGGAATTCTGTGGACTCTGGTGTAAAGGGGAACTCTGTTGTAAGGGTGTCTCTGCTCACCAAAGCCCCCTTTGCATCAGAGTCCCTCTTAGAGTACTCACTGGGAGACAGGAGAGGGGAGGGAGGGGGAAGACTTCACTCACAGTGGATGGGTGGATGGATGGATCAGCAGGCTGCACCTTTCCTCTTCTGACTGCTCGGTTACAAACATCCGGGAACAACACTGCCGGGGAGTGTGGGCAGGGCAGGCACAGGAGGAGAGGGCAGGAGGAGGAGCAGAACTAGCTCACTCTCATCTTCCATCCGTGGAAGGGGGAGACTGTCAGTGACAGTGATGGCTCTGGGCTGTGAGCACTGGCGATCTGACAGCTCTCTGCTTGCTGGGAGACATGCAAGTGAGCCGTGGCTGGGAGCAGGGGCTTCGAGGACACACACAGCAAGTCTGTAGAAAGGAAACAGGGGAAAAGGCTGGAGCAGGATGTCAGCATGATAAGTATAGGAGTGGAGCACTAGTGTCATACAACTGTCTCCTCTCATATGCAGGCCTTTTTAAGTTAAGCAGAGTGGCCCGGTAGCCTAATTTAGTGGGGGGGGGGCACACAGGGGGCAGGGTATAACCTAGTGGGGGCAATTGCCCCACCCACCCCTTGTAGCGACGCCACTGATACCACTGTGCAAGGAAAATACATAAAGGTTGCACCAGTTACTGTATGTCTAGACATCAGAAACGACTCTTTAACAGGAAGCAACACTGAATGAGTACATGTCTTTTCAGAGAAGCCATATTCTAGAAGGATTGGAAGGTAGGGTTGCCACCTTTTCTTCAAGCCAAACCCAAACACTTTCACGGCGCACAGCAATTTTTTTGTAGTACACACTATAGGATTGTAAAATACCTGGGACACCTTTTGGGTTACCCAAAGAGAGTAGTAATGAGGTGTGCTATGGTGAACCGTGGCTGTGGCCAAATTGCATTAACAGTGGGGGGGGGGGGGGTGCGGACTTAAAGGGGCATGGTTAAATAAAACAAAAGCATGTGAGTACCCATAAAATATGATTCGATTAATAAAAGAAATGCCAGTTAAAATATGAAACTAGCCTACCTTAAAAGTGGACACTGTCAGCCAGTAGAGCAGTAGATGGTTTCAGAAGATCAGTGGATGGCATCAGGAAAGCAGAGGATGGTGTCAGTAGGGCAGAGGATGGCGTCAGTAGGGCAGAGGATGGCGGCAGTAAGGCAGAGGATGATGTCAGTAGAGCAGTGGATGGTGTCAGTAGAGCAGTGGATTGCGTGAGTAGAGCGTGGACGGTGTCAGTAGAACAGTGGACAGTGCCAGTAGGGCAGTGGACGGTGTCAGTAGAGCAGTGGATGGTGTCAGTAGGGCAGTGGATGGTGTCAGTAGGGCAGTGGATGGTGTCAGAAGATCAGTGGATGGCGTCAATAGAGCAGAGGACGGTGTCAGTAGGGCAGTGGACGGCGTCAGTAGGGCACAGGATGGCGGCAGTAGGGCAGAGGACGGTGTCAGTAGAGCAGTGGACGGTGTCAGTAGAGCAGTGGACGGTGTCAGTAGAGCAGTGGACGGTGTCAGCAGAGCGGTGGACGGTGTCAGTAGAGCGGTGGACGGTGTCAGTAGGGCAGTGGACAGTGTCAGTAGAGCAGTGGACGGTATCAGTAGGGTAGAGGACGGTGTCAGTAGAGCAGTGGATGGTGTCAGTAGGGCAGAGGACGGTGTCAGTAGAGCAAAGGACGGTGTCAGTAGAGCAAAGGACGGTGTCAGTAGGGCAGTGGACGGTGTCAGTAGGGCAGTGGACGGTATCAGTTAGAGCAGTGGATGGTGTCAATAGGGCAGAGGATGGTGTCAGTAGAGCAGTGGACGGTGTCAGTAGGGCAGAGGACAGTGTCAGTAGAGCAGAGGACGGTGTCAGTAGGGCAGTGGACGGTGTCAGTAGGGCAGAGGACAATGTCAGTAGAGCAGTGGACGGTGTCAGTAGGGCAGAGGACGGTGTCAGTAGAGCAGTGGACGGTGTCAGTAGGGAAGAGGACAGTGTCAGTAGAGCAGAGGACGGTGTCAGTAGAGCAGAGGGAGGTGTCAGTAGAGCAGTGGATTGCATCAGTAGAGCGGTGGACGGTGTCAGTAGAGTGGTGGACCGTGTCAGTAGGGCAGTGGACGGTGTCAGTGGAGCAGTGGATGGTATCAGTAGGGTAGAGGACGGTGTCAGTAGGGCAGTGGACGGTGTCAGTAGAGCAGTTGTTGGTGTCAGTAGGGCAGTGGAAGGTGTCAGTAGAGCAGTGGACGGTGTCAGTAGGGCAGTGGACGGTGTCAGTAAAGCAGTATACCCCCATCCAAAAACCTGAATCAGCTCTACTGAACCCAGCCCCATACAAACTGTTCACAAAGTGGCACTGTGCATTCTACAACCCTTTCAAGCACCTTTTAATTACAAAAAAAGCCCAAAAAATTCTAAGCAATCCACGGGCACCCCACAAATAGAGAAGAAAATAGCAGATTAAATATCAGACAGTGCCTGTGCCCCCCCAAGAGAGACCTCCATTACAGCGAGACAAAAAACCCACTTACCTTCCAGGAGCCGCTGCAAAGATGTGTGTGTGTGTGTGAACCTGTTAGGGGGCGGAGTTTGTAATTCCATGCTTTCTCCTGCAAAAACATTCCTGGTTTCTAGGACACCAGTCCAGTGGCCCTCCATTCACCTGTCTCTGGCGACAGTGGCGCCGGCGGCGCACAGACAGACAGTGCAGTATGACCCAGCTGCAGAACATTAGCCCTGCAGGAGAGGGGGAAGAAGGGGGGGCTGCTTGCTGTTTGGGGGTAGCTGACAGAGAAGGGGGGGTAGCTGACAGAGGAGGGGGTAACTGACAGAGGAGGGGGTAGCTGACAGAGTAGGGGGGGAACTGACAGAGGAGGGGGTAGCTGACAGAGGAGGGGGGTAACTGACTGAGGAGGGGGGTAGCTGACAGATTAGGGGGGTAACTGACAGAGGAGGGGTGTAGCTGACAGAGGAGGGGGGTAACTGACAGAGGAGGGGGGTAACTGACAGAGGAGGGGGTAGCTGACAGAGGAGGGGGGTAACTGACTGAGGAGGGGGGTAGCTGACAGATTATGGGGGTAACTGACAGAGGAGGGGTGTAGCTGACAGAGGAGGGGGGTAACTGACAGAGGAGGGGGTAGCTGACAGAGGAGGGGGGTAGCTGACAGAGGAGGGGGTAACTGACTGAGGAGGGGGGGTAGATGACAGAGGAGGGGGGGTAGCTGACAGAGGAGGGGGGTAACTGACAGAGGAGGGGGTAGCTGACAGAGGAGGGGGGGGGTAGCTGAATGAGGAGGGGGGTAGCTAACAGAAGGGGTAGCTGACAGAGGAGGGGGGGCAACACATATCCTCTTAACCCCCCCAATCACTAGACATTTTTTCCCAGGCACTCTCTCCCCCTCCTCCTTGTCCACCTACAAAGCGTAGCAAACTTTGTGCAGACCTGATCAGTGCGTGTCCCTGCTCCCCCTCCTCCTCCTCCTGTGTGTGTTTATACAGAACAGAGAAGGAAGAGGGGCCATTTTGAAACAGGCTGCCCTCGGGAGGGGGAACAGATCAGATGGCGAGCAGACTCATCACTCCAGCTGCAGTCCAGTGTGAATGATGTGTCCGGGTCTGAAGAAGATGGAAACCCGAACACAGCATTCAAAAACCGGACTGTCCGGGAGAAAACCGTACAGATGGCAACCCTATGGCTGCAACACAGGTCACAGAAGCCATGGCAAGCTGGGTGATCCTGCATTCCCCCCAAAAAATCAGTACTATAATAAATAGAGTGAATTTTCGAACATTGATGACTGAAAAAGAAGTTTGAGAAATAGTCCCAGGTCATTTGATCACTATATACATATCTCTATTTCTCTATGTAGAGAATATGTCTTTATCTATATGTAGAGAGAGAAACCTTACAGCTGTACATGCCTCATTCTTGAAGGTGTAAAACCATGAACTGTTAGTTACATAGTTGGTAAGGTTGAATAAAAGCTGAGCTATGAGGAAAGATTAGCTGAACTGAGTTTATTCTCTCTCTTTACACTAAGAGCTGTGTAAATATGCAGTAGACTCACTTAAAGCGGGGTTCCACCCAAATTTTGAACAATATCTGTATGTATTCTCTTCCTTGCCTAGATGCTGACATGCCGTTTAAAAAAATTTAAATCGCCGTAATTACCTTTTATTTTTCTATTCTTCTTTGCACTTCCTGGTTCTCCTCCCGTGGGAGTAGGCGTGTTTCTAGCCTCTCCCAGACTCCTGGGAGCTAGTCTCAGGCTTCCCAGGATGCCACTGAGCATGTGCGGGAACGAGCGGTGACTGCTGAGAGCACAGCATTCACCACATCCAGGAAATAAATGCTTGTGGGCTTCAAATGCCCACAATGAAGATGGAAACCGCCTGCAGTGAATAATATAAGTTATTCTTTCCGACGAAATCTGACACAGGCGGACATATTACACACAATATGTGAGTATGTAATGCTGAGAAGAAAAGTTTGTGAATGAACTAAAAAAAAAAAAAAAAACGATAGATAGGTGGACCCCCGCTTTAAGAAAAAGTTTTAACCGGCTTAGTAGATTGTATTAAAAAAAGCTGGATGCATATAAAAGTCTAATGCCGCGTACACACGAGCGGACTTTATGGCAGACTTTGCCCGGCGGACGGGATTTCGTCGGACAATTCGATGTGTGTGGGCTCCAGCGGACTTTGTTTTCTCAAAAGTTGGACGGACTTAGATTTGAAACATGTTTTAAATCAATCCGTCGAAATCGAGTCCGGTCGAAAAGTCAGCTCGTCTGTATGCTAGTTCGACGGACAAAAAGCCACGCTAGGGCAGCTATTGGCTACTGGCTATGAACTTCCTTGTTTTAGTCCGGTCGTACGTCATCACGTACGAATTCGACGGACTTTGGTGGATTGTGTGTAGGCAAGTCCGTTCATTCAGAAAGTCCGTCGTAAAGTACGTTGAAAAGTCCGCCGAGCAAAGTCTGCCGTAAAGTACGCTCGTGTGTACGCGGCATAAGTTCACAGTTGTGTGAATGGTTGCTATTGTGGGTTTGCACCTGTTCCCGCACGGAGAAATACACTGCCACTCAGGAGATGCAAGGGGGTACCTTTAGGCTACTTTCACACTGGGGCAGGCGTCGGCGGTAAAGCGCCGCTATTTTTAGCGACGCTTTACCATCATTTTATGCAGCGCTATTCAGAGGCTAGCGGGGCACTTTTAGGCCCCGCTAGCGGCCAAAAAAGGGTTATAACCGGCGGCAGTTTGGCAGCTCTGTCCCATTGATTTCAATGGGCAGGGGCGATTTAAGAGCGGTGTATACACCGCTCCTATAGCGTTGCAAAGATCCTGCTTGCAGGACTTTTTTTTACCGTCCTGCAAGTGCACAGCTCCAGTGTGAAAACACTCAGGCTTTCACACTAGAGAAACAGGAGAGGCTCTTTACAGGCGCTATGCAGGCGCTATTTTTAGTGCTGTAGCGCCTCAGTGTGAAAGTAGCCTTAATCCTAATGATACCCCCATGCACTGGAAAATGCAGCGTGATTTTCCCACACTAGGAACCACACTGCACTTGCGGTTTCCATGCAGGACGCATTTTCAGAAAAGGTGCAGAGACATTTTTCCCTGTGTTTTCTGGAGGCACGGCAGCTGCGGTGCCAATTGCGGCTCACAGAGCCACACAAGTGTGAACCAAGCCTAAATACACAAAATATAATTGGATACTAACATTTATAGGTAAGAACACCAGGGATTGTTGATCCAGGGAATATCCTATTGCCACCTGGGGGATCAGGATGTAATCCCCCAGAACATGCTGTATTGAGTTTTTTTTTTTTACTTCCGCTTGATCAACTGAGTATAGGATTGTGTATATACAGGCTTTTTTTTTTATTATTATTACTGGTTGAATTAGATGGACTTGTGTCTTTTTATAAACCAACTATGTAACTATGTTACCTGCTTTGCAGCTCTGAAATGATATTTAACTAAATACAAACCAAAAGTTATTGTTGGAAGAATGCTAATAGAATGCAAAACTATGAAATGTGTTATGTATGTTTGCTAAATGGAGCTGAGCATTAATGATTTTTTGTAAAGACGCTAATTTTATTTAGCTAAATCAGAGCAGTCTTCTTATTCATCTCATAGAGTATTTATTTATTTATTTATTTATATGTTAGATTTAAACACCCACTTTAACATCTGAAACACATAGATGTTGAACATGACATACACTGTATTGCCAAAAGTATTGGGACCAATGGTGGCCGCTCCTTAAAGGGCGCAGGGGCGCCGCCCCCCTCCCCCATCCATGCGTCCGGCCGCCTAATCTACATTCAGGGTGCCGGACGCATGGATTACAATGGCGGGGGTGTATTTTTTTGAAGCCTGAGGCAACAAGGGAATACAGAAAATCTGAATAAAATATGGCAGCCGTGGATTAACTTTAAATATTCTGATTCTTATATCACTTTCACACAGGGATAAACCGTTTATACATAGAAAAACGTGAATAGTCAATATTTTTCTTCTATTTTATTTATTTTTCTTTCCTTCTCTTTACTCCTAATTTCTGTCACTATATTTATATCTAAGTGCACCACAAATGTATTCTCCCTTTCAAATTAAATAACAGATTTTTCTATACAAACCTAGAGTATTTCCAAATAAATCATCAATGTAACAATAGGCTGGTTACGAAACCATCCTGGTGGTCTTACCATTAAAATACTCTATCATTGAAGGCAATTATACACTGTTATATTCTTATATGATACTTATGTACAAATGTTAATATGATTGTACTAATGTTATCTTCAAGCATTAATAAAAGCTTAGTGTTTTAAAAAAAAAAGGGAGGGCTCGGATGACACCAGCAAATGGATATTCGCTATTCTCCTCCTGGCGAATCAGGAAGCACCTATTGGCCAGGGAGTCTTAGAACTCCCTGGCCAATCGTATCTCAGGACACACTTCCTGTTTCTTATTGGCCAGAAGGAGAATGTCTCCCTGTGTGCTCGCTGGAGCAGCCCCGACTCCTTCTTCTCCCTGCCACCATGCCTCAGGTATGGCAGCCAGTACAACACTCGGGTTACCAGTGCAGTCCCTATCTTCAACAGGGGGGGGTGTTATGCTGTGTGACTGCCGCCATCCGTGTCTCCTGCGTGGGGTGCTGTGTGACCGCTGCATCCTGTGTATCCCACGTGGGGGGATGCCAGTGTTAGTTTGTGCCGCCCCCCCCCCAAAAATAGTGAGCACCAGCCACCACTCATTGGGACATCTGCCTTTAAACACACATGAACTTTAATTGCATCCCAGTCTTAGTCCGTAGGGTTCAATATTAAGTTGGCCCACCCTTTGCAGCTATAACAACTTCAACTCTTCTGGGAAGGCTGTCCACAAGGTTTAGGACTATGACTATGGGAATGTCTGACCATTCTTCCAGTAGAGCATTTGTGAGGTCCGGCACTGATGTGGACGAGAAGGCCTGGCTCGCAGTCTCCGCTCTAATTCATCCCACAGATGTTTTGAGGTCAGGACTCTATGTAGGTCAGTCAATTTCCTCCACGCCAAACTCGCTCATCCATGTCTTTATGGACCTTGTTTGTGCATTGGTGCGCAGTCATGTTGGAACAGAAAGGGGCCATTCACAAACTGTTCCACAAAGTTGGGAGCATGAAATTGTCCAAAATGTCTTGGTATGCTGACACCTTAAGAGTTCCCTTCACTAGAACTAAGGGGCCAAGCCCAACCTCTGAGAAACAACCCCACACCATAATCCCCCCTCCACCAAATGATTTGGACCAGTGCACAAAGCAAGGTCCATAAAGACATGGATGAGCGAGTTTGGGGTGAAGGAACTTGACTGGCCTGCACAGAGTCCTGACCTCAACCCAATAGAACACCTGTGGGGTGAATTTGAGCGGAGACTGCGAGCCAGGCCTTCTCATCCAACATCAGTGCCTGACCTCACAAATGCTCTACTGGAAGAATGGTCAAACATTCCCATAGACACACTCGTAAACCTTGTGGACAGCCTTTCCAGAAGAGTTGAAGCTGTTATAGCTCCAAAGGGTGGGCCAACTCAATATTGAACCCTATGTACTAAGACTGGGATGCCATTAAGGTTCATGTGCGTGTAAAGGCAGGCGTCCCAGGTAACATAGTGTATGTGTGCTTAGCAAAAGCTAAATCGGAAACCAAAAATTGCTAATCAGCCAATCAAATGGCAGCAACTCAATGTATTTAGTCATCTAGACATAGTGAAGATGACTTTCTGAAGTTGAGCAACAGAATGGGGACGGAAGGGGATTTAAGTGACTTTGAACGTGGCATGGTTGTTGGATTTACAGAGAATGGTCCAAAAAAAGAAAATATCCAATGAGTGGCAGTTGTGTGGACGTAAATGCCTTGTTGATGTCAGAGGAGAATGGGAGACTGGTTTGAGATGATAGAAAGGTAACAGTAATTCAAATATCCCTGCCTTACAACCAATTATATTGCACACATAAAAATGTGCATCTGATATTGTTATAGACCTAAAATTTTAGTGAATCAGGTTTAACAGAGAAACGACTTAGCATGTTAAAAAAAAGTAATACTTGCATTTGGATTTTTGTCCACCATTCTTGACAACTTCACCATAAAGGTAAACGTTTTCCATGAACCCAATTAGGTTGACATCAACATGTTAAAAAAGCTTGTGCATACAGTCTATTGAGAAAAAAAAAAATCTGTTTGTGTAAGAAAACTGATGCTGAGGATAACTCCACTCTTGTTGAGAAAAACAATCCCCTCAGGATGATCAAAGTACATTGCAAGAATTTTAAAGAACTTTGTAGCAAATTTCGACATTTTGTTGCTGTGTACTGTGTACATTTTGTTTTGTTGCTTGTACCTTAGTGTTGATTTCTGGGAAAATCAGTGAGGCAATCACACAAGCAGAAAATGACATATTTAGAGGCATTCTGAACACCAACTGTGTAGGGCACCTCCAGATTGCCATACTGCATTGCATTTTAGGCTTAGTTCACACTGGCATTAAAGGGGTTGTAAAAGTAAATTTTTTTTTTTTTTTAAATAACAAACATGTTATACTTACCTTCACTGTGCAGCTCGTTCTGCACAGAGTGGCCCCGAACCTGGTCTTCTGGGGTCCCTCGGCGGCTGTTTCAGCTCCTCCCCGCAAGCATTAACCACCTTAATGCGAGCTCCCTCGCATGGTGGTGAGTGCTTGCGGGCGCGCTCCCGTGATACAGCCGGCGGCTATAGCCGCTCGCTGTATCACTCGGCCCCGCCCCCGGCGCGCCGCGTCATCGGATGTGATTGACAGCAGCGCGAGCCAATGGCTGCGCTGCTTTCAATCCATCCACTGCAGCCAATCAGCGACCAGGCCGAGCTGCAATGGAGATGACGAGAACAAGCAGCGGAGATTCGAGGTGTCAGGTAAGTAAAACGGGGGGGCTGGGGGCGGCGGTATTGTCAAAAGTTTTTTCACCTTAATGCATAGAATGCATTAAGGTGAAAAATTTTTTACCTTCACAACCCCTTTAAGAGCAGGAGATTGAGAGGCATTTGACAGGCATTAAAAACGCCCCTTAAACGCCTATGCACAAGATATAATAGACAGCACATTGTGCTGTTCACACTGAGCGTCAGCGTCACTTCAAAATTGAAGCCTCATGTCGAGTCAGGAGGCGTTTGAACGCTCATCAAATGCTACAAAACCGCTCATAGGGCGTTTAGGGAGCATTTTTGAAGTTTGTAAAATGCCCCATTCTAAAGCTCATTGACACCTGTCTGAAGCCCATACTAACGCCATACAAACGCTATAGGAACGTTTGTTGAGCATCAGTAATTTAATCAAAGGAAAGGTAATGTTTAGCTAAATTAAACATGGTTTGTGTAGCAGTTGTATATGTTATATATATATTTCACTTACTATATTTTTTCCACAAAAGTGCGGTTTTGAAAGACAGGGGCAGCACTGGCTGCATACATCCACTGTGCCCACCACACATGTCATATCACTCAGCAGGCTCGTTCACGGATCTGGCAGACAACTCTTGTTGTGAGGATATAGAACCATACCTATGGCAAAATTAGCTTACCAACTTTATTTGATTGAATTTTTGCTCATAGTAACAGGGAAACGATGTGAAACTTTGATCCAACACCCCCACCCCGCTCAGCCTCCATATACATTCGGCTCTGACAATGGTGGGACAAGGTCATCTAGCGCTCAGGTCAAAGATGCCAATCTGTGCCCCCTACAGGGCCGGGACAACAGGTGGGCAGCAGGGGAAGCTGCCCTGGGCACTGTGGTATTGTGTGAGGTGGGGGGCACCATAAGGAGATTGGGGGGAGGGGATTTGTGTTGAGAAGGGGAATTTGGGGGGGCAGCACAGGGGGGAAAGAATTGTTCTAGGAGGGCAAATTTGGGCAGGTGTGCTAGGAGTGGCGATTTGTGTTGGGAAGGTGGATGGGGGAAAATGATTTGTGCTGGGGGGGGTATGGGGAGTTTGTGCTATAACAATAATATGGAAGAGGGGGAAAAAATTTTTGGGGGGATTTGTGCTAGTAGGGATGATTGTGGGTATTTGTGCTCAGATGGGGGATTGGGGGAGGGAATTTGTGCGTGGAGGGGAAATTTGAGGGGTAGAGGATTTATGCTCGGAGGGGGAAGATTCTCTTTTTTGGGGGGGGGGATTTGTGTTGGGTGCATATAGGAAGAGAGAGGATTTGAGCTGGGTGCCTAGGGGGTGAGCATACTGATTAGTGCTCAATTTTTTTGGGTGGGGGGGTGGATTTTCGTTGACACATAATGCTCATACATCTTGGGGGAGGGGGTGCAATGTGGTATGTTTGCCCCGGGCTCTAGATGACTTTGTCCCAGCACTGGCCCCCTACAATGTGTAAAATCTTGTGTCAGAAAAAATCCTGCCTCCCCTCAAAAAGAATTGAGCATTAATCGACACGATCACCACCTTACGCATAAATTTCTTTTGCAAGCCAAATTTCTCCCTCCTCTCAGTGCAAATCCCCCCCCCCTGCATAAATTTCCCCTCCATGCACAAATCTGTGCACCCCATCCCCCCTCACAGGTCAAATCTTCTCCCTCCAAATCCCTCACACAGCACAAATTACCCCCCCATAACCCCTTCTTGCACAAATCCTCTCCCCCTCAAATTTCCCCTTCGAGCACAAATCCTCTCCACCCTCAAACCCCCCTCCCAGCACAAATTGTCCAACCCACACAAATTTCCCCAATTGGCACAAATATCCCCCCCCCCATCCATCCCCTCTCCTAGCAGAAAATCCTCTCCTCCCCAAGAGGTCCCCACCCCTACCATTATCACTCTCCCCACCCCCACTAGCACAAATACTCTTATCTCCAGCACAAATAACTACTCCCTCCCCCCCATCCAATTGTGCCCCCAGTACATTTCCCCCCTCCCTCAAATGTACAGCTCAGATGGAGTACGGCAGATGGTCATTGGATGTTCTTCCTCCCAGGCTCCTACTCATCTTGACACATCAAAATTAGGGAGGTGCTTTAGGGAAGCTTACTTCAGTTTTGCCTTTAACGGGCATTATCCGTATAAACACCATCCTTCTCGTTGAAGTCCAGGGTAGCTCTGGTAACACAGACAAACACCTGAAGGGAACCAAGTCCAAAGGGTCACCTTACTGGACCCAGAGTACTTTGGTTTTAAAATGGGAAGGGACTCTCCACAGTAGCTGGATCTTCTAGAGTAGTTGTTCTCTTTTAAGCATCTGCCTGGCTGCCCGCATGCCAGTTGTGACAGTGGAGCTGCTCACCTGGCTGTAGATCACTTGCCCCGGCTACCTCAGTCTCATGAGGTAGCTTTGAGCTGCTGATAGATGGAACCTGAGAAACTTCTCTTCCTTGGACATGTCCAGGAACCCAGGGAGTTGTGGGAAAATTAGTTAAAGGGATCTGCACCTGCATTTGAGTGTGATCAGCAAATCTCTATTAAAAAAAAAAAAAAAAACACAGTTTAAAGAGGAGTTCCACCCAGGGGGGGCGTCAAAAAAAAAAAAAAAATTAAAAGTCAGCAGCTACAAATACTGCAGCTGCTGACTTTTAATTGGACACTCACCTGTCCCTGGGTCCAGCGATGCGGGGAATCGAAGCCCCGCTCGTCCCCCCCCTCCGCTCGTCGGCGCCGGCATTTCAACTGTGGGCGCCGGGCTGTGGCTTCACAGCCTGGCACCCACTGCGCATGCGCGAGCGGCGCTGCGCGCCGTGATTGGCCGCTCAATCACCTGGGACCTGTAATGGGTCCCAGATGATTGACAGGAGGGAGGGAGCAGAGCGGAGCCCTTCCTGTGCCGAGGAGGAAGTGATGTCACCAGCCCAGGCTAAGGAACAGGCAGACTACGAGGGACCACCTAGCAACAGGCATTTAGAGGTAAGTGAAAAAAATATATATATCCAAATGTTTTTTTGTTTTTTTTTTAGAATTTTTCCAGGTAGTTTTGTTTTTTGGGTGGAACCCCACTTTAAGTACTTGATGTGATTAGTTATCAGCCCCTATGAAGTAGGGGTGGAGGACTGGTAAAACCTGTAATGCCTCGTACACACGATCAGACTTTCCCAAACAAAACCATGGAATTTTGTCCGAAGGGTGTTGGCTCAAACTTGTCTTGCATACACACGGTCACACAAATGTTGGCCAACAATTATGAACGTTGTGATGTACTAGACTAGACTACGTGGTTTTTCATCTCTTTAGCGCCACCCTTTGGGCTCCTTCTGCTAATTTCGTGTTAGTAGAAGTTTGGTGAGTGTTGATTCGCACTTTTCTTTTTGCATTTTTCATTTAGCGCTTTTCAGTTTGCGCTTTTCATTTCGTGCTTTTCAGTTTGTTTCTGAACGGTCGTTCGTCAACCAGACATGTTTCGAAATCAGAGGATATAGCGTGTTATTTATTATTGGCCTTGGAGTTATTGCTTTGACATTTTTTTTTGGTTGAATAATGATTTGATTTGGTATATTTTCTATATTTTTGGATGCATAGAATGCACTTTTTGGTTAAGTTCTATTGGAAAATAGCATGTCTAATTTATTTATTTTTTTATGCATAATAAAAAAATTGTGGAGAATAATACTTGGCTATGTGTTTTACTTCAAATGACAGTTTGGGAGTAGGCAGTTACATTTAAAAAAATACAATGTAAAAATGACAAGGGACACCAACATAGTTGTATCTTTGATCTTATAAACTAGGGCATAATGGTGTTGTGTTAACTTGCACAAATAAAAAAAAACATAATAATATTCTTGATATCACTAGAAAAAAAAAGCCTTTGCAAATTAGTTTGCAATGACTCCATCAGTATCACCAGCAAAGCAGCTTCATTATTATCCCATTAAAGAAGAAGAGAATATGCATTGCATTTGGAGATTTCATAATTTGCCACGTCACGAATGTTAATTCTCCATTACAAACGCTAATTTATAAGACCAACCGCTTCTGCTTCCGAGCATGCGTGTTTGTACTTTGGACTTTTGTCCGACTGACTGTACACATGATCGGAAAATCCGACAACACACATTTGTTGGCAGAAAATTTGAAGACATGCTAGCCAACATTTGTTGGCAGAAAGTCCGACAACAATTGTCCGGTGGAGCATACACACAGTCGGATTTTCCGCCAACAGCCTGACCTCCAACATTTACCGTCGGAAAATCCGATCGTGTGTACGGCCTTTAGTGTTACTTGACTGCAGCAGAAAATAATTCACAAATGGATGGTCAGAAATATGAATTCTTTGGCAGGTAACATACAGTAGTTCCTTTTTACTGTATGTATTTCATCTGTTTTTTTAACTGTTTTGCTGGAGTTGAGCTTTAAGAAAAATAAAGTATAGGACATGGCTTGGCCATAGTCTCTACAATTGGCACCTGCATCCAAAACAAAACTCAAATTTAGGGTGCAGCATGTTACTTGGAAAAAAGTAAAAGAAAAAAGTACGTTCATCGTGGAAAAAATTAAGGTCTCCAATGATGGGTTAAAGAAAAATACCTTTTTTGTTGGTGAAATACCATAAATAGGGGGTGGTTTTGGCTTCCCCCTATTTCATGTATAACTATGTATTATCTTGCCTTTTCCTATAGTTAGCTAACCATTAAAGCTCTAATAATATTAATGGTGATGATATAATAACAATATTAGCTACAAAAAATAAACACAACGTGTAAAGAAGCAAAGGCCTTGCTTATTTACAAAGAAATTAGAAAAACTAACATAAAAAACTAGGAATATTACAGGGCATATAGAAATAAAAGTAGGTGATACTTTACGTAAGATCATCCTCAGTATTCAGTGTCTCTCAATGGAAAAAAGAGACAGACCATCGCTGGCCATTGCCTTTTAATGCACTCTCAGACACAACCCACTCAAACGCCATCTGCCTGCCTGTGTAGTCCTCTGTACAATGAGAAACTATAAGAGGCTGTTCTTCCTAATCACCAGGGAGTATGTTATTGCCCAAACATAAATGTCACTGTCTTCCACCAGGGGGCAGCATTACTATATGAACAGCTGCCTTGACCCAGGTCCACATCCCAGCAACAGCTGGCCTTTGATGTCCTGATTGCAGGCAAGGAAATTAGGTACTTTAACCGCTTCAGCCCCAGAAGATTTTACCCCCTTCCTGACCAGAGCACTTTTTGCGATTCGGCACTGCGTCGCTTTAACTGACAATTGTGCGGTCGTGCGACGTGGCTCTCAAACAAAATTGACGTCCTTTTTTTCCCACAAATAGAGCTTTCTTTTGGTGGTATTTGATCACCTCTGCAATTTTTATTTTTTGCGCTATAAACAAAATAAGAGCGACAATTTTGAAAAAAACGCATTATTTTTTACACTTTGCTATAATAAATATCCCCCAAAAATATATAAAAAAAAACATTTTTTCTCCTCAGTTTAGGCTGTTCGAATTCTTCTACATGTTTTTGGTAAAAAAAAATTGCAATAAGCGTTTATTGATTGGTTTGCGCAAAAGTTATAGCGTTTACAAAATAGGGGATAGTTTTATGGCATTTTTATTAATATTTTTTTTTTACTAGTAATGGCGGCGATCAGCGATTTTTTTTGTGACTGCGACGTTATCGCGGACATGTGAAGTATCTTGTGATAGACTTCTGTGCTACTAAAGTGTTTAGGTAATGCTCTGTGTATTGCTGCAAAATCAAATAGTGAACACCACTCCACTACCTACAATTCTATAAATACCACAACAATAAAATGTGTCTGTGATTGCTATCGCGGACATGTCGGACATTTTTGACACATTTTTGGGACCATTGTCATTTCTACAGCGATCAGTGCGATTAAAAATGCACTGATTACTGTGTAAATGACACTGGCAGGGAAAGCGTTAACCACTAGAGGGCGGGGAGGGGTTAAGTCAGTACTAGGGGAGTGATTCTAACTGTAGGGGGGATGGGCTGTGTGTGTCACTACGCTGATCACTGCTCCCGATGACAGGGAGCTGTGATCAGTGACACTTGTCACTAGGCAGAACGGGGAGATGCTGATGTAAACAGTTCGTCCTCTCCGTGAGGCGATTGCGGGTATCCCCGTGGCGATCGAGTCCGCAATGGCACGGCGTGGAATTCAAATGGACGTACCTGTAAGTCCATTTGCCCAGCCGGCCCATTCTGCCGACGTACATCGGCGTGCGCCGGTCGGGAAGTGGTTAATTTTCCCATCACCAGGTGGTCTGAAGTAAAGCTCTCCTGTTCCCAAACCCCACTGCCAGGGGGTGTGCATGAATCCTTTTTCCAGATGAAGATTCTGATATGCATTCTTCTGCTATAAACACCCTGCTGGGTAATCTTGCTCTGCTGGCATTCCAGGCTGCCACCAGCCCTGTCCAGATGGCTTCATTATAGTCGGTCTCAATAGTCCAGAGATATATGATAATAAAAACATGTTGCCCTCCAACATATGCCGCTTTGTGCCTTAATGGCACCCCACCACCTTTCCTCAGAGACAGCTTCTTTGGAACAGTTCAGAAATGTTTGTCCTTAGAGACATGTTGTGCTTACAAAAATGTGCCACTTTGCCCCTGAATTTCAAGAAGGGCCTTACCCAACCATATTACTAACCTAATACATGTTCGTCAAACTATAATAACACACAAACCAACACGTTACCATAATACAGGGATAGGTAACCTCAGCCCTCCAGCTGTGGTGAAACTACAAATCCCATCATGCCTCTGCCTCTATGAGCCATGCCTGTTATTGTCAGGGTCTTGCAATGTCTCATAAGATTTGTAGTTTCAAAACAGCTGAAGGGCCGAGGTTGCCTACCCCTGCCATAATATATACATATATATGCGAGCCTGGTAACAGTTTGATATGTTCCTATCAATAAACGCAGGGCCGGCTTTAATATTGATTGGACCCTGGGCAAACATTTTCTTGAACCCCCCCCCACTTGCAATTTCGCTCTCCACCTGCTCTGAGACATACCATAAATAGCAGCTAGACTCAAAATCAGTTTACTAAATCAGATCAGGCAGCGATTGCGATTGCTTGCCAGAAGTTACAGTGTATCATTACTGTTCACTGACTGGCTGCTATAGTTTACAGCACACATTATGGCTCACTGATTATTTGCTAGAGGTTACAGCACATGACTTCTGCTTGTTGATTGGTTGCTAGAGATTACTGTACATAAATACTGCTCGCTGATTGGTTGCTAGAGGTTACTGGATATCCTTTCCAACCACTAATTGGTTGCTAGAGGCTACTGCACATTATTAATGCTCACTGATTGGTTGGTAGAGGTTACTGCATATCCTTACCGCTCAATGATTGGTTGCAAGAGGTCAGTGCACATCATTATTGCTCACTGATTGGTTGCTTAAGGTTATAGCACATTATCTCCTCACTGCCTGCACACCATGGACTGGGGAGGTGAGGGGACCCATCAATAGACAGAAAACGCCTAGGGATGCTAGGACTCCTGGGATCAGTGGCAATGCTGAGGGAGGGGGTGTGATCAGTGGCAATGCTAG
This sequence comes from Lithobates septentrionalis, assembly GCA_037952835.1. Classification (NCBI taxonomy): domain Eukaryota; kingdom Metazoa; phylum Chordata; class Amphibia; order Anura; family Ranidae; genus Lithobates; species Lithobates septentrionalis. The sequence continues at coordinate 16,143,619 of JBBDGP010000158.1, read as the reverse complement.
GGTGGTTGATGGGATTAGTGGCAGTGGTGGGGGGATGGGATTAGTTAGGAGGCAGTACACTGTGGAAAATTCAGAATCATGTAGAGCAAAGCTGGAAATCTTTGGCAAGTATATAGTGGGGGATTCTGCACTGACCACCAATGTAATGGAGAATTTACGCCACCCACCAATATAAAGATGGATTTCTACACTGACACCATTGTAATAGGAGCATTTACACCAACCACCAGTGTAGGGAGGAATATACAATGACCTCCATGTAAGATGACACTTCTACACTGACCACCAATGTTAGGGGTGATTTACGCTGACCACCAATATAAATTTACGTATCAATGCCGGTTATTTACATGTAAACATAGGGTCTGCAGGTGAGTCATCTGTACAGGGCAATAGCGCAGAGCTGGGCAGCATTAGTAACAGAACTTCACACTGAGATATTAGACCCAGCACAGGACTAAAACTTCAAGGGAATTTAAACTGGGATAGTTGGCAAGTATGAGACAGCTGCTTTGGGCCCACAAAAATAATGGGGCCCAGGGCAGCTTCCCCTTTTACCATGCCTTAAAGACGGCCCTGAATACACGACTAATCTCCTATAACCCTTCATTTTATATACAGTTCGGGATTAGGAAGGCTTGCTAAGTATTGCCTTCTTTCCGGCTATTTTGCATGTCAGAGGTACATCAGGACTGCTAATTGGCAGCAAAGCCTCTTCTTTGTATGAAGAGACCTTACTGTCATTTCTCTGACTCCCTCAGCTCGCATGACAGATGTAAGATCTTTTTATATAAATGTTGGGTCAAACAACACATGTAAACCTGAGCCAATGACAAAACCACATAGTTCCATCCCTGTACCTAGATTTCAGAGACATTGCCCAGGGTACACTGTGCACCTCTAGCTATAGCTCGGTTCAGGGAACACCCTAGTTTGATGACTAACGTTATGTTTATATCCTTTAGGACAAAGAAACAAACTCTTCTAGGTCCTAAATATTACACAGATGCTTTCCTTCCAACAACTATCTTCTCATCTAGAACACAGAGTGAAGCATCTTCCCCACATTCACCACTGCATATTGACCTTGCATACAAAGGATATTGTGGTCATGCCTGTGACAGAGAAAAATATAAACCCGCCTCCAGCTTCCCTCCTCTCTAATAACATGTGGGTAAGTTAGGCTGGCCATACACTATTCAATTTTCCTGTTCAACTTTCCTTTAGATTTACCAAAACCATATAATATGAGGTGAAACCTAAACCTTTTCAATGTGTATGCAATCAGGCAGGCCCTTGCACTACATAGTTGAAGGTAAATCTAAAGAAAATTGAATAAGAAAATTGTATGGTGTATGGCCAACTTTAGACTCCTTTCACACTGGGGCGCTTTGCAGGCGCTACAGTGCTAAAAATAGCGCCTGCAAAGCGCCCTGAAAGAGCCGCTGCTGTCTCTCCAGTGTGAAAGCCCAGAGGGCTTTCACACTGGAGTGTTGCGCTGGCAGGGCGCTAAAAAAAGTCCTGCTAGCAGCATCTTTGGAGAGGTGAAGGAGCGGTGTATACACCGCTCCTTCACCGCTCCTGCCCGTTGAAATCAATGGGGCAGTGCGGCTATACCGCCGGCATAGCGCTGCTGCAAAAGCGCTTTGCGGTGGTTTTAACCCTTTCGCGGCTGGTTTTTAACCCTTTCTCGGCCGCCAGCAGGGGGGTAAAAGCACCCCGCTAGTGGCCGAATAGCACCGCAAAATTGACGGTAAAGCTCCACCGCCCCAGTGTGAAAGGGGCCTTAGCATCCCAGCTCGGTATGATTTTGCCTAAACACGTCGCTTTCACTAGCCCAAAGTGGTGGTTAAATGCCTGGGTGAGCTGTACAAGTTTGGTTTATGAAAGTTGTTACACTTCCACGTTGATCCCATCTACAGAAGTGAAGACTAGGTCTGTATATTCAGTGGTGTCAATGAGCTTACTGACTGGGGATTCTAACTGCATCCGAGCCCATGATACATTTTTACCCTGTAGTGGATGGTGGATTAAATCTTGAGCCACCTTGACCTGGGTATTTATGTTACTTTGTTAGATTTTAATAAGGATGTCATTTATCTCTCTTTGAGTAAAATATCCCCACTTACTGTCTGAAGCTATGGCTGAGAGTTTGTTCCTCAAGATACTGATGTCCACTTCATTAATAACACCCATCCCAACTCCTATTCCTCCCAGTATAGTGCTGAATACATCGCTCCTCTCTCGTTTACTGCTTAGAAAAAAGCGTCCTGAATGAACATCATTATGTGTCCGCACACCTCTGGGAGTAGTCCATTGGTATAATGACCACACTTGATTCAGTGTATATTTAGCACTAGGAATGTGTGAACGGTTCAGCCTGAGCTTGAGTTTGTGCCAAACATTGGCTGTTCACCCGTTTGACGAACACCCGAATTATCTGGACGATCGACCAATTGTTTGGCCCGCTGAATGACCACAATGCACTGGGCCGCTGCACAGCGCATTGGAAGCCCTGATTGGCTGAAGCAATGAAAGCTTTGCCCAGTCAGGGCACAGAGCACTGTCAGAGCCATGATTGGAGAAAGTAATGATAACTCTATCTAATCATGGCTCGTTGCTCTTAGTCCCGCCCCACACTATAAAAGTATTCTTTCAATAGCGGGCATTTGTAGTGTGATATTGCCGTGGTGAGAGATAGAACAGGGCTCTGTTCGGTGCTACTGGAGAGTTTGTGTGCTATAGTGTGGTCTTCTGATTCTATTGTCAGTGTATAATATTAGTTTAGTGTGAATCTAGTGCTAGTTCAGTCAGTGTGAGTGTAGTAAGTGACCAATTATTGTTACTTTAGTGTGAATCTAGTGTTGGTTTAATCAGTGTGAGTGTAGTGCGACCATTCATTGTTACTTTAGTGTCACCTTAGTGTGAATCTAGTGATAGTTCAATCAGTGTGAGTGTAGTGAGTGACCATCCATTGTTACTTTAGTGTCACTTTAGAGTTTATCTAGTGATAGTTCAATCAGTGTGAGTGTAGTGCGACCATTCATTGTTACTTTAGTGTCACTTTAGTGTGAATCTAGTGATATTTTAATCAGTGAGAGTGTAGTGCGACCATTCATTTTTACTGTAGTGTCACTTTAGTGTGAATCTAGGGAGAGTTCAGTCAGTGTGAGTGTAGTGACCATTCATTTTTACATTAGTGTCAGTTTATTTTGTCAGTGCAAGTTTACTGCAGTATAGTTCAGTGCATTAGTGCACATTTAAAGCAGTATATTTCTGTGCATTACTGCACGTTTAACGCAGTATATTTCAGTGCGTTACATGACGTTTAATGCAGTATATTTCAGTGCGTTTGTGCATGTTTAACGCAGTATTATTCTTAGCGTTACTGCACGTTTAACGCAGTATATTGCAGTGCGTTAATAATGTTTTACTGCAGTAAATTGTAGTGTAACAGTGGAGTGTGTATGTGTATTGAGTACTCAGGTTAAACTGCACCAAACACCACTTTCCATTGATTAAAGTGCATCCATATACACAATTCCAAATCTTTGTTACATTTTGTTAATAAGCACCCCCCCATCATGTCTAAGAGGCCAACAAGGAGAGACAGACGTTCCCATGACATTGTGAGGGGGCCAGCAGCCTATGTGTCCACGGGCAAAGGTAAACGTGATCAGTCCTCAGGCAGGCCATAATTTCCTCTGTTAAGTGTAATGCCCCGTACACGCGGTCGTATTTTCCGACGGAAAATGTGTGATAGGACCTTGTTGTCGTAAATTCCGACCATGTGTAGGCTCCATCACACATTTTCCATCGGATTTTCCGACCCACAAAGTTTGAGAGCAGGATATAAAATTTTCCGACAACAAAATCCGTTGTCGGAAATTCCGATTGTGTGTACACAAATCCGACGGACAAAGTGCCACGCATGCTCAGAATAAATAAAGGGATGAAAGCTATTGGCCACTGCCCCGTTTATAGTCCCGACGTACGTGTTTTACGTCACCGCGTTTAGAACGATCGGATTTTCCGACAACTTTGTGTGACCGTGTGTATGCAAGACAAGTTTGAGCCAACATCTGTCGGAAAAAATCCTAGGATTTTGTTGTCGGAATGTCCGAACAAAGTCCGACCGTGTGTACCGGGTTTTTCGTCTCGGCTAAGAAGATGTGCGGCTGCGAGGGGGGCTCTGAGTCTCCCCACTTTCAGCGGCAGGATACAGGATTGGTCAGGGGGGTCCACGGGCAGGTGGCCACCTCCATCTGGACTCTCCCGGGCATCCACTGGCATGCCGCTCTCTTCCCATTCTGGGTCCGGTCAGGATCAGAGCCCCGCCGGGTTCACAGGCCGCCCGCTTCTCCCGGTGTCCTCATTGGGGGGAGGGGGGTGTTCGGCCACCCTCTGCTCCTCTCCTTGTGCTGCTCCAGTTCCATAAGGGGGCCGCCTGTCCGCTCCTCCCGGTGCTCACGCGGGGGGGGGGGGCGGTGATCGGCCACCTGTCTGCTCCTCTCCCTGTGCAGATCCAGCTCCACGTGGGAGCCGCCATCCCGGTACTCACCCTGTGGGGGAAGGTCTGCCGCCCGCCTGCCTGCTCCTCTCTCCCTGTTGGCGGTTATGAGCACATTGGGGATTATGTCACTGTTTTTTTATAAGGAACAGCTGTTTTTGCAAAGGTATTTAATGCATTAATGCGGATGGGGGTGTCCATGGTACAGTTTGCAGACAGGGCAGCCTGCGGGTGCTGCCTTTTCACCTGCATGGGGCCACGCTACTAGCACCCGGTTACCTCATGCCACGCATGCATAAGCACAGGGTTCAAGGGTTAATTCAGGCTGTGGGGTTGTCATGACACTTGCTCATCGCCTGTCATCTCATTATATTCTGTGGGGGTCCTTTGGGGGCATGCAATTTTCGGTTTCTCATGTAATTTATGGTTTCTAATGCATTTTTCGGTTTTTATGTGATTCATGGTTTCTCAAGCATTTGACGGTTTCTCATTCATTTTACGGTTTTCATGCAATTTACGGTTTCTCATGCTTTTTATGGTTTTTCATGCAATTTACGGTTTCTCATGTAATTTATGGTTATCATGCATTTTACGGTTTCTCGTGCATTTTACGGTTCATGCGGTTTACGGTTTTTCATGCGTTTTACGGTTTCTCATGCATTTTACGGTTTTCTCATGCGATTTACGGTTTCTCATGCATTTTACGGTTTCTCATGCATTTTACGGTTTCTCATACAATTTACGGTTTCTCATGCATTTTACAGTTTTTCAAGCATTTTACGGTTTCATACAATTTACGGTTTCTCATGCATTTTACGATCTCTCATGTTTTGTTACGGTTTCCCATGCAATTTACGATTTCTCATGCAATTTATGGTTTCTCATGAAATGTACGGTTTTTCATGCAATTATGGTTTCTCGTGCAATTTGTCACTTCTTATGCCTATTCATGTTTTTCTTACATTCCCATGTTTCTCACGTTTCCCATGGTTCTCACGTTTCCCATTGTTCTCACCTTTTCCCATGGTTCTCACGTTTTCCCTTGGTTCGCAAGTTTTTCCATGTTTCTTATGCTTCTCACGTTTTCCCATGCTTCTCACGTTTTTCCATGTTTCTCACATCTTCTCATGTTTCTCACGTTTTCCTGTGTTTCTTACGTTTCTCACGTTTTCCCATGCTTCTCACGTTTTTCCATGTTTCTCACGTCTTCCTATGTTTCTCACGTTTTCCCATGTTTCTTACGTTTCTCACGTCTTCCCATGTTTCTCACGTCTTCCCATGTTTCTCACGTCTTCCCATGTTTCTTACGTTTTTCCATGTTTCTCACGTTTTCCCTTGCTTCTCATGTTTTCCCATGCTTCTCACGTTTTCCCATGCTTCTCACGTTTTCCCGTGCTTCTCTTGTTTTCCCATGTTTCTTACGTTTCATGTCATATGCTTTTTTATGTCATGGCCTTTCGTTCGCTGCATTTCTGTTATCTAGTGCTCACATTCAGGGTCTGTCACGTCTACAGATCCATACGGGCTGAGGTGTCATTTTAATTAATTGTTGTCCCACAATCTTCCCGCCTGTTTTCCATATGTCATACGTGCATGTTCACCATTACACCTTTACTACTAGCCACCACGGTCTGTGGGTACCTTAGCCCTGAGTGTTCGTTTTAATTTCCTGTCCTGGCGCTGCAGGTTGCTCTGGCTTGCTTACTGCATACAGTAGGGGGGTGTCGACATTAGGTTCACATTCTTGCGCTCTTGGTCTTGTCATTTCTGCACCCACAGCATCATACTTGTCAGGTACCAGGGGTGTTATGTCATGGGTTGGTTGTCTGTAATGTTATCTGGTTGCTTTCACACAGCTGGGTTGTTCATGTTCTGCCACTGCAGATTACCCGTCACATCTATGGGTTTAACAGATTGAGGTGATCGTTTTTAATTGGCTTGTTCGGTGGCAAGTCTCCTCATCTGTTCTTACGCTGCTTATGTATTTCGTACAAACTCACGTTTCTCATGCAATTTACATTTTCTCATGCAATTTACGTGTTCTCATGCAATTTAAGTTTTCTCTTGCAATTTACGTTCCTCATGCAATTTACGTTTCTCATGCAATTTATGTTTCTCATGCAATTTTCGTTTCTCATGCAAGTCACGTTTCTCATGCAATTTGTTGTTGCTATGCTAAACTCATATTTTTTATGTTTCTCTCGTTTTCCCAGGTTTCTCATGTTTTCCCAATGTTACTCTCGTTCTCATGTTTCTCACGCTGTTCATCAATTCATGTTCTCATGCTACCGGCGTTTCTCATGTAGTTTGCGGTTTTCTTGCAGCCTCGGTTCTCATGCTGCTCACATTTTCGTCAGCTCGCGCTATACATGTGTTTCGTTCCTTCACGCAGCTTACGTTCCTGGCGCAGGTTTCTCAGTCTGCTCACGTTTCTCTCGCAGTTCATGTTGCTGTCCCAGTGGTGTGTCACTTCCACTCAGTTCATGGTTACTATTTTCATCATTTTGCGGGGTACCGTTCATATGTTTTGTCCTCTCGGTTGAGTTGGTCGGTTTTAATTGGCGTGGGCAGCAGCAATTCTTCTCATCCAGATTACATTCTTATCTCGGTTCTGTTTTATAAATTTACATCTTACCACTTACTTCAGCACCTGGATACATTTTCAGGTTGCAAATTCCGTTTTTTGCAGGACATGTCTCAAGCAGCGGATATTGGGGGTCTTCGCTTCTTTCCCTCCTTCTCCAGCTGGTTGGGTCGGAGCACAGTAGCTCACCCTCTCTCAGAACCTGGTCCGTCCCAAGGCTTCATTTTTTCACACTCGGCTAGCTTCAATTCTTGACCCGATGGCAGTATTCCTACGCAGTGGATTGCTTTCCCGGCATCGGCACGGAAAGCCTAGTTTTAAGTTACTGTTCCCTTGCTCGTCGAGCACAAGTGCGGAGTAGGTTACCCAGCGGACTGCGGTTTCTTCCCTGTCCCAAATGCACACTACCTTTTATTTCCTAGCTACGTCTGGCCAGGATTGGCAAAAGTATGGAGCTATTGGTAAGTCAGCCTATGGCAGCCCAAGCAGCCAATACGGACTGAGGGGCTTTAGTGGATTCCGGAACCTCTCAGTCCCTAGGCCAGTATCAGTAGGCTCAAGTCTCTGATGCAGATGCTGGCATCACGCCTTCTCTTTGGTTTCCAGTATTTGTGATGGATTGGGTTTCTGTTTGGCTGACGCAGCAGCCTTGATCATTAAGTCTTTATTTTGAATACCAGGAAGGCTCATGACACTGCTTGGGATGTTTTCCAGTCAAAATTTTCCCAGTCCTGACGGTTAACATCCAGTTCCTACTTGGTTTTTTGCCTCTTTTAACTCATATCGGCCTACAGCACTATCGGGGCATATCTGGCTGGGACTCAGCATTTCTTGTTGTTGGTAGACCCCGACAGGCCTTTCTTTATTTTCTGTGCACTCTTTTTAAGCGGTCCTCAGGGATCCTGAAGAGCAGCCCTCCTGCTGTGCTCAGCAGACTTCTCATCATGGGTCATTTTTTTGTGTCGTATCTGTCATGCTCTCAAGGTCTCCTTTGCGTTGGGTACTATCTTGGTTCTCAAGGCAGCGCTATACCCGGCTTTTTGGGGGTCCTGAGGCCAGGGGAGTTGCTCTTCTGGCCCAGGGTCTCACTTACTTTTGGCCAAATCAACGGGTTTTTCACCCCGGCCTTTTCTGTTCACATCTGCATGCTCGCAAGACGCAACATTCGGGTGGCGGCACTGTCATCAGGTTTTTGGAGCCTGGCAAGGCGTGGTGCCCGGTGTTGGTTTAAACCAGCTTGGCAGTGCTACATCTGATAAACCCAGGGATGGTCCTCGGTTGCCTTTTCCTAGCGCTCCCCTCTCCGTAGCTCAATGCATACTTCATTGCCGCCCCTTTTTTGGCCAATCGGGGTCTGGACCCTAAGGCATACTTTGGCATTCATGCAAGATAGGAGCAGCTTCTGTGAATTTGTGCCAGGGGGCCCCGGCCCTTATTTGGTATTTGGGTAGGTGGAGGTCTCCTTGTTTCTCTGGGTATGTCCCAGAGCCACTTTTGAGATGCCACAAGCGGTTGTCAATTTGGCAGATTGTACGTTAATTCAGTGGGTAATAAATCTGGCTGTCAAAGCTTTCATCCTACTGGGTTTATTTTTGCCCCCTTTTAGGCATACTGACCACGTTACCCAGGCGCACTTCAGGTCTATGTTCTCTGTTGCTCTTTGTTCCTTTCCTACACTATCCACAGATTGACTCCGAGTACAAGTGTAAGGCTGACCGCAGGTCAGCCTGTAATTGTAGGAGGAGTCAGGTTGCATAAAGCCTGCCCTCCTTTGCCTCCTTCCCTGTGGTCCTAGGATCTCGTGTCCCACCCACCCATTCCCTTTCTCTTTTTCATTTTATTCAATTTCATACTTGGGTATGCCCCCTTTTAGGCATACTGACCACGTGACCCAGGCACACTTCAGGTCTATGTTCTCTGTTGCTCTTTGTTCCTTTCCTACACTATCCACAGATTGACTCCGAGTACAATAATGTTGCCTGTGCTATCCAGCCACAGCATGCAGAGGAGGTGGTGGACTGGCTTACTCATCCTTTGTCACTCAAGCAGAGACTGGTATGCAGTCCACTGCAGCTGCCAGAGTGGCTAAATCTGCCTCCTTGTCCACAGCTATTCCTGCCATAGCCCCAGCATTAGGCATGGAGGAGTCAGCTGAGTTATTTGAACACAGCGTCGGCCACTTGCTCCTTGAGGATGTGCAGCCATTACTTGATTCAGATGTTGGTCTGAGGTTGAGGAAGGTAGGAACATGAGCCTACAGAGAGGGAAGAACACTGGTACACAAATTAGCAGTCATGTTTCCTCAGCCACAGCATATTGCCAAGTTGTTTCCAGTGGTAATGAGGATGGAGGAGGTGATGATGAGGTCACGAACGCGACTTGGGAGCAGAGGAGGAAAGTGAGGGTGAGGCACAACCCCGCAAGAGCACCTGAAAGCCACACAAAAGGGACGCAATTCTGTTCCTCCGCCTTACTCACCTCAGTCTGCCCCCACTATACCTCATGACCTCCCCCCAGCCTCCACTGACAGGGATGATGGTATAGTGCAGGGTATCCCAGGTCCTTGCAGCAGATCTGCCAGTAGCACACCACCAGCTGTAGACTATGGCAAATTTCTCTGCCCCATCTGCTGCAGCAGGAAAAAAAATACAGTCACTGCCACCCACTTGCCCAGCATCTAAATGCAAGCTTGTCTAAGCTGCTGGCTTTACAACTTCTGCCTTTCTGTCTGGTGGATTCTGCCCTCTTCCGTGAATTTGCAGAATGTGCTGTACCACAATGGCAGGTTTCCAGTCACTATTTTGTTTTACGCAAGGCCATTCCAGCTCTGTACCATCACGTGGAAGGCAATGTTGTGGCATCTTTGGGCAAGGCAGTCAACTGCAAAGTCCACGTTACTGCTGACACCTGGTCTAGCAAGCATAGTCAGGGACAATATATTTCGTTCACAGCACACTGGGTAACTCTGCTTGCAACTTGGAAGGATGCAAGACAGGGCTCAGTGCTGCAGCTTGCTGTGCCACCACGTCTCCATACAGCTAATGGTGATGATGCGAGATTTCTCAGCTCTACCCACTCCTCCTCCCCATGCCCCCCCTCTGCCTAATTGTCCTATGAACCACAAGTACCCCCTAAGCATTCAAGAGGCTATTCAATGAGTCAGGCTAAAAAGTGCAACATTTTCAACATTTTTTAAATAGGTACCCAAGGTTGGAAGATCTGCTAAAGCAGGGCAGAAGAGTCTGTAGCCATTTGCAGGTGGTCATACACATCCAGTGCTTGGTTGGCTGAAATTCCGTGGGAATTCCACCTGCCCATAAACCGCCTAGTTTGTGACATGCCCACCAGGTGGAACTCGACTTTGCCAATGCTGCAGTTTCTGCAACATGCAGCAGAGGAACACACAAGAGGAGAGGGAGGAGGAGGAGGATTCTGTCAGTTTTGGAGGCATTGAAGCAGAGGAAGACATACGTCAAACATTAAGATATGGTTTTCCATCCCCAAAATCTTTGGGAGTAGTACGTGGCTGGGAGGAGGTAGTTCCAGATTCTGTAATCCTCAGTGACCCTGAGGAGTCTGCTTCTAATGCCTCTGAAAACTTGCAGTGCATGGGCACCATCATGCTTCAAACCCTGCGAAAGAACCCAAGAATATGGGGCATAAAGGAGAAGGATCACTATTGGTTGGCAACTCTCCTTGACCTCCGTTACAAGGGGAAAGTCTCAGAACTCATCCTGTCCCCACAGAGAATGCAGAGGAGTTTATCTAACGCTTTTCCCGACTCTAGTAGATTACAGTTTCGTGGAAAAAGTAGATTTGAGTCTTCTGTTGGTCAAGAGAGGAGTTGTGGAGAAGGCAACCACCTAAGTGATGCATTTCACTATTTTTTTAGTCCTCCCCGCCCAGGGCTGTCAACTTCCCCATGGGCAGTGTCTGCATAATTTGGTGGACAATTATCTAGGGGTGAAAACAGAGATGGAGAGCTTTCCAGTTGATGATCCACTGGGTTACTGGATCATGAGAATAGATTACTGGCCAGAACTTGCCCAGTATGCAATTGAGCTGCTGGGCTGCCCTGCATCCAGCGTGCTTTCCAAACAGGCATTCAGTGCTGCTGGAGGTCCTGTTACTGTTAATAGAATGTGTCTGTCCACAGACTCCGTGAACCATCTGACATTTATCAAAATGAATCAGTCCTGGATTACCAGCAGCTATGAAGCCCCTGATGCCAATGTCGCTGATTAAGTGTTTTTGGGATGTGGAATCTCTGCAAGACTTCTAGGCTGCCTAGCATTGTGGGTGTTGATTTCATCTGGAAGATTTTCTTTGATCTAGGTTTCATGGGCACAATTAAAACCCAAAGTCCAATTTTTCTGCACCTGTTTGACAGGTGCATATCATTTCAAATTTTGACAGCAAGGCTAATTCTTGCTTTCATCAAGAGTACTTCTATAGGGTTACGGTGTGAAGGCACCTCCGATACCCAAAGACCAATTTTTCTGCACGTGTTATTTCTATAAAAAATCTGCAGAAGAGACACAATAATTTATCCAAAAAAATCTCTAATCTTGTTCCCAGTGCACTACATTGTGGCCTCATCATACAGACTGGCTCCCCAAGCTGTTGTTTACAAAATAAAAAAAAAACTTGCAGGGAAAATTTCTTTTTTTGGCTTTAATAAATGCAATTATTGCTGCAGCAGCTTCTATACATGGTACAGAGTTGGCACTTTACAGGTAGACTAAGGGGACCCCCCAGGCACTATATTGAAAGGAATTTTTCCTTTTTATCATTTCACTTTAAGCATCAGTAAATCACTGCTCATTTAAAAATGACATTTTTACAAACTTTTTTTCAATGATACATGTCCCTCATAGCACGACCCGGACCCCCATAACCATTGTATGCCCAATTACTTGCATATAAGCCTTCAAAATGGGCACTTTAAATTTTTTTACAGCTCGGGTCCCATAGACTTCAATGGGGTTCGTTATTGGGTTTCCGATCTTTTGCCATGTTCTAAAGTTCTGGTGCGACCCGAACAGGGGGTCGTTCGGCCCATCCCTATTCAGCACATATTGGGTAATATGTTTTTACCAACCACTGAGAGATGATGAAGTGCCATGTGGTGAAGGCATACCCTGGTAGCTAGTGTTTGGGAAGACCTTAGATCTATCTGCAGTGGTTCCCCTTTCTCTAACGGAGCATGTTTTTGTGAGTAAGCACTGGCATTACCTGTGCAGGGTTCCAACTTCTCAGATGAGACATCAACCATGCGTATTTCCCCTATGTCCAGCTCTGCTGTCCCCATGAACGGTAATTGATAACCTCTCTGTATAATTGATAAGATTGAGACACTGTCCCCACAAAAACGTTTTCACCCCATTGATATGCCATCTAGTTTGGCCAACAGACGCCAACAGACTCAGCCTCCTGGGTACCTGCACCATATTATTTGGTTATGCCAATATATGCCACACCCAAAAACATACTTCCCTTCTTTCAATTCATCACCGAAAACCCTAAGGTTTACATCTCTTGTTTTGAAGGACTTAATAGGTTATATTTCTTCTCTAACTCCCAACCCATTGCACCTGTATATACAGTATATTTGCATTCATAATTGACTGGAGAGACTCTGGCAAAATGTTTCACAAGTCCTGTTGATGGGCAAAGTCTTTCAGATGCTGCATTAGAACCAAATTGTCCATAAGGAAAAGAAACCTTATATTGCAAGTTTAAATCTGAACCTTTTTGTTTATCCCTTCTCCCCTAAATGTTTGTCAGAACAAATTTGTGATGTGGCATGGCACAGACAAACTGCCAACCAGATGAACATCTTTCCTCCATGCTCCAGAGACCTCACCAATCTCTCACTCCACCAGGACTCTGGAAATGAAACGCGAGCAGAATCAAATTCTTATCCACAATATCTATTAGCTTGCTAATTTTGCTTACAGAACCTCCATTGGAGCTTAGGAACTTAGTTTTCCTGACGCATCATGGCAGCACACACATTGGGTTGTGACTCCGCCTCCACAACCTGATAGGACTGGTTAGCTATAAGTTTTGAAGAGGAGTCCACCGCTGTATTCTCCTTTTTTTTCTCACCTAGATGGTTGGACCGGTAAAAGCTTGGAAACCCCTTACCGCTAGCTACAGCTAGGTTCAGCCTCTCCTAGTTGGAAGCCCTGACTGTACAGTCTCTAAATGAGCTTTATGCAGGGAACCCCACTCTGGTGGTCTCAGGGGTATGTAAAGAATAATTTATACCTTACAAACCTTAAAGAGGTTTTGGTGACATTTGCAGTGGCCTCCATGCTTTTCTCTCTCTTTCCTTTCTCTGTCAGCTAGCATTTTCCTTGCTTGAACTCTCCTGTATATATTTCAGCCTGTGTATTTGTTATCCCGGGCGCGCTGGGCGCTGTAGTCCCTCGGCATCCCCTTTCCCATCATGGCACCGGCTCTAGGGCGCACAGGATCTGACACAGGCGGCATCCTATTTTCGCCAGGTTCCAAGATGGTGCCGGGCGCCGCAAATGGCTACTGCGCATGCGCGGGCGTGACGTCAGAGCCACCGCGACGGCAGTCTATTTAAAAAACTGAATTTCTGTCTTTTTAGCCACTGTGAAGGCAAGAGCTTCATACCGCTCGGGTTCTCTCTCCCCCACAGTGCTGCCTTGTGACCATACCTTATCTCTGACACTGGTGAGTTTGTACCCCTCTTCCCCCCCTTTTTCCAGCACTGCATGACTGACTTGACACCTCTTATTTAACCACTTAAGGACCAGCCTCGTTTTGGATTTTAGGTGTTTACAAGTTTAAAACAGGTTTTTTTGCTAGAAAATTACTTAGAACCCCCAAACATTATATATTGTTTTTTTTCTAACACCCTAGAGAATAAAATAGCGGTCATTGCAATACTTTTTTTTGCACCGTATTTGCGCAGCGGTCTTCTAAGCGCACTTTTTTTGGAAAAAATTCACTTTTTTGAAAAAAAAAATAAGACAACAGTAAAGTTAGCCCAATTTTTTTTTTATATTGTGAAATATAATGTTACGCCAAGTAAATTGATACCCATCATGTCACGCTTTAAAATTGCGCCCGCTCGTGGAGTGGCGTCAAACTTTTACCCTTAAAAATCTCCATAGGCGACGTTTAAAAAATTCTACAGATTGCATGTTTTGCGTTACAGAGGAGGTCTAGGGCTAGAATTATTGCTCTCACTCTACCGGTCGCGGCGATACCTCACATGTGTGGTTTGACCACCGTTTTCATATGCGGGCGCTACTCACGTATGCGTTCGCTTCTGCGCGCGAGCTCGTCGGGACAGGGCGCTTTAAAAAAATTTTTTTTTTTTTTTGTATTATTTATTTTACTTTATTTTATTTATTTTTTCACTGTTATTAAAAAAAAAAAAAATTGGATCACTTTTATTCCTATTACAAGGAATGTAAACATCCCTTGTAATAGAAAAAAGCATGACAGGTCCTCTTAACCACTTGAGCCCCGGACCATTATGCTGCCTAAGGACCAGAGGTCTTTTTCCAATTTGGCACTGCGTCGCTTTAACTGCTAATTGCGCGGTCATGCAATGCTGTACCCAAACGAAATTTGCGTCCTTTTCTTCCCACAAATAGAGCTTTCTTTTGATGGTATTTGATCACTTCTGCGGTTTTTTTTTTTGCGCTATAAATGGAAAAAGACCGAAAATTTTGAAAAAAAATGATATTTTCTACTTTTTGTTATAAAAAAAATCCAATAAACTCAATTTTAGTCATACATTTAGGCCAAAATGTATTCGGCCACATGTTTTTGGTAAAAAAAATGTCAATAAGCGTATATTTATTGGTTTGCGCAAAAGTTATAGCGTCTACAAACTAGGGTACATTTTCTGTAATTTACACAGCTTTTAGTTTATGACTGCCTATGTCATTTCTTGAGGTGCTAAAATGGCAGGGCAGTACAAAACCCCCCCAAATGACCCCATTTTGGAAAGTAGACACCCCAAGGAAATTGCTGAGAGGCATGTTGAACCCATTGAATATTTATTTTTTTTGTCCCAAGTGATTGAATAATGACAAAAAAAAAAAAAAAAAAATATTTACAAAAAGTTGTCACTAAATGATATATTGCTCACACAGGCCATGGGCCTATGTGGAATTGCACCCCAAAATACATTCTGCTGCTTCTCCTGAATATGGGGATACCACATGTGTGGGACTTTTTGGGAGCCTAGCCGCGTACGGGGCCCCGAAATCCAATCACCGCCTTCAGGATTTCTAAGGGCGTAAATTTATGATTTCACTCTTTACTGCCTATCACAGTTTAGGAGGCCATGGAATGCCCAGGTGGCACAAAACCCCCCCAAATGACCCCATTTTGGAAAGTAGACACCCTAAGCTATTTCCAGAGAGGCATATTGAGTCCATGGAATATTTTATATTTTGACACAAGTTGCGGGAAAGTGACACTTTTTTTTTTTTTTTTTTGCACAAAGTTGTCACTAAATGATATATTGCTCACACAGGCCATGGGCATATGTGGAATTGCACCCCAAAATACATTTAGCTACTTCTCCTGAGTACGGGGATACCACATGTGTGGGACTTTTTGGGAGCCTAGCCGTGCACGGGACCCCGAAAACCAATCACCGCCTTCAGGATTTCTAAGGGTGAAAATTTTTGATTTCACTCTTCACTGCCTATCACAGTTTCGGAGGCCATGGAATGCCCAGGTGGCACAAACCCCCCCCAAATGACCCCATTTTGGAAAGTAGACACCCCAAGCTATTTGCTGAGAGGCATGGTGAGTATTTTGCAGCTCTCATTTGTTTTTGAAAATGAAGAAAGACAAGAAAAAACTTTTTTTTTTTTCTTTTTTCAATTTTCAAAACTTTGTGACAAAAAGTGAGGTCTGCAAAATACTCACTATACCTCTCATCAAATAGCTTGGGGTGTCTACTTTCCAAAATGGGGTCATTTGGGGGGGGTTTGTGCCACCTGGGCATTCCATGGTCTCCGAAACTGTGATAAGCAGTCAAGAGAGAAATCAAAAATTCACGCCCTTAGAAAGCCTGAAGGCGGTGCTTGGTTTTCGGGGTTCCGTACGCGGCTAGGCTCCCAAAAAGTCTCACACATGTGGTATCCCCGTACTCAGGAGAAGCAGCAGAATGTATTTTGGGGTGTAATTTCACATATTCCCATGGCATGTTTGAGCAATATATCATTTAGTGACAATTTTGTGCAAAAAAAAGAAAAATTGTCTCTTTCCCGCAACTTGTGTCGCAATATAAAATATTCCATGGACTCGACATGCCTCTCAGCAAATAGCTTGGGGTGTCTACTTTCCAAAATGGGGTCATTTGGGGGGGTTTTGAACTGTCCTGGCATTTTATGCACAACATTTAGAAGCTTATGTCACACATCACCCACTCTTCTAACCACTTGAAGACAAAGCCCTTTCTGACACTTATTGTTTACATGAAAAAGTTTTTTTTTTTTGCAAGAAAATTACTTTGAACCCCCAAACATTATATATTTTTTTAAAGCAAATGCCCTACAGATTAAAATGGTGGGTGTTTCATTTTTTTTTTTCACACAGTATTTGCGCAGCGATTTTTCAAACGCATTTTTTGGGGAAAAAACACACTTTTTTAAATTTTAATGCACTAAAACACACTATATTGCCCAAATGTTTGATGAAATAAAAAAGATGATCTTAGGCCGAGTACATGGATACCAAACATGACATGCTTTACAATTGCGCACAAACGTGCAGTGGCAACAAAATAAATACATTTTTAAAAGCCTTTAAAAGCCTTTACAGGTTACCACTTTATATTTACAGTGGAGGTCTACTGCAAAAATTACT
This sequence comes from Lithobates septentrionalis, assembly GCA_037952835.1. Lineage (NCBI taxonomy): Eukaryota > Metazoa > Chordata > Amphibia > Anura > Ranidae > Lithobates > Lithobates septentrionalis. The sequence continues at coordinate 16,126,652 of JBBDGP010000158.1, read as the reverse complement.
GCCCTCGATCTAACCTTCGCAGTGATACCTCACATGCATGGTGCAATTGCTGTTTACGTTTGACGACAGACCGCCGCTTGCGTTCGCCTTAGTGCGAGAGCAGGGGGCGACAGGGGTGCTTTTTTTTTTTTTTTTTTTTTTCTTTATTATTTTTTTGCTTTTTTATCTTATTTTTAAACTGTTCCTTTCATTTTTATTTTTTTTAATCATTTTTATTGTTATCTCGGGGAATGTAAATATCCCCTATGATAGCAATAGGTAGTGACAGGTACTCTTTTTTGAAAAAATTGGGGTCTATTAGACCCTAGATCTCTCCTCTGCCCTCAAAGCATCTGACCACACCAAGATCGGTGTGATAAAATGCTTCCCCAATTTCCCAATGGCGCTATTTACATCCAGCGAAATCTAAGTCATAAAATGCTCGTAGCTTCCGGTTTCTTAGGCCATAGAGATGTTTGGAGCCACTCTGGTCTCTGATCAGCTCTATGGTCAGCTGGCTGAATCACCGGCTGCATTTTCAGGTTCCCTGTTGAGACAGGAGAGCCAGAGAAAAACACGGAAGACGGTGGGGGGCGGGGGCATTCCCTCCCACGGCTTGTAAAAGCAGTCTAGAGGCTAATTAGCCGCTAGGATTGCTTTTACATGAAAGCCGACCGCTGGCTGAAAAGAATGATACCAAGATGATACCTAAACCTGCAGGCATCATTCTGGTATAACCACTCAAAGTTGTGAATGGCGTACCTGAAGACAAAAAAATGGTTAACAATAAAGCACAGTAAACGGTAAAGTATAAAAAATTGCATACCTGAAAAGCAAGCATGATAAAACATAATAACAATAAAACATTGCAGAATAGAATACAGTAAAAAAGAGCAGAACAATAGAGAGAATAGAGAGAGAGAGAACAATAAAACGACAACTATTTTTTTTTATTTTATATATATATATTTATTTTTTTTTTACACTTTTTTTGTAACTAACTTTTATAACTGTAACCGGTTCCAGGTTCGGGTCTCTCAAAATGCGATGGCATCTTGGGAGACCCTGTGAAAGTGTGCCTAGTCTGTGCAATGCTGTACCCTACGCTAATACTCAACTAGTGCATGGTAGCGTTCAAAACATTCACCAATGCAAAGACCAGGATTGTCAGGACAGGAGGGACAATAATAGCGGGTGTCACGCCTATATCCGCGCTAGCTGCAGACACAATATCTTTTTTGGGGGGGTTCGCTGGGTAGGGGTACTCGGGAGGACATAAAGAAAATCCCTCTCATGCAGCCGACTGCATTTGGTTGGGGATGTGAATGGGGGAAGTACGGGCGCTGCAGAAGCGGTGGGTTCCCAATTAGGATTGGCGAATGCAGTAGGAAGGGCACTATGGGCACGACGGGCCTGTGTTTGTCTTTTTGGTGGCAGCGGGACACTACTTGTGCTTGCCACCTCACCAGCTTGAACTGCACTTATGGGACTCGCCACGTCACCAAGTGTTACTGCAGTGCTGGTTTGACTACGACCGAGGTGTACTAGGCCGCTGGCGCTTGCCAGTTCACCAAAACGCTACCAAAAAATCTGTTGGCGATCGCAGGGATCAGGCCTGACTCTGCGAACGCTGCAGTTATGCGTTTTAGTCTTTTGTAAGTGACAGTGATCGATCGATACTGCACTTGGGTGGGCTGGGCTGGGCCGGGCGGAGGGGCAAAACGCAGGTGCTAGCAGGTATCTGGGCTGATCCCACTAACACTGCGTTTGTGAGAACCCTAAACTGCTGGGGATGCTAGTATAGATCTGATCGGATCAGATATTGATCCGTTCAGATACTATACCACTAAGGGTGGTGTACAGTGCGTGCGTGGGTGTTAGCGGTACTGGCGCTAACCTGACGCTGCCTGGGGCTGGTGCTTGCCAGTTCACCAAAATACTACCAAAAAAACTGTTAGCGATCGCAGGGATCAGGCCTGACTCTGCGAACGCTGCAGTTATGCATTTAGTGTTTTGTAAGTGTCAGTGATCGATCGATACTGCACTTGGGTGGGCTGGGCCGGGCGGAGGGGCAAAACGCAGGTGCTAGCAGGTATCTGGGCTGATTGTGCTAACACTGCGTTTTTGGGAACCCTAAACTGCTGGGGACACTAGTATAGATCTGATCGGATCAGATATTGATCCGTTCAGATACTATACCACTAAGGGAGGCGTATGCTGCGTGCGTGGGTGTTAGCGGTACTGGCGCTAACCTGACCCTGCCTGGGGCTGGTGCTTGCCAGTTCACCAAAATACTACCAAAAAAACTGTTAGCGATCGCAGGGATCAGGCCTGACTCTGCGAACGCTGCAGTTATGCGTTTAGTCTTTTGTAAGTGACAGTGATCGATCGATACTGCACTTGGGTGGGCTGGGCGGAGGGGCAAAATGCAGGTGCTAGCAGGTATCTGGGCTGATTCCGCTAACACTGCGTTTTTGGGAACCCTAAACTGCTGGGGACGCTAGTATAGATCTGATCGGATCAGATATTGATCCGATCAGATACTATACCACTAAGGGAGGCGTATGCTGCGTGCGTGGGTGTTAGCGGTACTGGCGCTAATCTGACGCTGCCTGGGGCGACGCATATCACCGCCGGGCGATCAGGGGGCTAAACCTTTATTCGGTAATAAACGACTGACACTATAAAAAATAAACAAACTAACCAGCGTCACCCGTAACGGTTATACGGTGATCAGTGGTGAAAGGGTTAACTAGGGGACAATCAAGGGGTTAAAACATTTATTCGGTAGTATATGGGGGTCCCTGACGCTATAAAACGCTGACGGAGAACCTAAATATTTATGTCCCTAACTAGCGTCACCAGCGACACTAATACAGCGATCAGAAAAATGATCGCTTAGTGACACTGGTGACAGGGGGTGATCAAGGGGTTAAAACTTTATTAGGGGGGGTTAGGGGGGTACCCTAGACCTAAAGGGGGGTAACAGTAACTGTCCCAACACTGTAACTGTCACAAACTGACACTATGCAGTAATCAGAAAAAAAAAAAAAAAAAAACTGCTGGTGTCAGTTTGTGACAGGGGGGGGGGGGGGGGTGATTGGGGGGGATCGGGGGGCGATCGGGGGGGGGATCGGGGTGTTTTGTGTGCCTGGCATGTTCTACTGTGTGTGTGTGTGTTGGTGCACTCACATTGATGTCTTCTCTCCTCGGGCCGGAACGGAAATTACCGAGCCGAGGAGAGATGACATAATTTCCTTTGCTGCTGTTTAGCATACAGCAGCAAAGGAATGATTCGATTGGCCGGCGGCGATCGCGAGGGGGGGGCCACGAACGGATGGTCTCCCCCTCACCTCTGATCGCCGCTGGACAAAAGACGACCGCCTCGGGCACCGGGGGGGGGGGTCCGATCGGACCCCCCACCCGCGGAAGGCAAATCACGTACCATGTATGTGATTTTGCCTGTCCGTGCCACTTTGCCGACGTACATCGGCGTGAGGCGGTCGTCAAGTGGTTAAATATGAGATCTGAGGTCAAAAAGTCCTCAGATCTCATATTTAGACTAAAATGCAAAAAAAAAAAAGTTGTTTAAAAAAATGACACAAAAAAATTGTGCCTTTAAGAGAAGTGGGCGGAGCCGTCGTAATGACGTCGCTCCGGCCGTCACATGGTATGGAGACGGGTAGGGGCCATCTTAGCCTCACTCGTCTCCATACCTAAGCAGGGAAAGGACCCGATCGCCTCTGCCGCTACCGACGGCTCCGGTAAGTGGCGGAGGGTGCGGGAGAGCGGCGGGAGGGGGGGTGGCACCCGCCGCAGAGACCACCATTATCATGTACAGAACTGGCTGCCCTAAAGATGGATACCTCGGTTGTGGCAGCAGCTGCTGCCGTTACCGAGATATCCATCTTTAAAAAAAGGACGTCAATATACAGTGGGCGGTCCGGAGGTGGTTAAAGATCTCTTCCTTTCAGGCACACTCTATCTCCTTCCATGGAGGCCGCTGCTCCAGCAGACTATCCACGAGCTGCAAGGTAAGGGGGCATATACTGGGTAAGTAGTGAAGAGGAGAAAAAGAGAGCCTTGCCACTAATGCTATCTCATTCTGGTAGCTCCGGCAGATCATCAAGGTCAGCGCACTCCAAACGCAAGGACCGCTCACCTTCAAGACACTCCCAGTCCCGAAGAAGTAGGTCAAGAACCTCCTCCCATCACCACAGAGATGAGGCTTCATCCCGTCAACCTCGTGATGACCGGCGTACCCATCCTGCGGCCAACGCCTGCTGGGTCTGCGGGGCAGTAGCATTGCCTAGTAAATTAGTCTGCCAAATCTGTTTTGATGAAGCAACTTGTGATAAAGAATTGGATGCTAGGGAAGCGTCCAACATAATAAGGGAGTCAGTAAATGAATGTATCATGCAATTGGCACATGAACCCATCAGACAACCTTCAGTGGCCTCAACTTCCTATACACCCCAAGATCTTTCCCCGTCAGTCTCTCATATTCTACAAGAGGAGTCCCCAGAAGAGAACGAAAATCTAATGCCCACTTCGTTTGATTTTGCACTCATAGATCCTTTTGCAAAATCCGTAAAAGAGGCAATTGGTTGGGAGAAGGAGAAGGACGCCCCACGCAAGTTAAGAAAGTACTTTCCTAATCTAAAAAGGACCCTGAAACTTTCCCTTTTTATCGAAGAGCTCAACAAATTAATAAAGGATGAATGGCAGAAACCAGATAAAAAATCAGGTCTAAACAACAGGATAGCTAAACTCTACCTATTAAGGGAACCAATGGTAAATCCTCTAATCTCAGCTCCTGTGGTGGATTCTTCATTAATGGGCTTGGTGTGACATGTAACTCTTCAGATTGAGGATGCCGTGACCTTCAGGGGTGTAATGGATTGGAAAATAGATCTCGATCTTAAAAAGGCCTATTCAGCAGCAGGAGGAGCATGCAGGTCAGCAATCACTCTGGCTGCGGTCGGCAGAGCGATTACATGCTGGGCATCCAACATTGAAAAACTGTTGATGGAAGCAGCGGACCAAGAAAAAATCATTTCCGCTACGCAAGAACTTAGCCTAGCAGGAGACTTCATGGCTGAAGCAGCGGTATAATAAGATCATCAGCAAGGGCGATGTTGGCATCAGTAATGTCTAGGAGAGCACTGTGGTTAAAGCCCTGGGTCGCAGATGCGACTTCTAAATCAACTTGGTGTAGAATCCCCTACGACGGCACCAAATTATTCAGTCCTAAGCTTGATACAGCGATCTCGAAGGTTACAGGAGGGAAATTGGGTCTCATTCCTTCTGATAGAAGAGCCAAACAGCAAAGAAATCCACCTTTTAGATGCCACCTGCCGGAAAGATACCGAGAGGCAAGATCTTACAGACCGGGGAAGGAATTCAAGCGCAACTGGTGAAATTCCCAACCGTCCTTTATGAGGGTGCAGAAACCGAAAATCCACAATTCAGGAAGAGAAGAAAAGAAGAAGAGAAAAAGAGAAGAGCGGGAGCCTCCCCCCCATGCCATGGTTGCGGAGCGGCCCGAGGAGAAGAAGATAGAAGACGCCACGGAGGAGATGCTGGACGAGAATGCCGGAGGAAGAACCAGAAGAGCCAGAAGAACCAGAAGATGAAGGAAGATAGAAGAAAGAAGAAGCATTTAAATAAAGGAATTGTCAAAAACTGTCTCTTGTCATTTTTAACATTTTTGACAGTTTTTTAGTGAAATGGTAGGGGTAAGTACCCCCTTACCATTTCACACAGGGGGGGGCCGGGATCTGGGGGTCCCCTTGTTAAAGGGGGCTTCCAGATTCCGATAAGCCCCCCCGCCCGCAGACCCCCACAACCACCGGCCAGGGTTGTGGGGATGAGGCCCTTGTCCTCATCAACATGGGGACAAGGTGTTTTGGGGGGCTACCCCAAAGCACCCTCCCAATGTTGAGGGCATGTGGCCTGGTACGGTTCAGGAGGGGGGGCCGCACTCTCGTCCCCCCCTCTTTTCCTGCGGCCTGCCAGGTTGCGTGCTCAGAAAAGGGTCTGGTATGGATTCTTGGGGGGACCCCACGCCGTTTTTTTTTTTTTTTGGCGCTGGGTTCCCCTTAAAATCCATACCAGACCCTTCGGGTCTGGTATGGGATTTAGGGGGAACCCCACGTCATTTTTTTTTTAAATTTTGGCCGGGGTTCCCCTTAATATCCATACCAGACCTGAAGGGCCTGGTATGGAATTTAGGGGGACTCCCACGTCATTTTTTTTTTTAAATTTTGGTTCGTTGTTCCCCTTTGGGGAATTCCCATGCCGTTTTTATCAATGAACTTCTATGTGTATTGTCGGCAATGCAATAGCCGCGGGTAGTTTTAAATTAGTTTTTTCCTTCAAAATGTCATTTTGCTGTCAGACTGTTCTAAACACAGGAAACATGCGCCCCTTTACAGGCATACTATAGACACCCCCCAGGTACGAAATTTAAAGGGATATTACACTTTTATTGTTTGACTTTAAGCATTAATAAAATCACTGCTCCTGAAAAAACGTCCGTTTTTAAAACTTTTTTTTGCATTGATCCATGTCCCCTGGGGCAGGACCCGGGTCCCCAAACACTTTTTATGACAATAACTTGCATATTAGCCTTTAAAATTATCACTTTTGATTATTCATGTTCGTGTCCCATAGACTTTAACGGTGTTCGCGTGTTCGAACAAACTTTTTTCCTGTTCGCATGTTCTGGTGCGAACCGAACAGGGGGGTGTTCGGCTCATCCCTACAGGCCACCATCTTCTCTTCCAAAGCAAAAAATTCTAGCCAGTTATATTCTGGAACTGTTACAAAAACAAGCAATTGTAGAGGTTCCACAGGAACAGAGGGGCATGGGATTCTATTCTCCGCTCTTTCTAGTAGCAAAGAACACGGGAGATTTGAGACCGGTACTAGATTTGAAAAACCTAAACGAAACAATTTCAGTCGAATCATTCAAGATGGAGAGCCTCCAGTCCATATTACTAGCTAAAGGGAAAAAAGGACTGGATGCTCTCGGTCGATTTGTCCGACGCCTATCTGCATATTCCGGTACATCAAACCTTCCACGAATACCTACGCTTTGCAATAGGTCGCCAGCACTTTCAGTTCAAAAGCCTCCCATTTGTAATATCTATGGACCCCAGAACCTTTACAAAGGTCTTGCTACCGGTAATAGCGCATCTGAGAGAAATAGGACTAAGAGTCCTCCACTATCTCGACGACATTATCCTTCTGGCTGACAGCCAACAAACTCTCCTCCAACATCGAGTAATTTCCACACTTCAACAGTTCGGCTGGATAATAAACTGGAAAAAATGATCCCAACGCAAAGAATGATCTTCTTAGGCGCCGAATTGGACACCAACTCAAATAAGGTCAGACTCCCCCAGGAGAAGATAGGACCATTGGTTCACAAAATAAAGATCCTCTTGGCGGCGGAACACCTTTCTGCCAGAATGTGTCTGAGCATCCTGGGCTCAATGTCTTCCACCTTCCTAATGGTCCAGTGGTCCCGGTGGAATTCAAGGATCTTCCAAAACTCATTCCTGCCACAATGGAACGGGTCTTCAATGAGCCAGCGAATAGTCATCAGCCAGGCAGTAAAAAGATCCGCATGGTGGTGGACACGAGTCAGCAACCTAAAACGCTGTCGACCCATAGTCCCTCCATTACCAGAAATAGTTACGACAGATGCCAGCCTCCAGGGATGGGGAGCACATTACCAGCATCAAGAAGCACAGGGACATTGGTCCTTTCACCCACAGGGCATAATCTCAAACGTCCTGGAACTCAGGGCCGCCTGGCAGGCCATCCTAGCATTCGGGGCATTCCTAGCAGGGAAAACCGTTCTCCTACGTATGGACAACACTGTGGCGGTGAACTACATCCACAAACAAGGGGGTACCAGGAGCAAAAAGCTCATGGAAGAGGTTCGACCCATACTCGAATGGGCTCAGGTTCACCTGGTGGACTTGAAGGTGATCTACGTTCCGGAAATACAAAATCAACTAGCAGACGACTTGAGCAGAATGTTTATATCAAACAAAGAGTGGTCTCTCAGTCCCCAAGCCTTCACTCTCCTTACTCGCAGATGGGGAACCCCCGATATAGATCTAGCGGCAACCCCGGAGAACAACAAATGTCCCCGATTCCTAGCGAGGGCCGACTATCCGACAGCAGCAGGGATCGACTGCCTTCACCACCCATGGAAATTTCACCTCGGTTACATTTTTCCCCCGATACCACTAATAGCCAGATTTCTGGCCAGACTGAGGAATTCGACATCCACGGTCATAGCAGTGTTGCCATTTTGGCCAAGAAGACCTTGGTTCACGACCATATTACAGTTGAACACAGGGACTTGCTCTCGCAGGGTCGATTCCTACACCCGTCACCAGAGCGTCTACACCTAACGGCCTGGAGGTTGAAAGGGAAAGGCTGCTGGATCAAGGATGTTCACTTAGAGTAGTGACCACACTAAAACCGGCCAGAAAAAGATCAACAAACAGCACGTATAACAGGATCTGGGAGCGATTCACCGCTTTTGCTCAGCAGCAGTCTTGGGATGCACTCTCCCCGTCAGTCTCTCATATTCTAGAGTTCCTGCAACTAGGCCTAGAAAGGGGCCTAGGTTTGAGCACTCTCAAGGTACAAGTCTCTGCCCTGTCCGCAATGATGGAAACCAGATGGGCATTAGACCCCCTCATAATTCAGTTCCTAAAGGCATGCCTGAAGATAAGGCCACCCAGGAAAGTAGTGTTTCCGACCTGGGACTTATCCATCGTTCTAGAAGCTCTGTCGAAAGAACCGTTCTTTCCTCTTGAATCAATATCCTTATGGGATCTAACGCTCAAGCTGTCATTCCTGATCGCAATAACATCTGCCAAGAGAGTCTCAGAGCTGCAAGCTCTGCTAATCAAGGAACCGCATTTAGTCTTTTATCCGGATAGTCGTCCTCAGACCATCGGAACAGTTTATACCAAAAGTCGCATCTGCCTTCCACTTTAACTCAGAAATCAATCTTCCAGTCTTCCTCTCTAACGAGGGGCATCCACACCCCTTGGACATTAAATCTATCATTTCTTCCTACCTAGAAGCTACTAGACTGTTCCCGGAAGACCGAAAACCTGCTAGTCATTCCGCATGGCCCCAAAAGAGGGGAAGCAGCCTCCTCTAGAACAATAGCGACTTGGCTAATTAAAATCATCAAAAGGACATACCTTATACAATCACTCCCAATCCCGGATGGATTGAAGGCCCACTCGACCAGAGCAGTGGCCACCTCCTGGGCAGCGTACTGTAGAGTGTCAGCAGAAACCATTTGCAAGGCAGCAACTTGGTCCTCCAAAACCAAGTTCATGTCACATTACAGAATAGATCCGGCTCAACTAACTACGGTTGAGTTCGGGAGATCAATCATCCAAACTAACTCTCCTATACCTTGCAATTGAGTAAATAAAATATTCTGAAAGCACCCACCCATGTAGCGAGTTATTTCCCAATGTGTCTGCTGCCATGATGCGTCAGGAAAACGGAAAATTGTATACTTAGCTTCCGTAATTTTCCTTTCCTGACGCATCCCATGGCAGCACACAAAATCCCACCCTTCTAAGGTGATAGTTACTAAGAATACAGCAGTGGACTCCTCTTCAAAACTTATAGCTAACCAGTCCTATCAGGTTGTGGAGGCGGAGTCACAACCCAATGTGTGTGCTGCCATGGGATGCGTCAGGAAAGGAAAATTACGGAAGGTAAGTATGCAATTTTCCGTTTTTCCTGACTTCTACAATTCTGAATAAACTATTAAAACAACCATGAATGATATAGGATAAACACACTCTAAAATAGATCCTCATTATAAAATAAAGAAATAAATAAAGTGAATGTTGCTTTTCAAAAATGATCTAATTTTAAACCAAAAAAATAAAATAAATAAAAAACAAGCCAAAACTCCAGAGGCGAATATGGCTTTCTACCAACTGAAACAAAATGCATTCAGCTGCTAATTGAGGGCATAGCCAATGACTCCCCTTTCAGGTGGACTAAATCTAACAATTTGGAATTTTTCCACCTGAACTTAAAAAAAATAATAAATAAATAAATAAAATGTATTCAGAGTTTACTCAGTTGTTCTATATACTGATGCCTGTCCTGCCTTAACTGACTATTTTCATTTTTTTAAATCAGCATTTTTGTCTTAAAAGGGACGCTTTGACTACTATGGCCTCTATGCCTTGGATTGCTACACCACATTTTCTATTTCAACTCCTGGATCAGTTTCATGAGCAGATACAGCTCTTTTGTTTGAATGATCCTCATCCACATAACCATCATTGATTCCAATGATAGCAACATTACTTGCAACAACAAGAGCCTTAGGTTTCCCTAATTGTTGTTCTAGAGTCTCTATATGTGTTGAACACTGAGATTGCTCAACCTCTGCATGTTTGGCAGATAACTCCATTATAGAAGCCTGGGCCTCCTGTAGCTCCCTCCTAAGCAGTATTATAATACCCTCATTCTCAGCCTCTCTTTGGTTTAAAGAGGCAATACAACTTTCTCTTAGTTTACATGATTCTTCCAGTTCATCCATTTTTTGTTCCAATGCACACTCCTCAGTTACCAATTGTTCAATCTCATCACAAACATTTGCACCTGCCTTTGCAGCTATCGCTAATACATTTTTACTCACACTTTCTATCTGTTCCTTCATCTGCACTCTCTCGGCATATCATTGCATCTCTTTCTGCTCAGCAACAGTGGCGACTGGTGGTTTTTTCTTTTGGGGGGGTGACAAACAGACACCCCCCGGTCGGTCGCCTGCAAACAACCCCCCAGGAGGACAGCCAGGAAATCAAAGACCCGCACTTACCCCATCTAGGAAGCAGGCCGGCAGCGTGTCTGGCGGCTTTCTTTCTCCTCCTATGGTGTGGATCACGATGCCTTCCTCCATGTGTCCCCCTCCTCCTCCTCCTAGGCTTCCTGCTATGCATGAATTTATCAATTAACCATATAGGGGGTGGCGAGTAGGGATGAGCCGAACACCCCCCGGTTCGGTTCGCACCAGAACCCGCGAACGGACCGAAAGTTCGCACGAACGTTAGAACCCCATTGACGTCTATGGGACTCGAACGTTCGAAATCAAAAGTGCTCATTTTAAAGGCTAATTTGCATGGTATTGTCCTAAAAAGGGTTTGGGGACCCGGGTCCTACCCCAGGGGACATGTATCAATGCAAAAAAAACTTTTAAAAACGGCCGTTTTTTCGGGAGCAGTGATTTTAATGATGCTTAAAGTAAAAAAAAAAAAGTGAAATATTCCTTTAAATATCGTACCTGGGGGGTGTCTATAGTATGCCTGTAAAGTGACGCGTGTTTCCCATGTTTAGAACAGTCCCTGCACCAAATGTCATTTTTAAAGGAAAAAATCTCATTTAAAACTGCTTGCGGGTTTAATGTCATGTCGGGTCATGGCAATATGGATGAAAATCAGTGAGACAAACGGCATGGGTACCCCCCAGTCCATTACCAGGCCCTTTGGGTCTTGTATGGATATTAAGGGGAACCCCACACCCAAATTAAAATAAGGAAAGGTGTGGGGCCACCAGGCCCTATATACTCTGAACAGCAGTATACAGGCGGTGCAAACAAGACAGGGACTGTAGGTTTGTTGTTAAGTAGAATCTGTTTGTAATTTTGAACATTTTTAATGTGTTTAGCTCCAGCCAAAAAATCTTTTCTAAGCTTTTTGGAAAACATAGGGAAGGGTTATCACCCCTGTGACATTTGTTTTGCGTCTTTCCTCCTCTTCAGAAGATTTCACCTCACTTTTTTGTCCCAATGAAAAATGTTTTTTGAAAATTTGGGTTTTTTTGTGGAACAAGGATTGGAAAGCATCAGTGGAAAGGAGAAATTGTTTTCCCATATTAACTCTTACAGGAGAGAATTTCCCTTCCTTAGGGGTAGATTTCATCTCACTTCCTGTTGTCTCCTACCGTTTGCAAGTAGGAGTCGTTTGTAAGTTAGATGTTTGAAGGTAGGGTCCTGCCCTATATACTCAGCAGAAATTTGGGCCTTAGGTGTTGCTGTGGCCAAAACACTGTAAGCCCTCACAGGGCCCTGCTGTGAAATATTAGATCAAGAATTGTAATTACATGCCCCTGTTGAACAGGAGCTGAAAAATTAGGCCTTAGGCACTGGTGCTGGTGCCACAACACTGCAACCCCTCACAGACACTCTAGTTGGAACGCAGGAACGAGCCCTGCTGCAAAGTATTGCATCAAAAATTGTAATTACACGCCCCTTTTAGACAGGGGCAGAAAAATTGGGTCTTAGGCACTGGTGCTGGTGCCACAACACTGCAACCCCTCACAGACACTCTAGTTGAAACGCAGGAACAAGCCCTGCTGCAAAGTATTGCATCAAAAATTGTAATTACACGCCCCTGTTAAACAGGGGCTGAAAAATTGTGCCTTAGGCACTGGTGGTGGCGCCCAGAACCAAAAATGTTCTTACAAGCTATCAGCGTGATGATTGAGGAGGAAGAGGATAATTACTCAGGGATAGTCACTCAGCATCAGCATAGGCAGTCTTTGAAGGGATCTGAGATTTCAAAAAAAATTATTCGGTTACATCTGCATCAGGTGCTTGGTAGCTGGTGGTGATCCAAGACTGATTCATTTTTATGAAGGTCAGCCGATCGACCGAGTCGGTGGACAGACGCACCCTGTGATCGGTTACCACGCCTCCAGCAGCACTGAATGTGCGTTCCGAAAGAACGCTGGATGCAGGACAGGCCAGTAGCTCAATTGCATACTGTGCAAGCTCTGGCCAGTGATCCATCCTCAAGACCCAGTAACCCAGAGGATTTTCGGTGGGAAAGGTGTCCAAGTCTGATCTTGCCCCTAGGTATTCCTGCACCATGTAAAACAGACGCTGGCGATGGTTGCTGGAACCGATCATACCTTGGGGCTGCGGACCAAAAAATTGTCTGAACGCATCGGTCAGACGGCCACCTTCTCCACCGCTCCTTCTTTGACTGACCGAAGCCTCAGCAACACGTTGTCCAGAAACAGGAGTTTGTAACCTCCCAGTCTCTGGGAACGCGTTGCACAGACCTTTCTGCAAGGCCTCCCGAAGATGTTTCATCCTCTGCTCCCTCTGCGATGGCAAGATAAGGTCCGCAACCTTACCCTTGTAACGTGGATCAAGGAGGGTTGCCAGCCAGTATTGGTCCTTCTCCTTGATACCACGAATACGAGGATCCTTACGCAGGCTTTGCAGGATCAGGGAGGCCATGCAGCGTAGGTTTGCTGAGGCATTCGGTCCGGAGTCCTCTGGGTCACTAAGGACAACAACGTCCGCAGCCACCTCCTCCCAGCCACGTACAAGTCCATGTGTTCCTTGGGACTGATCCCTTAAAGACTGCTGATGCTGAGTGCCAGGCTCCACCTCCATACTGACACAATCTTCCTCCTCCTCCTCCTCCTCCTCCTCGTCCTCTTCCTGTGTGATCGGCGGGCACGCAGGAACACTGTCTGGATAAAGGGGGCCTTGAGAGCTAAGGAAGTCCTCCTCTTCCTGCCTCTGTTCTGCCTCAAGTGCCCTGTCCATTATTCCACGCAGCGTGTGCTCCAACAGGTGGACAAGGGGGACAGTGTCACTGATGCATGCACTGTCAGTGCTCACCATCCTCGTGGCCTCCTCGAATGGTGACAGGACAGTGCATGCATCCCTGATCATGGCCCACTGGCGTGGGGAAAAAAAACCAAGGTCCCCTGACCCTGTCCTGGTGCCATAGTCGCACAGGTACTCATTGATGGCCCTCTGCTGCGTGTGCAGCCGCTGCAGCATGGCCAACGTCGAGTTCCACCTGGTGGGCATGTCACAGATTAGGCGGTTCTTGGGCAGGTTAAACTCCTTTTGGAGGTCCGTCAGCCGAGCACTGGCATTATATGACCGGCGGAAATGCACAGAGACTTTCCTGGCCTGCCTCAGGACATCCTGTAAGCCCGGGTACCTGCCCAAGAACCGCTGCACCACCAAGTTAAGGACGTGAGCCAAACAGGGCACATGGGTCAGTTGTCCCTGTCGGAGGGCAGAGAGGAGGTTGGTGCCATTGTCGCAAACCACCATTCCTGCCTTAAGTTGGCGTGGCGTCAACCACCTCTGAACCTGCCCCTGCAGAGCTGACAGAACCTCTGCCCCAGTGTGGCTCCTGTCCCCCAAGCACACCAGCTCAAGCACCGCATGGCATCTTTTGGCCTGCGTACTTGCGTAGCCCCTTGAACGCCTACGGAGCACCGCTGGTTCCGAGGAAGAGGCCATGGAGGAAGAAGAAGAGGAGGGAGTGGAGGAGAGAGGTGTGTCACAATCAGCATTTTGGAGGCGTGGTGGCGGAACAACCTCCAACACTACTGCACCTTGTCCTGCATCCTTCCCAGCTGCCAGCAGAGTCACCCAATGCGCCGTGAAACTTAAGTAACGTCCCTGTCCATGCCTGCTGGACCATGAGTCAGCGGTAATATGCACCTTACCGCTGACCGCCCTGTCCAGCGAGGCATGGACATTGCCTTCCACATGCCGGTAGAGAGCCGGAATCGCCTTCCGTGAGAAAAAGTGGCGTTTGGGTACCTGCCACTGAGGAACCGCACATTCCACAAACTCACGGAAGGGGGCAGAGTCTACCAACTGAAAAGGCAGCAGTTGAAGTGCTAGCAATTTTGCCAAGCTAGCATTCAACCGCTGGGCATGTGGATGGCTGGGAGCAAACTTCTTTCGGCGGTGCAGCAGCTGGGGCAGGGAAATTTGCCTGGTACAATCTGACGTCGGTGTACCAAAAGCAGATTGCCCACAAGTACTTGGCTGTGACACACCTAATTCTACACCTTCATTCCTCTCACTGCAGGTCTCAGAGAGGACTGAAGGTCTAGTGGGGTTGGAAATCTCAGCTGATGAGGAGCAAGGAGAGATCGTCTTTGTTCTTTGGTGTGGGTCTTTCAGATACGCTTGCCAACGAACTGCATGGCAGGTCAACATATGTCTGGTCAAGCATGTGGTACCCAAGCGGGAGATGTTTTGGCCACGCGAGATACGCTTGAGACATATGTTGCAAATAGCAGCGGTGCGATCTGATGCACTCGTCTCAAAAAAGGCCCACACCAAAGAACTTTTTGAATAACGCGCAGAGACTGCAGCGCCCTGCACATGTGGAGCTTTGGGGTGTGATGCAGTCAATGTGCTGCCCTTAGGCTGGCCCCTGGAAGGCATCCTGCCTCGTTGGTGATGTGCCGCCTCCTCCTCCTCCTCCTCCTCCTCTCTCCTATCAGGCACCCACGTTGAGTCAGTGACCTCATCATCCCCTCCCTCCTCATCACTGGAGCAAACCTGGCAGTATGCTGCAGCAGGGGGAGCATGACTGCCAGATTGCTGTCCTTCTTGGGCACCCCCTCTGTCCGTGCTCATGTTACTGCCTTCATTGAGCTCAGTATCATCATCAGAGCCTTCCAAACGCTGGGCATCCTCCTGGAGCATGTACCCAACACTGTGGTCAAACAGTTCGAGGGAATCCTCATGAGGACATGGTGGAGCTAGGGAAGGAGTCACTGATGACATTGAGCTGAGGGAAGAGGCCGCTGCTTTGCCAGACAAAGCACCCTGGGCATGGGTGAGAGAGGATGAGGAGGATGAGGACGGCTTGGTCATCCACTCGACCAAGTCTTCCGCATGTTGCGGCTCAACACGGCCAGCTGCCGAAAAAAAGGCCAAGCGTGTCCCATGGCCACGTGCTGATGAGGATGCACCGTCTCCACGACCAGCACTAGACACAGAGCCTGCTTGCCCTCTCTTATTGGCTTGTGACTGTCTGCCTCTCCTTCTTGGCCTTCCAGACATACTAATGGCCTGTAGCTGCACTAAGCTGGGATAGAACACCTGTAATTTTCTTCAGGTAGCTTTATATACTGTAACCAGACAAGCCTGCCTGTCAGTAGGAAGATAACAGGAACGGATCTAGCTGAACACTGTGAGCAGGACGTACTGCACTAAATGTATATAGCAGGAACGGATCTAGCTGAACACTGTGAGCAGGACGCACTGTACTAAATGTAAATAGTCTAGCTGCCTGACCGTGGTACTAATAGGATCAAAAAGAACACCTGTAATTTTCTTCAGGTAGCTTTATATACTGTAACCAGACAAGCCTGCCTGTCAGTAGGAAGATAACAGGAACGGATCTAGCTGAACACTGTGAGCAGGACACACTGTACTAAATGTAAATAGTCTAGCTGCCTGACCGTGGTACTAATAGGATCAAAAAGAACACCTGTAATTTTCTTCAGGTAGCTTTATATACTGTAACCAGACAAGCCTGCCTGTCAGTAGGAAGATAACAGGAACGGATCTAGCTGAACACTGTGAGCAGGACGCACTGTACTAAATGTAAATAGTCTAGCTTCCTGACCGTGGTACTAATAGGATCAAAAAGAACACCTGTAATTTTCTTAAGGTAGCTTTATATACTGTAACCAGACAAGCCTGCCTGTCAGTAGGAAGATAACAGGAACGGATCTAGCTGAACACTGTGAGCAGGACACACTGTACTAAATGTAAATAGTCTAGCTGCCTGACCGTGGTACTAATAGGATCAAAAAGAACACCTGTAATTTTCTTCAGGTAGCTTTATATACTGTAACCAGACAAGCCTGCCTGTCAGTAGGAAGATAACAGGAACGGATCTAGCTGAACACTGTGAGCAGGACGTACTGCACTAAATGTATATAGCAGGAACGGATCTAGCTGAACACTGTGAGCAGGACGCACTGCACTGAATGTAAATAGCAGGAACGGATCTAGCTGAACACTGTGAGCAGGACGCACTGCACTAAATGTAAATACCAGGAACGGATCTAGCTGAACACTGTGAGCAGGACGCACTGCACTGAATGTAAATAGCAGGAACGGATCTAGCTGAACACTGTGAGCAGGACGCACTGCACTGAATGTAAATAGCAGGAACGGATCTAGCTGAACACTGTGAGCAGGACGCACTGCACTGAATGTAAATAGCAGGAACGGATGTAGCTGAACACTGTGAGCAGGACGCACTGCACTAAATGTAAATACCAGGAACGGATCTAGCTGAACACTGTGAGCAGGACGCACTGCACTGAATGTAAATAGCAGGAACGGATCTAGCTGAACACTGTGAGCAGGACGCACTGCACTGAATGTAAATAGCAGGAACGGATCTAGCTGAACACTGTGAGCAGGACGCACTGCACTGAATGTAAATAGCAGGAACGGATCTAGCTGAACACTGTGAGCAGGACGTACTGCACTAAATGTATATAGCAGGAACGGATCTAGCTGAACACTGTGAGCAGGACGCACTGCACTGAATGTAAATAGCAGGAACGGATCTAGCTGAACACTGTGAGCAGGACGCACTGCACTAAATGTAAATACCAGGAACGGATCTAGCTGAACACTGTGAGCAGGACGCACTGCACTGAATGTAAATAGCAGGAACGGATCTAGCTGAACACTGTGAGCAGGACGCACTGCACTGAATGTAAATAGCAGGAACGGATCTAGCTGAACACTGTGAGCAGGACGCACTGCACTGAATGTAAATAGCAGGAACGGATGTAGCTGAACACTGTGAGCAGGACGCACTGCACTAAATGTAAATACCAGGAACGGATCTAGCTGAACACTGTGAGCAGGACGCACTGCACTGAATGTAAATAGCAGGAACGGATCTAGCTGAACACTGTGAGCAGGACGCACTGCACTGAATGTAAATAGCAGGAACGGATCTAGCTGAACACTGTGAGCAGGACGCACTGCACTGAATGTAAATAGCAGGAACGGATCTAGCTGAACACTGTGAGCAGGACGCACTGCACTAAATGTAAATACCAGGAACGGATCTAGCTGAACACTGTGAGCAGGACGCACTGCACTGAATGTAAATAGCAGGAACGGATCTAGCTGAACACTGTGAGCAGGACACACTGCACTAAATGTAAATAGTCTAGATAGAAGATAACAGGAACGGATCTAGCTAAACTGAATACAGTGTATATATATATATGCAACACCTGGGATGCATATATATACACAATACACTGTAAGTGCAGCTAACTGACTGACTGTTCTGCCTAATCTATCTAACTCAAATCAAATGACACTGTCTCTCTCTCTCTCTATCTCTCAGCACACCGGAACACACACTACACAGGGCCGCCGTGCAGGCGGCCTTATATAGTGTGGGGTGTGTACTAAATCCCCTGAGCCATAATTGGCCAAAGCCACCCTGGCTTTGGCCAATTACAGCTCTCTCTACTGACGGCGCTGTGATTGGCCAAGCATGCGGGTCATAGTGCATGCTTGGCCAATCATCAGCCAGCAATGCACTGCGATGCCGCAGTGAATTATGGGCCGTGACGCGCCACACGAATTTGGCGCGAACGGCCCATATCGTTCGCAATTCGGCGAACGACCGAACAGCCGATGTTCGAGTCGAACATGGGTTCGACTCGAACACGAAGCTCATCCCTAGTGGCGAGAATAGAGGGTGCAGCGCCCGTGCGCCCTTAATGGATGGGTCGCTCCTGTTCAGCAATCTCCTTCATTCTTAATAGCATGCATACAACAATTGCCATTCTCGCTTTCTTGACTATCTGAGATGATGGCTTATTTCTCATGCTACTATTTTGAACATCACATTGCTTTACTAAATCATTAAATTGATGAATCGATGCATCTTCTGTACAACTGTTAAAACTGACACAGGTATGTTTCTGTAGAAAATGTTAAACAACCTTCATTGATATGCTAATTACGTCCACCCTGAAACTTCCCTGACCAGTCTACACACCAGCAGCTGCTGACACAATTAACACAACAGACATACACACAGACCACAAACCACACAGACCACATTTACCGAAGGTAAATTTGATAACCCCTCCCACATTTTAAAGTAAGTCCAGCCCAAGCCCAGCATCATGGGGGGGGGGGGGGTAAATAAATCCTGGACGGCCGCACTCAATGAAAAAAAAGCACCTTTATTGTGACAAAAATATTGGAACAGGTCACATAAATAGTGGATATTACAGGACAGCAGCTAACGCATTTCACATCTACTGATGCTTATTCATAGCTAGATTGGAAGCTCTCAACAGTGTACATATAAAAGGGAGGTGATTTAAAAATATGTAGAACACCTGGCGATGAACTCAGAATTGGAAACACCACACCTATTGAACAGTTAACCTTCAAAGACCCAGAAGATATAAAGTGTTAATAAAGGTTGATTAAGTTAAAAACTATTGTCTATACATAAGATACTGGGGAATCGCAATTGTTCGCACAGTGCAAAAGACTATTCTTGTATAACCACAAGAAATGCAGAAAGTGGTTAGAAAATACCAAACACACACACACATATATATATATATATATATATATATATATATATATATATATATATATATATATATATATATATATATATATATATATATATATATATATATATATATATATATATATATATATATATATATATATATATATATATATGCATGAATACATACAAATGAAAATAAAGAGAATTTTTACAAAACACTGTGTGGAACAAAAATTGTTGCATATGTGCTGAACTCATGCAATACACATAGACACTTCGGTGCGCTAAAAGCTTGTCAATATGGAAGATGCCAGTAAGAAAAACGAAAAAAAAATATATAAATATTTATATATGCAATGTGCAGTTGACTGATTCAAATCATTCGAAAAATATTACATCGCATGGGGTATATTAAGAAGTTAAATTTCTCATGACAAAACATAGGCAACCATGCAAGTACACAGAAGTGTAAATGTGAAGATAGATAGCCTGAACTGTGGCTCATATAATATACCGTGATAATACAAAACTATAATACAGATAGCAATTGAACAAATGACCAGGGGAAGAAGTAATGAAAACACATTAGAGGAAAAAGAAAAGAAGAAAAAAATGACAAAAAAATATATATATATTGGGACACGAAGTCTCACTTGAGTTGCTGCAAACAGGATGTAAGGAAAAATAATAAATGGAGAAAAACAAAACAAAATAAAATAAGAAAGAAGTTTGGCAGTAGAGTGTATAAACTAGACCAAATAGTCTCACTTAAACCGCTGCAAACGGGATGAAAAAACTAAAAAGAGACGGTGAGACTATACTGCAGTCGCTATCATGTAAGTAGCGAAAGATAGAAGAGATTGGGAGTGTCACAAGAAGTACAATCAAACGTAAAAGGCTTATTCCAACAGTGATATTTATATAGGCTGAACTATACTACCAAGGAGAGAGTCTCACTCCTTCCGATGCAATCTACAACATTGTTAGTTAAATGTATCCTGGCTAGTGTGTTGCGAAGGGCCAACAGTGTTACTATGAACAACTAAAGATGAATTTAATTAGTTTTACTGGCCAGAATGAAATAAAAAAAAGTAATGTAGATAAATAAATGACTGAAATAGATAAAATAAGTATAGCGGAACCTAATAGGGCGTATACACGGTCGGACTTTGTTCGGACATTCCGACAACAAAATCCTAGGATTTTTTCAGACGGATGTTCGCTCAAACTTGTCTTGCATACACACGGTCACACAAAGTTGTCGGAAAATTCGATCATTCTGAACGCGGTGACGTAAATCACGTACGTCGGGACTATAAACGGGGCAGTAACCAATAGCTTTCATCTCTTTATTTATTCTGAGCATGCGTGGCACTTTGTGCGTCAAATTTGTCTACACACGATCGGAAATTCCGACAACGGATTTTGTTGTCGGAAAATTTTATAGCCTGCTCTCAAACTTTGTGTGTCGGAAAATCCGATGGAAAATGTGTGATGGAGCCAACACACGGTCGGAATTTCCGACAACAAGGTCCTATCACACATTTTCCATCGGAAAATCCGACCGTGTGTACGGGGCATAATAGTTCCGCTAATCCTGAAAACAGTATGTTGAGGTAACTGAGTAGTATTGAATATCTTAGAATCGTATATCTCACTAAAAAATAGAAAAAAGGAAAAACTTTATTGTTGGAAGATAAATGAAATAAACCCATCTCATTTAACCTCTAATGGGCTGGACAGAAAACTGCACAGCGCATCGGAGGGTATAAATGAAAAATTAAATAAAATTACTGCAGATTCATCAATGAAAATTCTGTGAATTCATTAATAGAAATGTGACACATCCCACTCAAAATTCAATCCCACAGGCTGCCTAGTATTTAAAATGAAAATCAATTTAACTTCCCATTTGCACAAAATATTAAACTTATCTCCTCCTCTGAGTGGTTTCCTTATCTTTTCAATCCCCTGGATAGTAAGGCTTTTTGTGTCTTTCTGATGATTAATATTCCAATATCGCGCTACATTGGTGGCATGATTTTTTGCGATGTCATAAAGATGATCGTAAAGACGATCTTTTAATCTGCGTGTGGTTCTACCAACATACTGTACGCGACATATGGTACAGGTAATGACATACACGACATACTGTGTATTCAGGGGCGGCCCATCCATAGGGGGCGCCCGGGTGCCGCCCCCCCTCCTGTAGTAACCAGAAAAAAAAATGGAAAAAAATATTTTTTTAAAAAACGGCCCCTTTAAGAAGAAAAAAAAATGTTCTTTAACAAAGTGCACTGTGGCGCCGGACACAGTGCACTATGGGAAGTGCCACATCAATGCAATCACGAGATTGCAGACGTGGCACTTCATTTGCGGGCTTTCAACCCGCCTTGTGGCGCAATCGAAAACGCCGATTAGCTTCCGCCCGTAGAATCACTACGGACGGGAGCATTGTGGTTTACATTTCACTGTTACTTCTGGGTTTTGTGAAACCAGGAAGTGATGTCAGCAGCTCCGTTCTTTGCATGGAGCGGAGTTGAAAGCAAGTACTCTGGGGGTGGTGCGCTGCACGCTGTTTCTAGCTACAGGAAACAAACAGTCATGTAAACTGTGAGCACTCACTGACTGGTACAGCAGCTCTGCCCATTCCTCTAAGCAGATCCATGTCAGGACTCGGGAGGAAGAAACTGGAGTGGAGGAGAAAGTCAGCCAGGTCAGTCCAGTGAAATGGGACGAACTATTCCCCTAGTGAGATGTGCAGACATTGTCCCCATGTCAGGAGAGCCATTACTGGAGGCACTGTGAGTCCAGACTGAGAACACTGAGCAGGGAGAGGGAATTGACTGAAACTAAGAGCAAGTGAGTAATACTTCCACCCCCCCACCCCCCTCTCCCTATCCACCACCATCCCTCTGTCCCTGATACCATCCCTCTGTCCCTGATCCCACCCCACCACCATCCCTCTGTCCCTGATCCCATCCCTCTGTCCCTGATCCCCCATCCCTCTGTCCCTAATCCCATCCCACCACCATCCCTCTGTCCCTGATCCCATCCCCCTGTCCCTGATCCCCCATCCCTCTGTCCCTGATCCCATCCCACCACCATCCCTCTGTCCCTTATCCCATCCCTCTGTCCCTGATCCCCCATCCCTCTGTCCCCGATCCCATCCCACCCACCATCCCTCTGTCCCTGATCCCCCATCCCTCTGTCCCCGATCCCATCCCACCACCATCCCTCTGTCCCTGATCCCCCATCCTTCTGTCCCTGATCCCCCATCCCTCTGTCCCTGATCCCATCCCACCCACCATCCCTCTGTCCCTGATCCCACCCTCTGTCCCTGGTCCCATCCCTCTGTCCCTGATCCCCCATCCCTCTGTCCCTAATCCCATCCCACCCACCATCCCTCTGTCCCCACCCACCATCCCTCTGTCCCTGATCCCATCCCACCCACCATCCCTCTGTCCCTGATCCCACCCCCTGTCCCTGATCCCATCCCACCATCCCTCTGTCCCTGATCCCATCCCACTGTCCCTGATCCCATCCCACCATCTCTCTGTCCCTGATCCCATTCCGACCACCATCCCTCTGTCCCTGTTCCCATCCCACCCACCATCCCTCTGTCCCTGATCCCATCCCTCTGTCCCTGATCCCACCCCACCACCATCCCTCTGTCCCTGATCCTGTCCCTGATCCCACCCACTATCCCTCTGTCCCTGATCCCATCCCACCCACCATCCCTCTGTCCCTGATCCCATCCCACTGTCCCTGATCACATCCCACCCACCATCCCTCTGTCCCTGATCCCCCATCCCTCTGTCCCTGATCCCCAATCCCTCTGTCCCTGATCCCATCCCACCCACCATCCCTCTGTCCCTGATCCCACCCTCTGTCCCTGATCCCATCCCTCTGTCCCTGATCCCCCATCCCTCTGTCCCTGATCCCACCCTCTGTCCCTGATCCCCCATCCCTCTGTCCCTGATCCCACCCTCTGTCCCTGATCCCATCCCGACCACCATCCCTCTGTCCCTGTTCCCATCCCACCCACCATCCCTCTGTCCCTGATCCCATCCCTCTGTCCCTGATCCCACCCCACCACCATCCCTCTGTCCCTGATCCCGTCCCTGATCCCACCCACTATCCCTCTGTCCCTGATCCCATCCCACCCACCATCCCTCTGTCCCTGATCCCATCCCACTGTCCCTGATCCCATCCCACCCACCATCCCTCTGTCCCTGATCCCCCATCCCTCTGTCCCTGATCCCCCATCCCTCTGTCCCTGATCCCATCCCACCCACCATCCCTCTGTCCCTGATCCCACCCTCTGTCCCTGATCCCATTCCTCTGTCCCTGATCCCCCATCCCTCTGTCCCTGATCCCACCCTCTGTCCCTGATCCCCCATCCCTCTGTCCCTGATCCCACCCTCTGTCCCTGATCCCCCATCCCTCTGTCCCTGATCCCCCATCCCTCTGTCCTGATCCCATCCCACCCACCATCCCTCTGTCCCTGATCCCACCCCACCACCATCCCTCTGTCCCTGATCCCGTCCCTGATCCCACCCACTATCCCTCTGTCCCTGATCCCATCCCACCCACCATCCCTCTGTCCCTGATCCCATCCCTCAGTTCCTGATCCTATCCCACCCATCATCCCTCTTTCCCTGATCCCATCCCACCCACCATTCCTCTGTCCCTGATCCCATCCCACCCACCATCCCTCTGTCACTGATGGGCTGTGAGACAGATTGATGTGTCATTAGAGTCCTGTGTATAATGTAGAGCCTGGTATATGATTTGCAGAGTCCTATGTATAATGTACAGCCTGGTATATGATGTACAGAGCCCTGCATATAATGTAGAGCCTGGTATATGATATACAGAGCCCTGTGTATAATATACAGCTTGGTATATGATGTACTACAGGGGATGGAGTGGGTACATTCTATAAGGGGTGTGGCTTATGAGAAGTGGGAGGGGTCAAAAGGGTGGGCGGGGTCTAGCCCCCCCCATCTTAAAACTTCACCAGCCGCCACTGCGTGTATTACAGTTGATAAAAGAACGTATCTTGTGAATATTACCTGTAGAAGCTGATATAATGGTATTGCCCTTATGGATAAAAGGACAATAGGAACAGCCACGGCTCCCGCATCCAAAAGTGCCCTGAATGGCTAGCCAATTGCTAGATGTGCTGGCACTGGAAAAGAAACTGGGTGACAAGATACTACCCAGGGATGGAGGTCTCCTAGAGACCGTACGGATGCCCTTATGGAGAATATGGGAATAAACGGGGTCATGGTTCAATACTGGAATATACTTGTTGACAATCTTTTTGATTTTGTTAAATTCTTCACTACAGGGAGTAGAAAAGGTCTGAATGGGATTGAGTTTCTTGGAATTGATTTGTTTATTAGAGGGTCTATCAGCAAGGAGTTTATCTCTCGGTACCTGATTCGCTATTTTAAGACCTCTGTTGATAATTGATTTTTATTATCCTCTGGACTCAAATCTCGCTGCCATGAGTGTAGATTCATGATTGAAATCTGTTTGCTTACTGCACAGCCTCTTAAGTCTAAGAAATTGACCTACTGGGATGCTGTTAACTGTATGGCTCGGATGGCCAGAATCTGCCCGTAGCAGCATGTTACCAGTCCAGCACTAGGCTTCCTACACAGATTGGAGACTATCCTGCCATCCTCTCCTGTTAACCTGACATCTAGAAACTCTATGGTTTTAGCATTGATGTTTCCAGTAAATTTTAAATTAAGCATATTATCATTTAAATACATTAACCAATTCTCAAGATCAATATGCGGATTGGAGACAATAAACAGGAGGTTGTCTATGTATCTGCAATAAAAAAATAGTATCTGAGCGGCGGGGGCCACCAGCCCCAAAGATGCAGAGCCTTTCCCACCATCCCATGTATTAATTTGACCAAGGACGGTGAAAATTTGGCACCCATGGATGCTCCGCATCTTTGGAGGTAGTAGCCCCCGTCAAACATGAAAAAATTATGAGTCAAAAGAAATTCCAGATACATCAGTATGAACTCCTGTAGAACAGGAGAAAATTGTCCCGATCTTTGCAGAAAAAAAGAGACTGCTTGCAAACCAAGTGTATGGGGTATTGAGAAATAAAGGGACATCGCATGACACCCAGCAGAAATTATCATCCCATATAATGGTATCAAGCTTGGCAAGTAATTGTTTGGTGTCACGGAGTTAACCAGGGAGGTCCGTTACCAGAGGTTGCAGTTGTTGGTCCACCCATTGCCCCAAGCGCTCATTGAGGGAACCAATGCCTGCGACAATGGGTCTTCCCGTTAATGGAGTGAGTCCTTTGTGTAGTTTGGGAAGATGGTGAAATATAGGCATAATAGGGGACTCTGGGATCAGCATTTCCTTATCTTTATTTGAAAAAATCCCAGCAGAAACACATCTGTCTAAAAGGGATGAGAGTTCCTTTTTAAAAGAATCCATAGGGTCCCCCCTAAGTTCACCATAAGTGTCCACCACAGAATCCGAACACTGCTGACCTAGTCCTTAGGCGCACTTTCCGGAAGCTAGAAAATTTTATGGTGAAGGAAATTAAAGCATTTTGGGATGGATGGATCTATACCAAAAACTGGTGGAGAGAGATCTCACCATTTTGGCAAGAAACATATCTCATAACCCTATTTCAAATCTTAATACTGACGAGAAAGCGTCTCTCCACAGCCTACAGAAAGATCCCTCTATAGTAATCAAAAATGCGGACAAAGGTGGAGCTGTGGTGGTTATGAATGCCTCAGGGTCCCCCCTAAGTTCACCATAAGTGTCCTTGTCTGATAATTGTCTCAAAGCTTCTTCTCTGTATGCTGAGGCATTCATAACCACCACAGCTCCACCTTTGTCCGCGTTTCTGGAATAGATCCATATCCTTGCCTCTGGAATTAATTGGGTAAAAATCGGATCTGATCTTTAGAGGCACTGGATTAGGGATAGAGGAGCCATCAGCTACATTAGGATATGAATAGATAGATCTGCGCTTAGGACAGAGTGAGAGCTGCTGCCAATCTCTAATTAGTACCCCTAGGGGTCTAATTGCATAGTAGATAAGAAGAAGAAGAGAGTTTAATAAGACTCGTGGCCACTCATTACAATTAGAAGAAAAGAGGTTTAACCTTAAACTATGTAGAGGGTTCTTTACTGTAAGAGCGGCAAGGATGTGGAATTCCCTTCCACAGGCGGTGGTCTCAGCGGGGAGCATTGATAGCTTCAAGAAACTATTAGATAATCACCTGAATGACCGCAATATACAGGGATATGTAATGTAATACTGACACATAATCACACACATAGGTTGGACTTGATGGACTTGTGTCTTTTTTCAACCTCACCTACTATGTAACTATGTAACTATGTAAGATGAGAGTGAAAACGGCGCTGCCCTCTATATTATTAATAAGTAACAAGTAAAAAAATATCACAAGATTCAGAGCTAAATCCAGATGACTCCGATGCATAAAAGCTCCACAATATCAAAACATAATACAGTCTAAAACAGAGTGGATCATATATTTGGAGATAACCAAAATTTCAAAAAAACACCAGTACTTTAGAGACTACTGAATACGGTGCGTCCCCTCAGCGGGGTCAAAGTGTTATCCAGAATGGAGTATATAATAAATGAGTGAAGAAACTTATTGTGGTGAGAAGTGCGAAAGAGAAACAGTGCAAAAAAAAATTTTTTTTATTTTTTTTTTTTAACCCCAAGGTTCAAAAATATTGGGACAAAATGGCGCCCAAAATTTTTTTTTTGTTGGATAGTGAAAGAGTATGTGTGAAATTTATTATCAGTTTAATATCCGTGTTGCCCCTTCCATATGTATGTGTGCAAAGAAGTGAGTGGGATTGTGTTTGACTCCAATGTTCAAAAATATTGGGACAGTATGGCGCTTGTGAAACGTAAGGTGTCCTTCTGTGTGACAAACTAAATTATAATACAATTAAATCACTTGCTGTGCATAAATAACAGTAAATAAAAATTCAATTAATTCCAATTTCTTTTGTTTGTAACAGGTGATATAGTTGATTTCTAATAAAGTTTTTTATATATAATCCATGCAGAAAAGAGTGTTGTAAACCAGGTGGGGAGAACAGATTTCAGCTGTAAATGCTGTTTATTTCACCCTAGAGGGTACACCGCAGTGACTTCTGTGCGATTTTTCATAAGGTGACTTGAAGTGCTCGCCCCCCAGTGCTGCCCCACTCACCAGAAATAATCACCCCTGCAGGGGTACCAAGCGACAAAGTGGGTGCCTTAGGGCGGATGATGTTCACTCCAAAGCTGCTTCCATTCCTCTGCTCTGTGCGGTCCTCACGGCTGTTCCAGGGGAAGTAAGTGCTCTGATATGACCATACTACTCCAGCAGTGTACCACCTTAAGCTGTTAGACTCTCCAGATAACCAAAGAAAAGAGAAACACAAGGGGCTGCCTTCGTGAAGTATGTCAAGTTGTTTATTCCAAATAAGCAAAGAAAGTCCAAAAGATAAAAGCCACAAAGTAATTAAGATTAAAAGAGACAGCGCTGTGTGCAAGGAAGGGACCAGCAGCGATCTGCGAGCGTGCGTCCCAGCTTGCGTTCCAGCGTCCACTTCCGGGTATGACGTGTGAGCGTGACTCCGCCTTACGCATTTCGTCATAGGACGTTTTCAAAGACGGTGTCGACACCTACGCTTCACACTGTAATATAGTCCTGCGGACCGCAACGCCACTCCCCTTATTATGGTAATTTCGCTCGGGGGTAGGATATGTCGTGGCCGCTAGACTACAGAGATGTGTTACATACATAAAGCAGAACTAAGCGCTTACCACTTGTCCTACAAATTGTTCACTGCTATTTATACTCCAACTACTCACTGGTATAATGACCCCTAGACTAAATGCAGTGCACTTAGAACGGATGTGTATGAGTTGGTCGTAAAATCTCCTGGTATATTTTGTGTGAATGGAGACAAATAGCAGTGATTGGGCATCAGTGCATCGTTAATTACGATTAGATATAAATACTAACTGCTTTAGTTCAACCAAATAAAAAAAGCCAAAAATAAAAGAAATATAAGAGAACACATATATAAATACATATACATAAAAATATATATAAAAATATATATAAATATATGTAGCACATACATATATAAAGAACCCCAACATTATTAAATTTAATATTCAAAAAATTTTTTTTAAAAATATTCAAAATATATGTATATTCAAAACTGTATGTATAGCTAAAAATCATTAAAAATATGATATACAATAAAAACATTATGTTAAAACGACCTAATATAAGGAAACAGGTGTATAATAGATTAATTAAAAATATATATAGTTGTTAAATTAAATATTAGGTCAGTAAGATGCATGTGTTTTCAGGTGGAGGATGGAGGATGATAAAGGTGTTAGATTATATTTTAGGTTAGTAAAGTACATATAATTACAGGTGTAAAGGTATAAAGGTGTTAGGTAAGGGGTTGATAGGATAAGTAGTACTGAAATATCATAGGTACCATATATGCTTATACAGAGGATAGTAGAGGCACATATGATGTAAGTAACCCAACCCCATTACAAAAGTATAAGTTGGCCACTTGAGTGCCATAACCTCATGCCTAGTATCAGATTGACCCTAAAATTCAAAATTATGGGACAAAGTCCGTATGCCAAATCTAATTTTAACAACTGTTAAAAATAAAAATAAACTGTAAGGGGATGTGGAATGAGGGTTGGGGGGGCCCCCCCTTTATCAAGATGGGGGGGTTTTGTACACCTGGGTCAACCCCTAATTATATATCTCTATAGTAGGCCAAATATCCACATCCTAATTGCTAAACATAGAGGGGTAGCAGACATACGATTGATAGACCCGTTAGCCATGTATATGTAGCTGAATCAGACCCCTGCATTTCATTTTTTGAAATCTATGGATTGGCTATGTAGCAATTCAAATCTATGTCCAAGTTAAGCCCTTTGGGGGCAAGGGAACCTAGTCGATAAATCCAACTCGTTTCATTTCTGGATATTGAGGTTTCTCTGTTATCTCCACGCCAGTGTTCCTGCACGGAATCAATCCCATAAAAGGTTAGTACACTTGGGTCCCTATGGTGAAACTCGTCGAAATGTCTCGATAGACTATGACTGGGGAACCCCTTCCTGATATTTTTGATATGTTCCCGGATTCGGACAAAAAGTTGGCGGGTGGTTCTTCCCACATATTGGAGGCGGCAAGGACATTCCACAACATATGTGACATGTGTGCTACGACAGGTGATCAGTTGGTTAATTCTGTATTCTTTGTGATCAGTGCATGATTTGAAAGTATTCTTCCTTCTTGGTTGTTTTTTAGCTACTTTGCACGGTAAGCATTTCTGGCACCTAAAAAATCCTTTTAGTTCTGGACATATTTTGATAGGCTTCGGGGGATCAGTAACATTTTTCACTAGATGGTCCCTTAGATTGGGTGCCTTTCTATATATAAATGTAGGTTTGGCTGGCAGGAGTTTTGTTAGAGTGAGATCTTCCTTGAGTATAGGCCAGTACTTTTTTATTATTTTCTCAAAATCTCTGAACTGGCTGTTGAACCCTGTGATGAATGCTACTTCTGGCATCTTCTGAGCTTTTTTGTTCTTATTGAAGAGCAGGGGGGTTCTATCTAGCTTCATAATGTCTGCTTTTAATTTCAAAAGTCTCCCCTTATCATATCATTTTTCCTGGAATTTTTTAATTAAAATATCAGCCTGTTGATTAAAATCTTCAGCTCTATCACAGTTGCGTCTTATCCGTAGTAGCTGTCCTTTAGGGACATTGCTTTTCCATCTTGGATGATGACAGCTGGAAGTGGGGATGTACCCGTTTCTATCTGTCGGTTTGAAAAAGGTACGAGTAGATAACTTGTCTCCTGTCTTAAAAATTTCTAGATCCAGATAATCAATCTTCTCATAACTCCACTTTCCGGTAAACTTAATACCGTACTTATTGTCATTTAGGTTCTCAAGGAATTTTGTAAGACTGTCTGGTGTTCCATTCCATAAAATGATCAAGTCATCTATATACCTTTTATACATCTTAATCTGGGGTATATTTTTACTGTAGATGTATTTGTCTTCCCACAGGTCCATGAATAAATTAGCTACGCTAGGAGCATAGCGTGCTCCCATTGCAACTCCCTTCGTTTGTACATAGTATTTTTTATCATGCCAAAAATAGTTGCATTCCATGGCCATTTTTAGGCCCTCAAGGATATAACCGATCTGTTCCTGCTTCATACTTGTGTTCATGTGGAGGGCTCTTTCCACACCCCGTAGACCATCCTTCTGTTCAATACTGGTGTACAGAGAATTAACATCTACTGCCACCAGTAACCATTGTTCAACTCCCTTGATGTTTTGCAGTTCTTGAATTAATTGCATACTGTCCCGCAGATAGGATTTCCCTTCTTTCACTAGAGGTTTGAGGAATGTATCCAGGTACTCTCCCAACCTGGAGAAGATGGAATTGATCCCACTGATAATGGGCCTCCCTGGTGGTTTTCCAACCTTTTGTGGATTTTAGGTATGTGGTATATCACTGGTGTTTTAGTCGAATTGGATATTAGATATTCTGCCTCTTTGCAATTTAGTATACCTTTAGTTTTCCCTTTTTCCACATAGGTTTTAAGCTTCTTTTCATATTTTTTCTTCGGGTTCCCTTTTAGCGTTTTGTATGTATTTTCTTTTCCAATTACATCTGTATTCTAACACACTTCCCCCCTTCCGATGCTCCTGCACACCTGAGCCGCCTGTGTGTGAGTGTGCGTGTCCGTATGCCTCCATCCGTTCCACACGACACACACCAGACCGGCTCATTCTCCGCCTAGAGCTCTCCTTGTCTCCGGGCGCTGACAGGAGCCAGATCACGTGACCGCACTTGGAGCACACAGCCACGCCCACCCGCCTGAGGGCGTGCGCTCCACCGCTGGCCACACTTACACCTCCCAGTCATCCAATCCTCTTACAGCCCACGCTCAGGCCCGCCCCCTCAACCAGCTTTATAGTAAGTATCCTAGTCTGCCATTCTCCCTCACTTAAGACAGAGTGACTGCTGCGAACACACACGGCTGCAGCATTCTCCCGTGAGACTTCCACCCCCCTCCATCCTCCAATCACTGGACAATACCTTCCCAGGAGCGCTACAAGACAAAAGATCTCCCCTCCACCCAGCCAG